>CM023609.1:25281984-25606984 GCA_013358685.1 Antennarius maculatus | reverse complement strand
ATCAATCAATCAATCAATCAACCTTTATTTATATAGCGCTTAATCACATCATTTTTAATCATTATCACGTCTGAGACGGAGTGGCATTTGTCCCCCGTCGCCGTGGTAACCACTGATGGAGAAGCTTGTTTTGGTCGTGCGCGTTCTATGTTCACATCTCACCTGGAGGAAGGCACATCGAGGCCCCGCGCCCCCGTTTCAACCATGATCACAGCTGACGGAGCCTCAAACCGACAAACCTAAACACCTCTGAAGAGTGCTGAGGTCAAAGGTCATCCTCTACTCCTGACCCCCCCCCCCCCCTCCCCGACTCTTCAACGACTGTAAGCCATCTGTCTGTGGAGGCAGAACCACCAGCAGTTCATCCGGCACTTCAGCGTCCAGGACGGGACTCACCAACCCCAGAACGCCATCAAGATAGGAGAGGAGGAGCCTGACACCCAACCAGCCAATCAGTGAGCTCACAAGACACAGGGATAAGCTAGCAAAGTAGCTTCTTTTGCTAGCTGTTGCTAATCAACACCACCTCTAGTTAGCGGATGGATGCAACATCAGTGAGACCGAGGCTACGATCCAATCAGACCCGTTTCAGGTGGTGTGTTTCACACCTCTCTCCACACACACACACACACACACACACACACACACACACACACACACACACACACACACGCACACACACACACAAACCAACGCAACGACGAGCTCTATGAAGACACAAACATCATCAGAACCCATTCGGGGTTTCCGCGACCCCGCCTCTCATCCCATATCTGCTGGGACGAGAGGCGGGGTCGACCAGAGAGGATTTGAACCCACAACCACCTGACTGAGAAGCAACAGGTCCGACAACTTCCTGTCGCGTCGAAACCAGATAAGATCCCGTCTGACACAATCAAAGCTGTCAATAATGCTTCTGACAGTAAAATCTGACTTAAAATCAAATTCCACCCCATAATATAACATGACAGTCACACCCACCCCCCCCACCCAGGTCGGTCCATCCAGGAATTCATCAGACATCCGACCGGCATCCATCAGACATGCAGCCAGCCAATCAGAAACAAGCACAGCAGACAGGATCCATACTTTTTCGGATCAATGCGTTTGAACGGCGTCTCACTTCGGTTTAACAGCGGATACCGTCGTCGCCACGGCAACCGTACGTCCCATCCCAAACCAGAAACGACCAGAAGCGGGCGGCGAGCTTCGGCAGAGACACAAAGCTTCAGACGCCGACGCCTCTGAAGCTCAATTAGAGCTCAACAAAGAGTCGTCTGTGAGGCTTCGACCCCCCCCCACCCCCACCCACCAGGACCCCCCCACCACCACCAGCACCCGGCGCTAACGTGGGAGTACCTCACTCAGGTGGACGCCGTCTCCATCGATCCCTCAGGCATCCAGGAAACCAGAAGGAAGAGAAAGAAACACACACACCGAGCGTGTGTCAGTCAGATCACACACACACACACACACACACACACACACACACACACACACACACACACACACACACACACAGGACGTGAGAATACGCGTGGACACGGAGGACAGGACCAGCATCTATCCGTCTCCTCCGTCCATTCATCCGTCGTCCTCCTCTCTCGCTCTCAGTCTGCTCACACACACACACACACACACACACACTCACACACACTCTTCTCTCTCACACTGATTCTCCATCTGTCACCGCCCCCTCTGCTTCACCCCTCCCACCTCATGAATTATTAATGAGCCTCAGACACACGGCTGTCAGCACGCGGCACACCGTCCCACACACACACACACACACACACACACACACACACACACACACACACACACACACACACAGCTGCTGTGTGACGGTTATGAATGTGTGACATCACAGGAAGGCGTCAGTATCAGTCGCCTCATTGGTTACCGACAAGATGTTTGTTTACTTCTCTTTGTAAACACAAACAAACAAACAGCTCTTCCTCTTGGCGTGGAATTTTAAGTTTTGAAAGACGCAACGATGACATCATCGGGTCAGTTTGATGATTGTTTTAAAAGATTTTTATCGTTTTTCTAACTCGTGTTGTTTTATTTAATTGATTTTCATTTAAAGTTCGTCGATTTTTATGGTTGAAATTTGTTGTTTCTTCATGATTTTGTTGTGATTTCTTTCACTTTGACGACAGGAAGAAGTTTGTGATGGATGTTAACGTGGAAGGAGAAGAAAGACTTTCGTAAAGGATTCTTTAGAAATAAAGGCTCAAAAACACTCATTTTACCACCAGTGTGTTTACAGTGTTTGTTTGTTTGTTTGTTTGTTTGTTTGTTTGTTGGAAGGAAGGAAGGAATCTGGGATTCTCTCCTCTTTCTTTAACGCTCTATGATAGAGAAGGGTGTGCAGCCGACACACACACACACACACACACACACACACACACACACACACACACACACACACACACACACACACACACACACACAGATTGTTGGACTGATCTGATGACACATTTCCTCCACCTTCATGCAAAATGTAAGAGCTGCAGAAGATCGTCCACGCCTGAACACACTCCCACGCAAAACACGCACAGGTCACCGAGAGGTCGGGGTCGATCACGCGTGAACCGTGAGCATGCACACACACACACACACACACACACACACACACACACACACACACACACGCACAAACATCTAAGAGGCAAGAAACACGCAGAGCGGATCATGCATGCGGTGCAGGAGAAGAAACCCCCCCTCAGCTGCAGGCTGTCAGAGGTCTCTCATGAGTGTGTGTGTGTGTGTGTGTGTGTGTGTGTGTAAGTGTGTGTGTGTGTGTGTGTGTGTGTGATACACCAGTAAACACAAACACACTTTGCAGATGTTTAAAAATGTTTGATTCAAGACAAAAATCAAGACAGAGCAATAAATCTAAAGAGGTGTGTGTGTGTGTGTGTGTGTGTGTGTGTGTGTGTGTGTGTGTGTGTGTGTGTGTGTGTGCGTGTGTGTGTGGGGAGGGGTATCTGAGTGTCTCAGACCCCCCCCCCCAAAAAAGAAGGTTAAGCAGGCCTGGGGTGACACACAAAGAGAAGTTATCAGTTTTATGTATATGTGTCCTTGTGTCCTTTGCACTGGTGTGTTTGTCGGCTTGACCTCCTGACCCCGCCCCCCTTCTGTCTCCAGCCACGCCCCCCCCCCCACCTTAACAATCAATAACCCCCCCACTCTGAGCCGCGAGCTGTGACATGCAAATGCGTCTGGCGTGTCATTAAAACCCCGCCGGACAACAATGGGTGACCTCAAAGCCGTCGCTGCTTCCTGAAGACGCGGCAAGAAACAAAAACCAGGACGACGAGCCGAGCCCAGATGGACGGCAGGCGCCGGCCCCCGCCAACACCTGCAACGGACAGACTGGTGGTGCCCCGCCCCCACGTCATATCTGAACAAACATCCAACAACCCCCTCCTCATCCCGTTGCTACCTGAGGCTTCTGGTTACCATGGCGTCCATTCATCTCTAGCTCTAGAGACACACATAGAGGTTCACGGAAAAGGATGAAGAAGACTGTGATGTCACGAGACAGACTGTGATGTCACCAGACACACTGTGATGTCAGCGGCCTGCCCGAGCTACACGCTGATCTCCTCACCAGAGAATTCCTGGTAGAAAGTTTAGATCAGAAAATAAATCTCACCAAAAACAACAACAATCGTCTGTGATCGTCTAGTCTGGTCTGGATCGACCGGGACGGAAACACAGCAGCTGCTGCCGAAGGCGAGGACGACCGACGGCGAGGGCCGTCTCTCCGGAGGAAAACAAGGGAGCGCACCGGTAATTGAAGAGCCGTTACCATGGTGACAGCGATGCTGAATATCCACCCTTACACAACACAAACAACACACACACACACACTTCACCGTCAGTCAGGTTTTAATCTGGGCTCTGAAGGGTGTGGCCTCAGTTTTCACTCTGAATCTTTACGAAATGTTCTGGTTGGAATTTTGTTTTCGTTTTTAAATTTCACTTGTTTTAAATGTATTTCTGGTATTTTTATTATAATTTATATTGTATGACTTTGGTATTCTAAAAATGCTGAGCAACACACTTCTTCAGCGCCGGCTAACGAACGCTAATGAATGTTAATAACACAGTAGACTTCATACCTGCTGGTTTAAACCTCCCACTTCTCCTGTTTCTTTCATTTCTACACATTTTTTACTTTAATTCATTCCAGGATTCACAGGTTTGAGTGGAACCGGTTCATTATTTATGTGACTTCACTCCAGACGTATTTAAGGGTTGAAAGATGATGAATCTGAACGCTAAACATTAATGAACCCACGTGTTTCCATGCTTTGTAAATGACGGGTAAGATGTGGGACGTCCCGCTCCATAAATTAAATTAATTACGTTCGATCAAGTGTGTGTGTGTCTCATGGACAGGAGGCCTTACACACTTCTTCCCAAACTGACAAGTCAAATAAAGATTGTCTCACATTGTGCTGATTGTCCACAATTGACACCCCCCCACACACACTTCCCTGACACCCCCATCCCCACCCCACCTCCAACCCCCCCCCCCTTAAACACACAAAAACTTCAATCCGTGTGTCTTTGTCTCCACAAACAGGAGGTGTGTCCGTTTGTCTATAGTTAATGAGTTGGTGGGGCCACGAGGGCCAAGCGGAGGCACGGGTCATTCATTCATTTATTTAGCCCCTTAAGCCTCCTTAACCCCCCCTCCACCCATACACACACACACACACGCACACACACACACACAGATTACACACATCTTAAGGCAGGCAGACACTAAGATCACTGCTTACGGGGTGAAAGCACACTTTCTGAAACTATTACACACACACACACACACACACAAACACACACACACACACACACTCGTGGCGTCTGGTGACACAATGGCTCCTGGCAGCAGCTGGTCAGCAGGAGCCACAGGAGCCTCATGCTAACACGCAACACGTTCTGACGACGCGCCAAGACGACAGAAGAACAAGAGAAGAAGAGCCGAGCGGCCATCTGTGGTGTGGAGGCCCATCAATAACACACACACACACACACACACACACACATACACTGAGCCACGCATCACTGAACATGTTAACACGGCTGATGACACACACACTAGAGTTCACTATTTAATTAACACGAGGAACGTTTAGTGGCTGTGAACCCGTTTTAGATTGGAGGAGGAGGGAGGAGTTCTTGTCAGAGTCAGAGTTGTCATCAGAGAGACGGTCACCACTACCACTATCTCCACTAGTCTTTGATTTATCATCCATGATAAACAGTAAACAAACAAACAAACAACAAGAGGGGGAGACAAGTGTTGGACCTGCATGAACAAAGCGGTGCTGCCCCTGTTGGGGTTGTGGCAATAAGCAGAACTGCAAGACTGTAGTCAGGTATGGTGAAGCATGTTTGTGTGTAAGTTGAAAGTTTGTAAATTGAGGACTACCTGTGTATCTCCCCACCTATGTATTTGATTAGGCTAACTTGAAAACCTCACCCTTTCACGTTTTAACTCTACCTGTCAATCAAGCACCCCGACCAATCACGGCGCATCTGCCAAAAGGAATCACGTGAACAATATGGCGTAAGCCATCGGGCAGCGAGGCTTTTTGTTGCGGTTACGCCTTTCGTTCACACGACAACGCCGATATCTGGGACGAAAACGCCGGCAAAAGTCACGTTTTTGAAAATGTCAGGTCTGCATTGTCGTGTGGACGCTGTAACCGAAAATTCTGTTTCTCTTTCTGAAACTTCTTCCAGTTCTGGGTCAGATCGGGATGCGCTGCCCCCTAGTGGAGAACACTGTGTTGGGCGCGCTCGGTTTATAATACCAATACGTTTGTTTTCATATGAAGTCTGATATTATTGTTTATTGTGGAATTTCCACTGGTTCCCGCTGGTGTATATTGTATTATATTATCTATTAATATTATATATATTGTATATTATATATTTACCAGACTGAACACTATATTAAAAACACACACCCCGGTGGGTACTGTGCTCTTTATGAAGACATCAGCGTTTGGTGAAAAGGAATTGGATAACACACACACACACACACACACACACACACACACACACACACACACCTCCCCCACTTCTGGGAAACACCTGCAGCGATGCTTGTTATTCTGGAGAAGAGAACACATGTGCCAGAACAGTTTGCACATCCCTTAACCGATTAGACTAGAGACTCACACACACACACACACACACACACACACACACACACACACACACACACACACATAACACACACACACACACACACACACACATTAGGACCTAATTAACAAGTTGACAGGAGGCAGCCGACAGACACACAAAGACATTTAAAACACAACTGGTTGTGTTAGATTCTCCTTCTGACACTTGAAGTGATAAATTATTCATTGATTATTGATTAGGATCAAAGGAAACGTTCAGCGTGTCGTTTTGGGCTGTAAAATAATAACTTCAACACTGACCTGTAAACATTATTCTACCACAGCTGTGAGGAAATACAGATGAAACGTTGTGTGTGTGTGTGTGTGTGTGTGTGACCTATATGTGTCAGTGCAGTGTGTGGGAGACCCCTGGGCCTGGGCTGTTTTGGGTCATCACATGTGAAATCAAGCAGCAAAGAACCACACACACACACACACACACACACCCTCGGGTGGACGTTCTACCTAATCGAGGTCATTTTTTCCCGAACAATTTCCAGGAAGTGAATTACTTTGACACGCCCCCCCCTCAATCATGATTGGTTCAGAGGCTTGAAATGGGCGTGGCTTCTCAGAACCAGTGGAGGAATTGGAACGCCTGCGTTCACAATGAAAAGGGCATTCTGTAAAAAAAAAAAAAAAAAATTCTGAATTTTTAATTCATTGAATTTTTAATTTTTAAATTTTGATATTTACTACACTCGGAGGCGGGTCAATGGGGCGTGTCAGGGGGCGTGTCATGTCTGATGCACACACGTGTGTGGTTTCATCACAACGATGTTCACGGAAGCGTCACACGGATCAACACGTCTGTCACCACTGACGACATCACGTCAGCATCGAGCATGATAAGGGTTCTACACGCGAGGAACATGTGAGGAACATGCAGCGTTGCACACGACAGGCTATACACACACACACACACACACACACTCTAGAATTACATGAAGTGTGTGAGCCTGTATGTGACGATTGGTCCATTACAGCTGACCTACATCACTCACACACTGTTAACCACTGTGTGTGTGTGTGTGTGTTCTAATGTCCTTGGCTGCTCTCTAATCCCTCCTTGACATTCGGTTGTGCCCCCCCCCACTGACTTCAGATGACTGCACACACATGAACAGAAGCACACATGTAATTAAGATGGAACAGATGACCTTGCATGTTCTTTAGCTTATTTATTACTGTGTTCTTTAACGTGTTTAATAGCATGTTCTTTAGCATGTTCATTAACATGTTTATTAGAGTGTTTTTTAGCGTGTTCTTTAGCGTGTTTATTAGAGTGTTCTTTAGCGCGTTTATTGGCATGTTCTTGAGCATTTTCTTTAGTGTGTCTATTACAGTGTTCTTTAGCATGTTCTCTAGCGTGTTTATTAAGGTGCTCATGTGTTCATTAGAGTGTTGTTTAGCCTGTTTATTAATTGTGCGACTAGGACTGTCAGACAGTGGTGAGGTGTGCTGTAGGTGTGACAGAGGAGTTCAAGGTGGAGGTGGGACTGCATCAGGGATCAGGTCTGACCCCCTTCTTGTTCGCTATGGTGATGGACAGGCTGACAGACGAGGTTAGACAGGAATCTCCATGGACTATGATGTTTGCAGATGACATTGTGATCTGCAGTGAGAGCAGGGAAGAGGTGGAGGAGAAGCTAGAGAGGTGGAGGTTTGTCCTGGAAAGGAGAGGGATGAAGGTTAGCCGCAGTAAGACAGAGTACATGTGTGTGAATGAGAGGGACCCAAGTGGAAGAGTGAGGTTACAGGGAGAAGAGATCAAGAAGGTGGAGGATTTTAAGTACTTGGGGTCAACAGTCCAGAGCAATGGAGAGTGGGGAAAAGAGGTGAAGAAGCGTGTACAGGCAGGATGGAATGGGTGGAGAAAAGTGTCAGGTGTGATGTGTGATCGAAGAGTTTCAGCTAAAATGAAAGGAAAGGTGTACAAAACTGTGGTGAGACCAGCGATGTTGTTTGGTCTAGAGACAGTGTCACTGAGGAAAAGACAGGAGACAGAGCTGGAGGTAGCAGAGATGAAGATGCTGAGGTTCTCTCTGGGAGTGACCAGGAAGGATAGGATCAGGAATGAGTACATCAGAGGGACAGCACATGTTAGAGGTTTTGGAGATAAAGTCAGAGAGGCCAGACTGAGATGGTTTGGACATGTCCAGAGGAGAGATAGTGAATATATTGGTAGAAGGATGCTGAGTTTTGAACTGCCAGGCAGGAGGCCTAGAGGAAGACCAAAGAGGAGGTTTATGGATGTAGTGAAAGAGGACATGAAGGTAGTTGGTGTGAGAGAAGAGGATGCAAAGGACAGGGTTAGATGGAGGACACTGATTGGCTGTGGCGACCCCTGAAGGGAAAAGCCAAAAGGAGAAGATGAGTTATGCGACTCCTTCGGGTGTGAAGTTGTGTGGACGTTAAACGTTTTACAGCTTCTGTCCAAACTGCTGACCTTCAGAGTGACGGCGGTGAACTTTAGTAAACATCACGCATCAGTGTGTGTGTGTGTGTGTGTGTGTGTGTGTGTGTGTGGATCATCTGTGTATTGAGATGTCCCAATCATCATTCAGCCGGGGACAACAACACGACCTTCTGCTGTGATTGGACGCCCGCTCTGAGGAAGACGTTCCTGTCCAATCACGTTAGCAGACTGACGGCGGCGGCTGAGCGTGGCGCGTCGGGATAACGAGGTCCAGCGGGTGATTGGTGGGCGGGGACGGCGGTTGACCTTTGGACTCTCATCCGCTTCCATTGATCATCTCGTCTTTCCTCCGTCCAACCTTCCTGACGTTCACCCAGAACTTTCTCAGCCGTCCTGTAGCTGTGTGTTATGTGTGTGTGTGTGTGTTACGAGCTGTGTGTTAGGTGTCGTGTGAGTTGGACTCAAAGCAGTGGCTGATGGGTAGAAAACAGTAACACAAGGATTACACTGGAGCATCACCAGAGTCTTCACAGATTGTCACGACGGCCTGCAGCCAGTCTGAGCGTCTGTCGCCCAGCACTGATACACTCCTGCTTATGAATACATAATGTACACACGTGTACTGTAAACACACACACACACACACGTGTACTGTTAACACACACACACACACACACACACACACACACACGTTAGTCATCAGATTAGCTACTGAGTGAATGAACCGACCCTACTCTTCAGTAATTAAACATGGAGATTAAGCTGGGATTAAGATCTTAATTCATCACAGGATCATTGTTTTGGACTCCTCAAACCTGACAGATTAGGGATTAAGAAGTGGTGCCAGTTCAGATTAGACGTGTTCAACTGTGGCCCCCCTAAAACCTGCTCCTTCTGGGACTGAAAGAGAAAACAAACACCCCTAAACCCACCCCCCCAAAAGCAGGACGACGTTGGTTCAACTCCATCCTGAGACATCCAACAGGTTCCACACCTTCACACACCTTCTGATCAATCACCTGTTCTGATCAATCACCTGTTCTGATCAATCACCTGTTCTGATCAATCACCTGTTCTGATCAATCACCTGTTCTGATCAATCACCTGTTCTGATCAATAACATCCTGATTCAATGACTCCACACAGACTCTTCCATCTTTCCGTCCTCCTGACCTTTCACCCCAGACACATCTGTGTTAAAAGTATGAACATCAGACGACATCACTTCCTGTTCAATAACAGCTGATCCAACAGGGGGGGGGGGGGGCAGGACTCCTTTCTTCCTCTTTTTTTTTTCTCCTTTATCTATAAAAGGTAGAATAATCCTCTTCCTGTCTGCCCCCCCCCCGATATGAAGACACAGCACCCCTCCTTTCATCCCTCTCCCTCCAACTTTCCATTACCCTCCCTCTGATATCACCTCATCTCTGCCCCCTCCCTCGTCGTCTCATCATCTCCCTGTCTTGTATTCATATAATCCCCCCTCGCCCCCCCCACCCCGTTCCTCCTCTCCTCCAGCTTTCCATTCCGGCCCCCGTCCTTCCCGGCGCTCCGTCCCTTCTGTCCGTGTTTCTTAACCCACTTTCACAGCCAGACAATAGGAACAAAGGGGAGGAGCCCCCGGGCCGTGGGCGGGGGGGGGGTACGGTAATCATGATGCCCCCCCTCCACGGAGAGAGAGCATCGAGAAGACGGGGGAGACAGGGAACCAGTGTCCATCTGCTGAGGTGATGAAAGGATGGAGGGGGGGGAGTGGTGACAGACTGTGTGTGTGTGTGTGGGGGGGGGGTGATGGGTGGGTGGGGCTGTGGCGTGTGAATCTGTTCCATTATTTTATTATTGTTACTTATTAAACATCCCTGAATTCATTCCACAGAGATTTAACCCTACGTTGACCTCGATTCGTCATCACCGGACGTCACATGACTTCATCATGTGACCTCCCTCTTCATCATCAGTCAGAAAGATCACAGCTGTGGTTTAAACGTGTTCCGGAAAACCTCGAATTTAAAACATTTTTTTGAAGTGAACGTTAACGTTTCGTTTCGTCTTTGGTGAAAGGCTTGTTTGTTTGATCCATCGGCCGTCACCACCTCCAGTTCTTCACTGCGTCGAATATTTTGTCGTTTTAACTACATATTCCATCTGTGCCTACGTTACAAATGGAACACATCACTCCACACTGTCAAGTGGGGACACACACACACACACACACACACACACACACACACACACACACACACACTTTCTATACATTACATGCTTCATTCATTGAACCGAGAGAAAGGCCACAGTATGAGATGGGATGCAGATGTATTGTAAGTGTTCTTTATGTGTGTGTGTGTGTGTGTGTGTGTGTGTGTGTGTGTGTGTGTGTGTGTGTGTGCTAACGCATTGTGTCCATGCATTGGGACTGTTGTATCCGTACCACAGCGTATAACACAGCGGACGTTAGCGCCTGCGGCTACGCTGCTGCTAAAGTGTGACTGTCGGTGGAGACAGACGCTGATATGTTAGCATAGGAGGAAGACGTGAGGAAGACGAGGGTTCAGCTCAGACCGACACGTGTGAGGGGATTAACCCTTTAACTTCAGAACATAAAGTCAGGTTCAAACAGGTTTTCAGATTTTCTTTACGGAAAGAAAATTATTCCACGCAGATGGAAATGCTGATGGCTGAATCCCACTGGGTTGTGAAACGAGGATGAAAATGTTTTTGTTTGATCACCAATTTAAATTCTCTTGTCTTTATTCAACATAATTAACACAATTTCATTAATTTCTATTGTTTCGTTTTTTTAATTTACACTTGTCTTTCTTTCGTCAGCTTCTTCCTTCCTTTAAATCATGATTGTTGTTGAAGGGAATCATTAAATCGATGGTGATAATGGTCTTAATCACACACACACACACACACACACACACACACACACACACACACACACACACACACACACACACACACTTCCATGCTAACACGTGTCCTCTTAGCAATGAGGCCAGTGACCTCTGACCTGCTCCCTTCAGTAGCCATTAGCCCCGGATGCTAACGGTCTGATTGTCCTGAACAAATCAGGTTTACGTTCGTCAATAGTTCTGATTAAGTAACGCCCATATATGGGCGTGTCCACAGGAAATGATTAATACCTGACCACTAAGCCTTAAAGCAGCAAACTGTATTAAACCAGTTCCCACGCTGTGTGTGTGTGTGTGTGTGTGTGTGTGTGTGTGTGTGTGTGTGTGTGTCAAGCCCCGCCTTCCTCTGCAGCGCTCTGCTGTCAAAGTCGATCAGATCAGGTGACGACCTGTAACAGTGTTAGTGATCCATCAGTGGTTAATGTGATCAATGGGGGTGTGGCAGGGGTGGGAATTCCCCGGGGGGGGGTTAGGGCGGGGGGGGGGTGTCTTTGTTTAGGTGTCCAGCTTCAGAATGCAGGAAGTCTTTGTCAACGACTCTCACCTGCCAGCCGGTCACCTGGGGGAGGCGGAGCTGTGACAGATGGGGTGTGTGGTGGGAACTGCCCCTCAGGCGTCAACCGGAACTACCCCCCACCCCCCAGAGGAAGGAGCAGGCCTGGAAACATACCTGTGTTTTCACACTGATGTCAGGCAATAAATAAATAATTAATGACGGCTCGTGTCAGCAGTTACTGCACTCATTTATTCCATTTATATATTCATAGCGGCGCATATTAAGTAGTTCCACCAGATACGAGACGTGCTTCAGGACCACCGCTAGTTGGTGGATGGATACAACATCAGTCAGACCGCATCTCGTTCTTTACCAAGTGTTGGCGGATGGATACAACATCAGTCAGACCGCATCTCGTTCTTTACCACGTGTTGGCGGATGGATACAACATCAGTCAGACCGCATCTCGTTCTTTACCACGTGTTGGCGAATGGATACAACATCAGTCAGACCGCATCTCGTTCTTTACCACGTGTTGGCGGAAGGATACAACATCAGTCAGACCGCATCTCGTTCTTTACCACGTGTTGGCGGATGGATACAACATCAGTCAGACCGCATCTCGTTCTTTACCCCGTATTGGTGGATGGATACAACATCAGTCAGACCGCATCTCGTTCTTTACCACGTGTTGGCGGATGGATACAACATCAGTCAGACCGCATCTCGTTCTTTACCACGTGTTGGCGGATGGATACAACATCAGTCAGACCGCATCTCGTTCTTTACCACGTGTTAGCGGATGGATACAACATCAGTCAGACCGCATCTCGTTCTTTACCACGTGTTGGTGGATGGATACAACATCAGTCAGACCGCATCTCGTTCTTTACCACGTATTGGTGGATGGATACAACATCAGTCAGACCGCATCTCGTTCTTTACCACGTATTGGTGGATGGATACAACATCAGTCAGACCGCATCTCGTTCTTTACCATGTGTTGGTGGATGGATACAACATCAGTCAGACCGCATCTCGTTCTTTACCTGCTGTTCTATATAAAGCAGCTCTGATTAATGATCGTTTGAACAGAACCGATCGATCGGCCATCAGATGTCGTCTCCTCTGCAGGTGATGAAGGCTGGACTGAGTTAATGATTAGAACCACTGGGGGGGTCGTTTCCTCAACATCTGCTTCTCCTCCACCCAGAAGCAATCAACACAGACACACACCGACACACACCGCCCCCCCAAGAGGCAAACACTAACTGTGTCGTTAGTGGGGGGGGGGGTACCAGTTAAAGAACAACACCTGTTTCCTGAACACAGAGACCTACAGGAGGAGATGGACGAGACCAGACGAGTAGATCTGATCACGTCTGTCTGAGCCTCCAGCCAATCAGACGCCTCGTCTCCCTGGATATTAATCTCAACTCAGAGCAGCGTGTTTGGAACGCGGCCCGCGGCAAAGCTGTGAGATCATCATCATCATCATCATCACTGAGCGGAGCCACGACCTTTGTCTTCATCAGGCTACATCAGGCTCCGCCTCCTCCGGCGATACGCCCATATATGGACCTCGGTTATGCCCCTTTGTTCGTATCACATCTATTGATGATCACTGGATCTACTACTATGGGATGTCAGCCGCTTCAGCTCAGGATGGGCGCCGCCCTCCATCGGTCTCCGTGGAGACGAAGGCCTGGAGCAGAACCAGACTCCAGGACGCTCCCCTCCCTCCCTCCCTCCACTCATCCTCTCCACCTGGCAGCCGACCAGACGCCGCTGCGCCGTCGGCCTTCGCCCCAGACGTCCACCATCTTTTTTTTTCTTTTTTTTCTCTATTTTCATCCTCCAATCACAGCGCGAGCATCCGACTCCCTCCTCCATCCATCTCGGTTATCTTTCATCCCTCCTCACCCCGCTGAGGAAACCAAACCTCCGGGAAGACGCTGCTGTTGCCGCGATGGACCGAGGTCAGCGAAACCGCAGCCGCCAAGCAGAACGGCTGCAGGCTGAGGCGAGGAAGAGGAGGCAGAGCCTTCATCAGACAGAGAGCATCACAATAGGAGTGAATGTATCACAAGAGATGGATGGAGTTCATTCAGGGAAACAAAAGTCTGCTCGGATTGATTGATGGTCTCCGTTCCATCCTGCTCTCCGGTGTCATGAGAGAAGATAATCAATCAAGAGAAAAGGTGCAGAATCTCCATCGAACCCCCCACTCCCACCCTCACCAAACGGCTCACGGGTGGAGATGTCACCTTCAAAAGGTCACACCCCCCAAAAGAAAAAAGAGAATATGCAATAAAAAGAAGGTAAAAGTAAAGATTTTACACATCTAATCAATAAATCATCGATCAGCTATCAGAGGATCTGAGACGTTCACCACGGCCTCAGGCATTACTAGTCAACTTCAGAGGGACGATCAAGGATTGGCAGGTCCGACCCTTGTGACGCCAGGTGAAGATCACCTGACGCCAGGCGGCTTCCCCCCGACGCAAAGTTGAATCAACCCATCACTGGGCTCTGCCCCATTTTACCCACAATGCACCTGGTCTGGCGGTGCCCCATCTGCACTGTCTGCTCCATTTACCTGAACGGGAGCCAAGCAAAGGGATCAGCGCTCCTGCAGCCAGACAGCGTTAGTGTGTGTTTGTAGAAGGGAACATGTGTGCTACAACACTGACACCTAGAGGCCACAAACACGAACTGCACCTTCAGGTCCCAGAGGCTTGGAGGAAATCAGTGGCGGATTAGAACTGACCTGTTTTCTTTTCTTTTCTCTGATCACAATCAAACGACACTAAAATCAGTCGTGTAAAAATAAACTTTACAGGGGCGGGGCTTAGAGGCTCAATTCAAATAATAATAATAATAATAATTCCAATCCCTCTTCATCTGATACCGAGTCAGAGACGCTCTCAGCTGATCTCTGGTCACTGGCTTAAACTGGTTACGTCTAACAGTTCTGGGTTCTAAAACGACCCACTGGTAGGTTCAGTGGGTTCTTAAAAACCAGCGCCGCCTGAACACTCCGCCTCCAGCAGGGAGGTGAACATCCAGACTCAAACACGCCCTCATCAGTCTCTCGTTACAGACCATAATAGGCCTACCAGCAGTCCTGCAGCAGGACAGCGGTGGGCCCCAGGCTCCCGATGACATCACCCCATCTGGAACCAATCACAGCCAATCAGTGCTACGCGTCTCCACCCGGCTCAGCTGGTCTGAAACAGATATCCGTGTAACCCCGTGTGAGAATGGATCTGGATCCAGAACCGACCACTAGGAACGGTTCCACGGATGGACTCTGAGGGGAAACAAGGGTGGGTATCTACACGGAGGGGGGTATCTTTGGGTTTGCATAAGGCTTGATTGAACTTATCAGACCTGCTGAGGTACTGATCGGTCTGGACCCAGACTATCTTCTAGACGGGTTCATGTTTACATGTTTATTTTGATCATATTATTATTAGTACTTTTACAACATACTGTAGTAAAAAATGTTACAACAGCAACTAAATGGGAACAAGAGCTCTGGAATCCACCTCAAAGCTCCACACAGAAGATCTGCAGAACCCTGATATCTTCCAAACAAACAACACCAGAGGTCATTAAAAGTGAAACTGATTCGTTTGCTGGAGGTTCCTCCCCTGCAGGGGTCACACCTTCAGACCTTCAACGGTTCCGTCAGAACCACAGAACCCTTCAACAGAACAGGAAAACAGAATCTTAATTTTAGTGATTTAGAACCAGGTCCAGTTCGGATCTGTCCCATGAGCTCAGAAAGAACCGGATTCATGTGAAACCGGATCACAACAAGGTCACCATGGGGTGTGTGTGTGTGTTCCTCAGATGGTGGACCGACCGTTCTGGTTCTTCTCTTCCTGTCCACCAGGTGTTCTGGGATCACACCCCCGACTCGCCCTCTAGGCCGTCCGGTTGGCCCGTCCTCTGCGGGGACACCTCTCCCGGCGCCTCCCGCAGGCCTCTGCGGATGCGGGCGGGCAGCCCGGCCCGCTCCGGTCCCACTTTGGGTCGCTTTGCGCGCGATTTGCGCAGAGCAGCAAAAACATCCTCAGGAAACCGCAGCATCATCTAGAGAATACGCAGAAAGAGAGAGGCGGGGGCCGGCGGGGGCCCGCGGGCACGGGCTGTCCGGGAAAACACCGCAGAGACGCGGGACGGGAGCATCTCATCACCGGGCCCGGTAGAACCGGTAGAACCGGTGGAACCGGTGGAACCGGGACGCCAGCAGCAGCGGGGAAAAGAGATCGAAGTGTCCGCTTACCTGTGCGGGTCCGCCGGTCTTGTCGCCGCCGCAGCCCCGGGAACCGGACCGTCAGCCCCGCAACGTCATCAGAAAAGCAGCGAACGCCTCTCGGTGCTCCGGAGAGGAGGCTCGATGCGCTGCAGCCCCCCCCCGCCCTCTGTGTGTGTGTGTGTGTGTGTGTGTGTGTGTGAGTGTGTGTGTGTGTGTGTGTGTGTCTCTCTCTCTCTCTCTCTAATAAATATAATTCATCCATGAATCTTATTATTGAACACATTTATGACGTCACGCACCGGAACACTCCTCTGTCGTCAAATAGAGCTAAGCTACTGTTGCTCACATTAAATAAAAACTATTTTACGTTCACATTTTCAATCAAACGTCACACACAAGAACAGCATAACGTTAAGTTGTTTGTTTTGGGGGGTTTTTGTCATTAGTTAGCTTAGCTCTTAGCATCTCCATTAGCAAAAGTTGCGGGTTAGCTATCATTATTGAACACTTGAATGACGTGACGCACCTGAACACTCCTCTGTCGTCTATTAGCTTCCTACCGTTAGCTTAAGTCACGCAAACGTTGCATAAAAACTATTTTACGTTTATACAGTATTTTCTTTTAAATGTATCCCAGAAGCATAGCATAAACGATGTTTGCTGTTGTTTGTTTTGTCATTGGTTAGCTTAGCTCTTAGCATCTCCTTAAGCAAAAGTTGCAGGTTAGCTATCATTAGTAAACACTGTTGTGACGTCACGCACCTGAACACTCCTCTGTTGACAAATAGAGCTAAGCTACCGTTAGCTTCAATAACATCAAAACTATTTTACGTTTGTATTTTCAGTCAAAGGTCACGCAGCAAAGTAAAAAAAAAAATGTTTTTTGTTTGTTTTGTCATTAGTTAGTTTAGCGTTTAGCATCTGCTGTAAACAATCGATGCAGGTCAGCTAATGAAATGTAGGTAGAAGTAAATCCGTGAAACTAGATGACCGTCGCAATGCACTGTGGGAAATGTAGGAGTTTGGGGGACTTTTTATATACGTATATGCTGTATATATCTTTTAATGTAGCCGCAAGAGGGCACAAGCCAGTGTCTTATTGTGCCGGTCCCAAGCCCGGATAAATACAGAAGGTTGCGTCAGGAAGGGCATCCGGCGTAAAACTTTTGCCAAATCAAAGATGCGAATCAAACCTATGACTTCCATACCGGATCGGTCGAGGCCCGGGTTAACAACGACCGCCATCGGCGCTGTTGACCTACAGGGCGCCGGTGGAAATTGGATTACTGTTGGTAGAAGAAGGAGAGGAGGACAGTGCGTTCGCACGAAGAAAGAGAAGAGGAGCGCCAAGAGTATAGGACTAAGAGTAGGGACGTTGAATGTTGGAACTTTGACAGGAAAAGGTAGAGAGTTGGTCGACGTGATGCAGAGGAGGGAGATAGACATACTGTGTGTCCAGGAGACCAGGTGGAAAGGTAGCAAGGCTAGAAGTTTAGGAGCAGGGTTCAAGTTGTTCTATCATGGTGTAGATGGGAAGAGAAATGGAGTAGGAGTTATCTTGAAGGAGGAGTTTGTTAGGAATGTCCTGGAGGTAAAAAGAGTGTCAGATAGAGTGATGAGTCTGAAGCTAGAAATAGAAGGTGTGATGTTCAATGTTGTTAGTGGGTATGCCCCACAGGTAGGATGTGAGCTGGAGGAGAAGGAGAAATTCTGGTTGGACTTTGATGAAGTGATGCAGAGCATACCTAGAAGTGAGAGAGTTGTCATTGGCGCAGACTTCAATGGACATGTTGGTGCAGGTAACAGAGGTGATGAGGAAGTGATGGGCAGGTTTGGTATCCAGGAGAGGAACGCAGAAGGACAGATGGTAGTTGACTTTGCAAAAAGGATGGAAATGACTGTAGTGAATACTTTCTTCCAGAAGAGGCAGGAACATAGGGTGACCTATAAGAGTGGTGGTAGGAACACACAGGTAGACTACATCTTGTGTAGACGATGTAACCTGAAGGAGATCAGTGACTGTAAAGTAGTGGTAGGCGAGAGTGTAGCCAAACAGCATAGGATGGTGGTGTGTAGGATGACTCTGGTGGTGAGGAAGATGAAGAGGGCAAAGGCAGAGCAGAGGACGAAATGGTGGAAGATAAAAAAGGAAGGGTATTGCATGACCTTTAGGAAGGAGTTAAGACAGGCTCTGGGTGGTCAGGAGGTGCTTCCAGATGACTGGACAACTACAGCTAATGTGATCAGGGAGACGGGTAGGAGAGTATTTGGTGTGTCATCTGGAAGGAAAGTAGATAAGGAGACTTGGTGGTGGAATGAGGAGGTACAGGAGTGTATTCAGAGAAAGAGGTTAGCTAAGAAGAAGTGGGACACTGAGAGGACTGAGGAGAGTAGACAGGAGTACAGGGAGATGCAGCGTAAGGTGAAGGTAGAGGTAGCAAAGGCCAAACAAGAAGCTTATGATGACTTGTATGCTCGGTTGGACAGTAAGGAGGGAGAGACTGATCCATACAGGCTGGCAAGACAGAGATAGAGATGGGAAGGACGTGCAGCAGGTTAGGGTGATTAAGGATAGGGATGGAAGTCTATTGACAGGTGCCAGCAGTGTGATGGGAAGATGGAAAGAGGACTTTGAAGAGTTGATGAACGTGGAAAATGAGAGAGAACAAAGACTAGAAGAGGTGACTGTTGTGGACCAGGATGTAGCAAAGATTAGCCAGGATGAAGTGAGGAGAGCACTGAAGAGGATGAAGAGTGGAAAGGCAGTCGGTCCTGATGATATACCTGTAGAGGTTTGGAAGTGTCTAGGAGAGGTGGAAGTAGAGTTTCTGACTCTACAGGATCTTAGATAGTGAGAAGATGCCTGAGGAGTGGAGGAGAAGTGTGCTGGTGCCCATTTTTAAGAACAAGGGAGATGTGCAGAGTTGTGGCAACTACAGAGGAATAAAGCTGATGAGCCATACAATGAAGTTATGGGAAAGAGTAGTGGAAGCTAGACTAAGGGCAGAAGTGAGCATTTGTGAGCAACAGTATGGTTTCATGCCAAAAAAGAGTACTACAGATGCAGTATTTGCTTTGAGGATGTTGATAGAGAAGTACAGAGAAGGCCAGAGGGAGCTGCATTGTGTTTTTGTAGATCTGGAGAAAGCTTATGACAGGGTGCCCAGAGAGGAACTGTGGTATTGTATGAGGAAGTCTGGAGTGTCAGAGAAGTATGTTAGAGCGGTGCAGGACATGTATGAGGACTGCAAGACAGTGGTGAGGTGTGCTGTAGGTGTGACAGAGGAGTTCAAGGTGGAGGTGGGACTGCATCAGGGATCAGCTCTGAGCCCCTTCTTGTTCGCTATGGTGATGGACAGGCTGACAGACGAGGTTAGACAGGAATCTCCATGGACTATGATGTTTGCAGATGACATTGTGATCTGCAGTGAGAGTAGGGACGAGGTGGAGGAGAAGCTAGAGAGGTGGAGGTTTGTCCTGGAAAGGAGAGGGATGAAGGTTAGCCGCAGTAAGACAGAGTACATGTGTGTGAATGAGAGGGACCAAAGTGGAAGAGTGAGGTTACAGGGAGAAGAGATCAAGAAGGTGGAGGATTTGAAGTACTTAGGGTCAACAGTTCAGAGCAATTGAGAGTGTGGAGAAGAGGTGAAGAAGCGTGTCCAGGCAGGATGGAATGGGTGGAGAAAAGTGTCAGGTGTGATGTGTGATAGAAGAGTTTCAGCTAAAATGAAAGGAAAGGTGTCCAAAACTGTGGTGAGACCAGCGATGTTGTTTGGTCTAGAGACAGTGTCACTGAGGAAAAGACAGGAGACAGAGCTGGAGGTAGCAGAGATGAAGATGCTGAGGTTCTCTCTGGGAGTGACCAGGAAGGATAGGATCAGGAATGAGTACATCAGAGGGACAGCACATGTTAGAGGTTTTGGAGATAAAGTCAGAGAGGCCAGACTGAGATGGTTTGGACATGTCCAGAGGAGAGATAGTGAATATATTGGTAGAAGGATGCTGAGTTTTGAAATACCAGGCAGGAGGCCTAGAGGAAGACCAAAGAGGAGGTTTATGGATGTAGTGAAAGAGGACATGAAGGTAGTTGGTGTGAGAGAAGAGGATGCAGAAGACAGGGTTAGATGGAGGACACTGATTCGCTGTGGCGACCCCTGAAGGGAAAAGCCCAAAGGAAAAGAAGAAGAAGATATGCTGCATATATCTTTTATTTCAAAATGAATAGCTTTGTACAAACAGTCTACCATGATTGTGTAACACTTGCCAGGGGATTATATACAAGAACGTTACATCCATTAAAATAATTTGTATGTGATACAGATGTTTAAGGTTTTTAACGACTTTTAGGTTGGTGAACCACTGATTAATTTTATACATGCCAAAGTATTTTTGCATGTTATATTTACATTTATGGATATAGAACGTTGCTAATACAATTAAGAGGTTTTTTACTTAATTTTTACCTTTAATTCAATTTTAAAATTTCTTTTCTTTGCCTTCTAAAAAAATAGCAAAATATAAAATTTTTCCCTTTTCAGGAGAACATCTTGTCAAGTTTACCAGTGATAAACGTGCTGAGGTCCTTCCAGGATCATGTCGAATGTGTGCGCCTTTGGGTGTTGGTATGTTCCACCTCCTGTCCAGAATCGTTGAGTCACATGTTGGGGGGCGGATGAGGGTTATTTTAATTCATGTTCCTTTAAACATTGTAAGACTGAAGGTAACTCAACTGGAACAGCGGGTCACTAACCTGTTCAGGTAGGTGTGTCTTTATGATCAGCTGATTTTCATTTGTTCTTCTATGTGGTGGACAGAACCCATCTCAGCCTGGTGCTGACCCAGCAGAGGACGGAATGTGGTGAAGGTCGCCATCAGGTCACAGCCCGTTCTTCATCAGGGGAGGTGAAGAGCTGCACCTGCAGCTCCGCCACCAGCAGGGGGCGCCAGAGTCCAGCGGAGGTGAGCTCCGTTACAGATGCTCCAGAACAGAAAGGGGCACGTGTGTTGATGCGGTTTGACGTCATAGGATTAATGACAGCTTGTGTTGTTTCTGTGACGGTGTGACGTTCAGTTTACATCCAGAGAACAGAACAAATCTGTGCCGTTAGATCTAGACATGCTGAATCGTTACCTTTCTATTTTTTAGATGTGATTTTTTTAGGAGCAAAATGTTAGAACTGATTCCAGTTTTTAAATTCCATAAAAAATCCTGACACGACACACACACACACAAACCCACACACACACACACACACACACACGCGCGCCTCTGACCTTCTGCTGACCTTCAACACAACCCCCAGTGTCTCAAACATCTTCACGTACCACATTTTATTTTGACACAAGGACCAAGACACACAAACCAAAACACGCTTTTTTTCCCCGTTTCGCCCTGAGCTTCAGCCGCTTCGGAGGAGGACGTCAAAGTTTGCAGACGGCCGGGTCGGCCTCGTCTCTGGAGAACTTTCCCAGCTGGATGGCGGCCGGATCCAGCTGCCCCTCCCTGGTGTGGAGCCTGAAGTGGGTGTTGAGGTGCGCCGACTGGTTGAAGCACTTCCCGCAGACGAGGCAGCGGAAGGGCTTCTCCCCGGTGTGGATGCGGTGGTGGCGCTTCAGCATGCTGACGGTGGTGAAGCTCTTGCGGCACACGGCGCAGCTGTAGGGTTTCTCCTTGGTGTGCCAGCGCATGTGCACCTCCAGCTGGCAGGCGAAGCTGAAGCCCTTCCCACACTCCTGACAGCTGTGCCAGCGCTGGAGGCTCTGGGACGAGTGGGGGGCAGGCGCCCTCAGGGACCTGGCGTTCTGTTTCAGTAGTCCCCGCCCCCCCTGGTTTGTCTCCCCGGGACCGTCCCTCCGCGTTTCCCTACAGTTTGAATAAACTGGCGAGCCGTCCTCCCCACCGCCGCCGCCGTCGTCGTCGTCGTCGTCTTCCGCTTTGAGCTCCTGGGGCGGCGCCGGCGGGTGGGGTGGGGAGACGCTCCTGTCACACACAGTCTGGGCGAGGGGGGGCTGCGGCGTCAAACGTGATTCGACGAGACAGACCCCTCCTCCTCGTCCTCCGTCCGCGTCTCCCGCCTCCTGCGGATCGTCTGCTTGCAGGTTTCCCAGTTTTGGTTCTTCTTTGACCTGCGAAAGCGGCGGCGCACTGCCCCGCCCCTCGGGCTCACACGGCTGGACGTCATTGTGGGGGAGGGCGGGGTGGGACTCTGGAAAAAGAAATTAAATTATGGAACATTTTACGTTTTACATGGATCAATCAAAAAAAAAAAGTTTATTCAACAAGTTACCTTTAGTTTTTGGAGGAAAAAAATCTCATTATGTTTTTGTTTTTTACACACACACACACACACACACACACACACACACACACACACACAACTACAATCTTTTTTGTTGTATTTTTAGAATTTTATTTTGTTAATTTTACCAGAAAGAGCATCAAATCAATTTCAAGGAAAGAAAAGAAGAAAACAATTTCAAACATTTTCATCTGTATCCAAATTCCAAATAAATCTGATTTTTTTCTTAAATACTTCTTTCTCTACAATCGGACCTCTACGAAATTAAAACTGATCAATAATTATAGGATTCTTAAGTTTATCAGACATTTGTGAGGACAGTCATGATGGACAGATTAGAGACAGTGGTGCTGAACAGAAGACAGGAAGCAGAGCTGGAGGAGGAGGAGGAAGTGAAGATGTTGAGGTTCTCCAGGAGTGACCAGGATGGATCAGAAATGAGTTCCTCAGAGGAACAGCGAAGGTGAGATGTTGTGGAGTTCTGATGGTTTGGACTCGCCCAGAGGAGAGATGGTGAGGATGTTGGTGAAAGGATGATGCGGATGGAGGAAGACCAGAGAGAAGGTGGATGGATGTAGTGAGGAAGACATGAGGGCAGCTGGTGTTAGAGAGGAGGATGAAGAAGAGAAGCTGACATGGAGAAGGATGTTGATGCCGAACAGGACACGCCCACAGGCGGAGAGGAAGAAACAATAATAAAATAATTGTTAGTTATTGGCCATTAGTTACATTATATTTATTATTTGCATTTCATGTGTTGAAATATTTACTCCATCACTGAATTAACCTGTACACATTAAGACATGATCAATCACGTGATCAATCTAATAGAATATATATCATAATTATATAACTGTAAAGGTTCATTCACTGTTAAACTAGTTTAATGGAGTCAGATCATTTAAAGTCGAATAACTTCCCTTTGGGATTATTAAAGTATTCATTCATTTAACTGAATGGTTCTGTTTGTTCTGTATGTTTAACTCTTCAGGATGTAAATAACATCAGAATATCCTCGTTTGTCACAGGAAGTCTCTGGACCCCCACGACCCCCCCCAGCCTTGTCCCGGTAGAGGCGATGCTCTGGCCGGCCGGCCGCGGACCGCCGCCGGGGCTTACCTGGCTGAAGCAGGAGCCGCTGGACGGCGACGTTCAGGAGCCGCTTGAGCCGCTCGTTCTCCTCCTTGGCGCAGAGGATCTCGCTCTGGTACTCCAGCACCGTGTCCTTCACGGCGCGGAAGATCTCCTCGGCCGCCGCCGTCAGCCTGTCGTTCAGGAACGCGTTCAACAGCTCCAGCCTGGTCATGTCCGCCGCCGACGAGCAACGACCTTCTGTTTACAACCGATGACCCGGAAGTAGAAGCGGCGGCGGCCGGTCTCGCGACCGGAAGGACCCACCGCACAGGCCAGCAGAGGCAGAGGTAGCTACTATGGCGACGATAGAACCCGCCCACCTCGGGTTCTGATTGGTTTAGCGGTGACGTAAATGACGTAGCCCCTCCCTGCCGGAACAGGAAGTTGTAACGACGGTAAAACCAGAAATTAGGAATAAATTCTGAGATTTAACGTCATGTCACGAGTAGAATAAATAACTTTTATTTACAGGACGTGTAAAATACTTTGATTCGTTTCATCAACAAATTTTGCTGTCAGAAAATCTGTTTTTTTTAAAATTATAATTATTATATAATAATAATCTAGTAATTATTAAATATTAAAACCAATACTGTATCATATATTATTTAATGTATGATAAAATAGATATGAAATTATGTTTACTGTATACCATTCCATATATCTAGGTTTCATACAGTATAAACAATCTATGAAATTATATAAATTTACTGTTCACACGTGGAGGTTCTTCAGTCTTACAAACATCACAATATTCAGATTCACTTTATGAACTACATGTAAATATATTTCCAATACTATATATTCGTTCTTTGTTACATTTCTTATTTTAAATTCGAGTCAAATTTCCCAGTTTGTGTGATTAAATATCTTCTGGTTTTGATTTAACACATAAAAATCAAGGAGCTACTTTGTTAAACTAAATCTGAAATGCAAAACCAGTCAACAACCAATGTTGGTCATTAAAAGTAATTTTATTTACACAGTAATTTGTACAAATCATTCTGAACAATAGGTTTGAGGAAGGGGTCGAACGCAGATGAAAAATAAAGTGATTTTTTTTCCCCATCCTCGTTAGTGAACAATACAGATTTAAGACAAAAGTTCTTGAACCGAAAGTATTTTAACGGGATAAAAAAATATATACATCAGAAACCTTCTGAGGTGTTGAACAACAAGCAGAAGAGAGAAGATACTCCAGACTGTTTGTCCGGAATAAAACAAATGTTTAAAATGAAAAGGAAAACATTTTTAAGATTCTTAAAATGTCTGGAGGACAGTCGCAGACAGGATCAGCCTAAAACACGTGAACCTGATGAATGACAAACGTCACGTTCTCAGGATCAGACCTGAGCTTTATTATTAATAAAAGTTGTTCCGATATGAAAGAAGACCAGAACACCAGCAGACGGGAGCAGGGTGTGTGTGTGTGTGTGTGTGTGTGTTCATCATCGCTGTGATGTCTTCCCTTTGCATACACAGTACACACTCAACCTCAACCACATTTCCTCAGCGTCAAACTTCCAGGAGTTCCTGACAAACAGACGGTTTTCAACCCTGAATTCTCTCTTCAGCGCCTGAAGGCGGAAACGAAGCGTCTAAAATGTGAATAACGACGTGAATTTAAAGACAACTTGAAGAAAAACAAACAACAACAGCGCTGCGGCGCCCTCAGCTGTCAATCATCTCCGACAGCTCCTGGAGGAGGTCGTCCTCTCCGATCTCAGAGTCCACGTCTTCGCCCTCCAGATGTTCGTCTGTGAATTCGCTGATGAGCTCGTCGAACACGTCCACGGCCGGGGGGTCGCTGACGACGGCGGCGCTCCTGGACGCCGACGCGCTTGTTCTGCGTGGCTTGGAGGGAGGCGGAGACTTCAGCGCCAGGCTGGGATGAAGAAGAAGAAGAAGAAGAAGAAGTTTTCTGAAGACGTGATCTCCAGCTGCTAAAACACGCGGCTCCATCAGGACGTTGTTTGTTTTTACCTCGTGGCGGGGGGGCTGCTCTCTCTGGCAGCGGCGACGATGACGGTGGGTTTGGACTCTGGTCCGACGCTCTGCGTGAACACGGGGACGGTCTGGAGTTCCTCGCTCGGGGGGCTGCAGCTGGAGTCCAGCGAGGCGACGGGACTGTGGGGAACCGCCGCGCTCAGATGAGCCTCTGAGCTGGAGGACGGGAGCGCCTGAGGAAGAGGAAGAGGAAGAGGAAGAGGAAGAGGCCGGGGGTCACGACGGTGTGGATCAATCACTTCATTTAAGACACACAGATTAGAAATCCACAAACAGAACATGAAGGAAGAACGACCTCTTCTCTACATGCATCACAAACACGCGTGACGAGCAGGAACACGGTTTGGACCGACCTGTGCGCCCCCCCCCGTCGTCTCCTGCAGCGTCTCCTCCGCTCCGGCGGGGGCGCTGTTCAGAGGCTTCACGGCGGCGACGGCGGATCGCTCCGCCCCCCTCCTCTTGTGGCCCGGCCTCACTCGGACGGCGGGCTTCACGACGGACGGCTTCACGTTCAGCTTGGGCCTCACTGAGGAAGAGGAGGAGACTGGACATGTAACCCGGCCTCTGATTGGCTGCCGTCGACGTCGCGGCTCTGAGGGAGGGGTGGTACCTTTGGTGTCGGTCTTGGGCTCTGGGGACTTCTTCTGACTCCTGCTCGGTGACCCGTCGGCCCCTGGGGGCCCCGCAGCAGAACCCTGACCCGCCGCTCTGCTCTGTTTGGCCGGTGACGGCGTGCTCCCAGACTTCCTCGCGGTTTTCTGGGGGGTCTCCGTGGAGCTCAGCTTCGCTGAGCCGCCCCTGGGTGGAGCAGCCGGGGGCCTGAGGGGGACCGTCTTCTGAACGGGGGCCTCCGGCGTGGGGAGGGTGGAGTCCGGGGTGGTGGAGGAGGGCGAGGAGGAGCCCGGTGGCGTCAGGCTGACGTCAGCAGGGCCCCTCCTCCTCAGGGGGGGGTCAGACGGACGTTTCTGACAAGCTTCGGCTTCGGCTGAGCCTCGGGCCTTCTCCGTTTCCAGGCGGCGCAGTCGCTTCTCTCGCATGATCTCCTCGAAGGTCTTGACTTTGATGTCGTTACCGTTGGCAACGCTGGACTAAAAAGAGACCAAAGGTCAGCGTCAGCGGGGCTCAGACAGCAGCGACACACGGAGCAGATCGTACCTTCAGAGGAGGAGTTTGGGTTCTGACCGGCTTCTCTGTCAAATCATCACTTTTCTCTCCTGTGAGATTGAAATAAAATCATTTTAAGAGCACAGATCTTAACGGGGGGGGGGCAGGTCACTCCACGTTTGTTGATCTTACTTTGGGACGGCAGCTTGACGACGGGCGTCAGACGAGGTTTCCTGGCGCTGCTCTCCTCAGCGTCACAGCTCTTCTTCTCCTGTTCCGCCTGCATCCTCTCAGCTTTCTCCCGCCGGATCTCTTCCAGGGTTTTGACCCGGACCTGACCCCGGGTCGCAGCCTCGGGAGCGGGAGGACCGGCGACGGCCTCCCCCTGACTCTTGCTCGGGGCTTTCTCTGCAGGGGGCTCGGATGGCTTCGATTCTTCTTTTCTTTGCTTCTTAGCGCGAAACATCTCAGAGAAGGTGGTGACGCGATCCTTTACGGTGACCGAACGTTTGCTCCCCCTGGGGCTTTTGGGTTTGTTGGGTTCTTCAGACGCGGCTGGGGGTCCGCTCTTTGACAGGTGAGACTTTGCCGCCTTCTCCAGTCTGATCTCATCCAGAGTTTTGATGTGAATCTGACCAGGCGCCTTTTTGGACTCCGTGTTGGTCTCATCTGTCGGGGAATTGACAAGTAGATCAGTTTGGATAAGAAACGTCAGGAAAAAGAAAAGCTGATGTCATGCAGGTCTTTAGTTTTCTTACCTGGGGGAGCGGCTGCAGGCTCAGCAGAAAGCCCAAGTCTGTCTTTGATCGGCTTCATGACTGCAGAAGAAACACGAGGTTCACGTCTCTCACCTTCTCGACCCAGTAAACACCGAACAACGACCTCCACCGCAGCCTCAGACTGCGTGATGCTAGGCTAAGGCTAGGCTAACGCTAGCTCACCTTTCTGAGGCGGTTCCGCGTCCATAACTCCTCCCAGACGCTCAGCCAGACTCCTCTTCAGACGGACGCCGTCGGCGTGTTCGTCTGCAGGAACGACAAGGGTCACGACAAGGGTCACGACAAGGGTCACGACAAGGGTCACGACAAGGGTCACGACCTTCTGTTCTGATAAATAAAATCTAATAATAAATAAAATCTAACAATAAAATCGAACATCAT
Source organism: Antennarius maculatus (assembly GCA_013358685.1). Classification (NCBI taxonomy): domain Eukaryota; kingdom Metazoa; phylum Chordata; class Actinopteri; order Lophiiformes; family Antennariidae; genus Antennarius; species Antennarius maculatus. The sequence continues at coordinate 25,578,971 of CM023609.1, read as the reverse complement.
CTGTAAACAACAGAATAAAACATGAACGGTTGAAACTCACCGGCGCCGGGAACCTTTCTCCCCAGTCTTTCGGCGACACTGCCTCGGGGTCTGACGGCGTCGTCAGAGACGCGGGGGCCTGAGGTCAAACAGATGAAGGTCATCACGAGTCGTTTTTTTTTTTTTCATCAGGGGACGAGCAGCACCCCCCCCCCACTTCCTGTAACTGAATCTGTCTGTTTACCGTCTCCTGTGTGGTTCAGGGCCGGTCTGAAGAACGAGTCGATGTTCTCTTTCTCTCTGCCGGCCGCGGCCTCGGGGTTCTGGGGGGGGTAACCGGCTCGCTTCATGCTGGCCTTCAGGGCCTTCCTGAGCCGGATCTCCTCCAGGGTGCTGACTCCGAAGTTCAGTGACTCATCTGCCCCAAAACACCATCAAACCCATGACCCATCAAACCCCATTCACATTCCAACGATCGTCGTTGACACCCGCCTGGCTCCTCAACGATTGTTGACTTTGGATAACCATGACCTGGACGACTGAGAACCTACACAGACTGGACACAGACTAAAGCCTGGTGAACGTCTCCAGGGTTTACTCACCTGATTTGGGTAGTTTTCTAGAAGCGATGCCAAACTTTCCATCGTCTCCCTCCTCTGAGATCTGATCTGAAAACGTGAAAACACCAAAAGTAAAGAAAACGCGTTTATAAAACAAGGAGTAAGAAACAAATCTCTGATTCCTCACCATCCTCGTCCTCATCGTCATCTGCCGGATTGATCACCACTGGGGGGTGGGTGGGGCTCGGCACTGGCTCCTGGGACTCGGCCTTGACGCCTCGGAGCTGGGGGTTGGCGGCGGCGGCGGGCAGGGGGGAGTTGGGTTTGGCGGGAGCCGGTTCCTCCTTCGGCTGCTCGGCGGTCTGACTCTGACCTGAAGAATCAGGCGACGTCGTCTTAAAATCTCTACGATTCACTTCAAAGAGGCGAAGAGGGTAAAAAAAAAAAACAACAACTCACCGGTTTTATCGGGGGGGACGTACAAGCCCTCGATGTAGCGGGGCTTCTCGTGGAAGAACGCGCAGTGCGGCTTCTGGCAGCCGGCCGCCTGGTTCTCCCAGTAACACAGGATCTCTTTCCGTTTTTTCTGTTTCCAATAAAGACAAGAACGACTGCGTTACCGACTGTTTTACCGGCTGGTTTCACGTCTGCCTTCACAGAACTGTCAGTGTTTCTCCCAACAAGCCCAGAGGCAGGAGTGGAGCTCCTGTCCGGGAGGGAGGGGGGGGGGGGGGCTGCAGGGAGACTTTCTCTACCCTTCGGTAATGGCCGCTCAAAGCACACGCAGCCTGGAGCGGGCAAAGCGTGAAGGGCGCGTGTTCGTTGTCGTCTGGTCGGGTTTCTCTCACCGTTATCTCCATGTGACGGAACTTGCAGGTGGTGCGGAAGCAGCGTCCGTCCTTCCACAGGTTGCAGACGTTCTCGCTGCCCATGGCGGCTTCGCAGTGTCGGAACGGGCAGCCGTCTCCCTGCAGACCAAAGCAAACGCTTCCTGAAGCGACCGATCGCGTCTCAAAACGGCACGGAAATCGTTTTGTGTCCAAAACCTCACTCACTTTGGTGCAGGTGGAATAGTAGAAGAAGTAGCAGTCGTCTCCACGGTTACTCATGGCGACGGTGGACGAAGGTGATCAGGTTATGACCTTTAACCCAGCAGACGGATCTCTTCAGGCCCAACGGGACTCACCCTGAAAATAAAGACGCAGCGACACGTCAGACAGAAAACCTGACATCCTATTGGACGACAACCAGGAAGTCCACCTGCAGCATCAAACACATGACGACGTTTAGTCTGAAACACAAACAACACGCTAACGGCGGCGCTGACAGGCTCCTCCTACCTGATCATCAGCTGGTTGACGTCTCATTGGCTGTTAGACATCCAGATTAAAAACCCTTCACACCAGTTTGAATTCACTGCTGTTTCCCTCAGATTATCAGGTAATCTAGAGATCCAAAAGCCACCATACGGTGGATTGACGTTTGTTTGTGGGGGTGTCAAAGGGGGGGGGGTCGCTGAGATGTGTGTTTCACCTTTGTATGCTAATAAGAGTCATGGAATGTGAATAGCACTGACCACACCCCCCAGGGTTAATAAACTGGGACATGATCAGCCCCACCCTCTGAACTGAAGAAGTCTCTTGGATGAGAGACGAAACGTCTTCAAGAACTTTAACGTCCGGTGGATCGACTCAACAGCTTTGGATAACCGTGACCTGGATGACTGAGACCCTACACAGACAGGTCATCTGGATCGGATGTCTGCCCCAACAACAGCCCAACTCTGACCAAAAACCCAAAGTCAGAACCAAATAATGCTGTATGTAAAGGAATCCAGTGTTTCCCCTATAAATACACAGGTCTGATGGGCCGCAAGCCAACAAAAGCCCCCACCAGGCCAAAAAAACAAAACAAAAATGAACCAAAAATAAGCTCCACATCGTCGCTGCCTGGTGACTTCTTTGCAGTGTTTGTAATATCTGCACTTTTCCCCAAAACCTGTGTTTGTTTCTACACAACCACATGAAAGTCGTTTTAAACATCATTTCAAATCATCTCAGGAGCTTCTGATCCAACCCCCTCCCCCCTCAATGTTTGAAGAACGTCTGTGGAAGGAAAAGTTTCTTCTCTATCATCCATCTTCTAGATCACGTGTCGAACTCAAGGCCCGGGGGCCAAATGCGGCCCGCCACATCCTCTTATGTGGCCAGCGAGAGCATAAAAGGTCAGAGCGTCTAAAAATGAATAGGTCAAAAGCGTGCTTTGACCAAAACAGCTTTAAGATGACGCCGATACGTCTTTCAAACCTCCAACAGTTCTGTCTGCCACCAACCGGTAATGCTGACTGTAAGTCACATGACCTACCAAAATGCTAAACAGGAAATGTGAGGCAAACGGGGGTCAGCACCATGACGCTGAAGAGGATGTAAACAGCCAATCCTACCTGAGGTGTGTTGAGTTGATGCCTTCCTGGAGCGGACTGCCGGTGGGTGGGTGGGGGTCTCCGTAGCGCTATGGAGTCCTGAAGGAACACTTGACCCGTGAGATAAGAGGTAAAGGGGGGTGCGTCGTCCAGACACTCGTCTTCCTACGACTTCTCTGTTCTGAGACTTTGAGACATCTTTACCTCCGTCAGACCGCTAACGCTTACTGCTGGTGGCTGGGATACAGTCCTTTTTTATTATTTTTTATTAATAGGTGCAACCAATGAATGAAATATAGGATATTAACAGCCAGACTAGGGGGGGGAAAAATCCAAAAATATTTAAAATGTGGCAAAAAAAAATGGTAGAAAAGGGGAAAGTAGGTCAAAAAATATCCTCAGCTTCTTCTTGGACGTCTTGGGGTGAAGCAGAAAAGGAAACGCCAGGACTTCTACTGATTTTCAGCAGGTGATTGCCAATTTTGTAGATAAAGGAAAAATCTTCTGCCAATGTGTATTCAAGCTATCCACATCCAGGGGTTCCCACAAGGGGCCAAGAGAACGGATTTACACCTACAAAACACACATCAAAAACACTCCCATGGCACTGAAAGGGTTATTAGGAGACAAACATTGTGCACAAACACAAAGACAAGCAGACATTTCCACACAAACACAATCAGGAGGCAGATTTACACTAAATGATGAAGCAAGAGGAATTAGAATCGAGTTAAAAGTGTTTACACAAGTCATGTGTGAGATCCAGAATAGAGAACTGAATGAATTTAACAAAGTATAAATACTTTCAGCTTTTAATTTCATTGATATTAATATTAAAACTCCGACTATCAGCCTTGAGACTCCAGCTTCCGTCTCAACGACGCATTAACTGTTAGAAGGAACCAACACAACCACCACCTTACAAATACCATGTGTATTATACGGTTATAGAGACGCACCGATCAGCCACAACATTATAACCACCCTCGTGTTACGTCGCCCCCCCTCTTTGCCATCATTACAGCGCTGACCCGTGGAGACATGGCCTCCACCGGAGCCCTGAAGGTGGGCTGAGGGATCTGACACCAACACGTCAGCAGCAGATCCTTCAGGTCTTGAAGGCTTTGAAGCGGGACCCCCGCGTTTGTCCAGAACGTCCCACAGACGCCAAGTCGGGTTGAGATCCGGGGAACTTGGCGTGTTCCTCAAACCATCCTGGACACCTTCCTCAGCAATCTGAGCCACAGTGGCTCTTCTGTGGGCCTGGACCACCTGGGGCCAGCCTCCACGACCCTGGCACCGGTTCAGGGGTCGCCCATTTTTTGGGCCACTTCCGGTGGGTAATAACCATGACCGATCGACACCCAACCAGGTCCTTCTTCTTCCCCATTCTCTTCCTCACAAGCAGACATGAACGTCCACAACGAAATGTGACGTAATAACTAAAGGATCCCACCCACTTAAAATAAACAATATAACGCCTTAACCGACGCCTTTGGTTCTACGGGTTGGTGGCTGTAATGTTATACACTGCCTGGCCAAAAAAAACGTCATCGCCAAAAAAAAAAAGGTCCCTCTAATATTTCGTTGGACCGCCTTCTGCTTTGATAACGGCACGCATTCGCTGTGGCATTGTTTCGATAAGCTTCTGCAATGTCACAACATTTATTTCCATCCAGTGTTGCATTAATTTCCCCCCAAGATCTTGCATTGATGATGACAGAGTCTGACCGCTGCGCAAAGCCTTCTCCAGCACATCCCAAAGATTCTCAATGAGGTTCAGGTCTGGACTCTGTGGTGGCCAATCCATGTGTGAAAATGATGTCTCCTGCTCCCAGAACCAGTCTTCCACAATTTGAGCCCAATGAATCCTGACATTGTCATCTTGGAATATGCCGGTGCCATCAGGGAAGAGAAAGCCCATTGATGGAATAACCTGGTCACTCAGTGTATTCAGGTAGTCAGCTGACCTCATTCTTTGAGGACATATTGTTGCTGAACCTAGACCTGACCAACTGCAGCCACCCCAGATCATAACACTGCCCCCACAGGCTTGTACAGTGGGCACTAGGCATGATGGGTGCATCACTTCATCTGCCCCTCTTCTTACCCTGATGCGCCCATCACTCTGGAACAGGGTAAATCTGGACTCAGCAGACCACATGACCTTCTCCCATTGCTCCAGAGTCCAATCTTTATGCTCCCTAGCAAATTGAAGCCTTTTTCTCCCCAGTTATCCTCACTGATTAGTGGTTTTCTCAGGGCTACACAGCTGTTCAGTCCCAATCCCTCGAGTTCCCTTCGCATCGTGCGTGTGGAAATGCTCTTACTTTCATTATTAAACATAGCCCTGAGTTCTACTGTTGTTTTTCTTCGATTTGATCTCACCACACATTTAAGTGATCGCCGATCACGATCATTCAGGATTTTTTTTCCGGCCACATATTTTCCTCGAAGCGATGGGTCCCCACTATCGTTCCAGTTTTTAATAATGCGTTGGACAGTTCTTAACTCAATTTTAGTAGTTTCTGCAATCTCCTTAGACGTTTTCTCTGCTTGATGCATGCCAATAATTTGACCCTTATCAAACAGACTAACATCTTGTTCACGACCACGGGATGTGTCTTTCGACATGGTTGTTTAGGAAATGAGAAGCAACTTACTGCACCAGTTGGGGTTAAATAACTTGTTGCCAGCTGAAAGATAATCGCCCATGCAGTAATTACCCAATAGGAGGCTCGTACCTATTTGCTTAGTTAAATCCAGGTGGCGACTTTTTTTTTTTTTGGCTAGGCAGTGTAGCTGAACCGTGAACATAAGCTAGCCGAACTAGCCTGTCAACTTTAGCAAAAACAGGTTGCGTTTTGTTTTTTCATATTTCTAATTAGGACAGAAAACTAGTGGCTGTTCTCAGAATATAAACATGTAATAAAAATGTTGTATTTGGTAAAACATACACACAAATTAGTTGTTTTAATCCACACTACATGTTCGAGGCCTACCTGAACCGACAATTTGTCGCGACCTTATCGTTAGCATTAGCATTAGCTGATCGTTTAAACTTGCTGTTCCGTTTATTTTACGTAACGTCTCACATTTCATATGTTAACACTACGGGAAAGAGCCTGACATATTTATGTAGAGAAAAGTATACAGTATTGATTACCAGTTTCAGATTAAAAAATTAAAAATTAAAAAATTGAGTAGTGGAAGAAGACTTCATCCGAGCTTGTTGCCGTGAGCCGCACGTAAAGACTTCAGCAAAATGGCGGCCGGAGGATATAAATACCAACGGGAATTTACGTATCCTACTGTGGCGATACTAAGACCCGCCCCACTCTGCATCTGATTGGCTCGTTCTGCTCACCTCCTTGTGTTTAAACCAATCCAATCCAAACAATCCGGGCACCATACAGTCATCGTTCAGAGTCAAAGGAGGAGCTAATCCGCCTTTACCGTAGTAACTCTAAAGAATGAAGCGGGTGGCGGTTGTTACAGTCATACTATGATAACGCCATAGCCCACCCTACTCTGCCTCTGATTGGTCAACTGTAATACATATTAACCAATCATCGGCTCTTCTCATGTGTATGAGTCAAAAACTAGGAAGTGCACCGCCTCTGCGTCCAACATTCTGTTCTGTATCATATAATCAATACAGTTAAACTAGAACATTATCGTTCTATCATAATCATTAATGATCAAGACAATGAATATAATTAAAAAATGATATATAAAACCACGCACCAAAATCACGTGTGCTTATTTCTGGATGACAACCTTCTTATTTCATGCGCTGTAGGCGACATTAGTTGAAAAACTGCACAAAAGTATGGTGTCGAATTAAAGAATGTAGTCCTAAACACTATTTTTTGTTCTTGTTCATTGGTGGAATGAATTACAATTTTAAAACAACAAAAGTAAAAGCCAAAAAGATCAAAGGAACAGTTAAAGTTGCTTTATAGCACTGATCAACATAATGGTGGAGTGTCAATCAGCCATCATGACATTCTGACCCCTGACATGTGTTCTGTTGGGAAACTGTGGGCCCTGCCATCATGTGGATGTTACTTTGAGACACACATACACAATATTAGACACGTGGCTCATTTAAATGAACTTTTTGTGGTTTCAAACCACATGGCACATATTCAAACCACATGGCACAAATTCAAACCACATGGCACATATTCAAAATAAAATCTCATATTACAACTTTAAAAGTGTCATATACTTGGCAGTTAATTTAGATCAGTAATAAATGGAAAGCATTTTCTACAATATAAATTCAGTGCATCTTAAGCCATTTAAGCTCTGAGGCATACACCAAGTTCAATTGGACTACAAGTGCCAGATATGCTGGTATTGTCTCATTTACATCTGCTTTTCCGGATGTATACGAGAAACCTTTCTCGGTTTCTAACACAATCTGCAATGCCCAATTTGGTAATTCTTGTATCTTTATCTTGTTTTGAGAAAGCATGCACAGATTATAATAGTTTAGTTTGGGATAAGCTCGATCTATACATATACAACTACATATACATAGACATGATCCATCCCTACACCCATCCCTATATGGATCTATAACAAAATATAATGAGGTCAGTTCTGGGCCCACTGCCTCCCAACAGGAAGTTGAATGAAACTCCAGGAAGTTGAATGAAACTCCAGTTTTTGAATTAGTCCTCTGACTAAATAACCAGTCTTTTACTGAAAAGCCTCCAGATATTCTTAATATCTTTATTTTAAAAAATGAAACATACAGAGAAGTTTTTAAACAGCTAAAAATGTAGTGGGCGTGATTGCATGGATTAAGAAAAATCAGTCGCTTTTCCCGTCTTTTATTTTGAAACTCATTATAAACAGGGACGAAGTTTGTCTTATTTTGGTGGGGTAGAGGGCGGGGCCGCCGCCCTTGATTGACAGCTCGAGCTCCTATCGCTGGTGTGGATGTTCCTGTGCCGCGCGCTGTCAGTTCGTCTCGTTCTCATGAAAAACGGAGTAAACTTTGCGTTAGCTTCACGAACACTCTGCTAACTGCTGCACCGCCTCGGTGTTTCACGCCTCAATGGACGCGGCTAAGGTGGGTGAGCTAGCTTAACGCTAACAGGCTAACGCTAGTTAACAGTCTGACGCTAATTAACAGGCTAACGTTAGTTAACAGGTCAACGTTAGCGCGTCGTTAGCAAGGGCAGGGCCAGTTAGCAGCAAGGTGACGAGCAGGTAGCCGCCGCGGGGCTAACGTGGATGTTAATGAGGTTGTTCAGCTAGCTAGCTAAATGTTTGTCTTTGTTTCCACACGCAGAGAATGACGTCCGGGTTTTCTCTGGACCTCGGACCGCTGAAGGAACCCATCGGCTTCATTCGAGTTCTGGAATGGGTGAGTAAAGTTTTTAAAAGTGTCTCTAAACCACAGAGAAAAATACGGTTAAAGTAGTTTTAGCTTATTCCAATCGATTCAACCACCGTGTATGTGATAATTCCTATTTATTTACATTCCAATAATATTCTGCTCACGTATTGAATTTCAGTTATTAGTTATTGAAATAAAGTGTTGTTAACCTGGACTCTTGGGGTTCATAAACTGCAATTTTAAAGCTAAAAAGTCTCTCTTTTTTTATCGTGTTTCATGCAGTTAAATTGCACATTATTGTGTAAACCCGTGATTCCAAAACTAATAAATACCAACCTGACTGAAAATGTCGACCCCTTGCTATTCCCCTTAATATTTTTTAAAGTTTGTTGGAGAAAATTGGCTCAAACAGTTAAAAAAAAAATCTTTAATATTATGGTTTATGTGTTGGGAGTGTCATAGCTGAGGCTGTAATGATCAGAATTGATCATCAGATCAGAATTTGTCATGCTGACACACATTTTCACATGAGACTTTATGAAATACCCCTCTGAAGGTCCCAGTCAGCCCAACGTCTGATAAATATAAGATTCTTATGTACAATGTAAGTGTTGGTGTTCCCATGGTCCACCTACATGTCACTGTAGGTGGGGAGGGCCAGCTGTCCCCCAGTAAGCAGTGTGGATCAGCTATGAACATGCTCTAAATATCACTACGTCTGTGCTCCTGACTTCTTAATGAGTAATCTGAATGGAGTGTATCCTATAAAAAGAAAACAGTTGAGGAATGCCCGTCTAGTGTGACTGCTAATATCCACCGTAAGCTGAGTGTCGAGTGGTTGCTATGCTGTCTCCCGCCTTCCACCAGGCAGGACTGTGTGTGTTCAAGGCGTGGGCCTGTGCAGCAGCTATGTCCTCTTGGGAATTTACATACAAAATGCAGCAGGTATTATCGCAGCTGCGCCCTGGACTTTAACTCCAATAAGGTTTCCTGTTCTGCTGTTGAAGTAGATTATTTTTCACTTTAAATGTTCACGTCAAAACCCTCGATGCAAACAATCTCAGTTGTATTGATCTTTTTTTTTTTTTTTTTTAAATCCTAGTGTGTCAAATAGTCAGAATGGACACAAACATTATTTTCAAAGTTAAGTTTAAGCTGAATTATATAGCATTTTATTTAAATGCTAAAAGTGAGAGCGACAGCACATTATTCATCTGCATTAATACACTCTGAAGTGACGCCAGGCTAAACCAGAAACTCCAGCATTATTATCTTATTAGTGTAATGTTATTTACTCTCAAATAGGAATTTGTTTTGGGTTGTTTGACTCTTGTGACGCTTTCTGCGGAAACATGGCTGACAGTTACTGAAGTTTTAGTCTTCAGATTTGCTTTTTACAGCTTCAGACGTTGTTGTTCTGTATTTAAACCCTTGCTGTTTCAAATTCCTGAACGTAGTTCCAAAAGTTAAATTTGTTGTTGGCCGTCTTCGGCCTCAAGCCTGAAATACACAAAATTCTTCCATGGTGAGACGTTGTTAGTATTTCACCCCCCCCCCCACTTCTCGTGAAATTCTCTTGCTAGATGTTTAAAAGCGACTGTAAGCCAAACTGCTCAGCGTTTACATGGACATCAGCCAGTCGCTGCTGACATTTTCAGAGTTAGGTGAAGGATGGTTTTGCTATCCTTGTCATCAAGACTTTTGGCATCAGTTGCTGCCTCTTTATTCCTGCGTTTGCATGTGAAGGTTTATAAAAAGCTAAATCTCTGGACTGGCTGCTGCTGCTAATGTCTCTTATCTCTCCGACTACGACTCCGCGGTCAGGAATGCATCGGGCGGCCTGTGGGAGGCTGGGTGGGGCGGCGTGGAGGGTTTATTTGGGGTGCTGTCAGATTGAACCGGGTGGGTCAAACAAGGTTGAGATGAAAGCTGAGAGATTGAGCGGCAATCCAGAGACACCTGAAAGACGAAACCCATTCCTGAAGCTCCTGAAACGGGCCTGAAGCTTCTAAATACTGTTGTTTGTCTGGTTGTTACTACAGTCTTGCAGCCTGCAGACCGTCGCCCTGGTCGACCCCAGTCTTTGACCCTTTGTGTGCTTGAAAAGGACCCCGATGATTTGAGAATGTTGAAAGGGAACTGTGGGCGTAAGCGAACAAAGGGATTATTCTTGTGAGAAAGTACGGAAATGAGAATCACATGCTCTCAGCAGATGATTCTGATTGGAGGGAGGATGTCCTGGGAAGGGGGGAGAGTCGGGGTGTCACTCAGTAGTCCTGGGTTCTGGAGTCACGCAAGTTTTACTTGAGTCGCTGAAACAATTGAGCGATGTGAGCGAACTGGTACCAGGTTCAGGCTGAGGATCTAATGCTCGTAACAAACGGCTTTTTACTGTCACTCAGCCTCTCCCACACTTACTGAGTGTAACATGAAAAAAACAACACAAAAACCAGAGACGTTCCAGTCGTCAGTTGGATCAGAAAAGATGGCCACGCTCTGCTGAAACTGAAGTTAGCAAAGATTTGATAGAAGTGTGATTTTTACCTCCTTTGACTTGAGCTACACTGAAAATGACATGATGTCTGCGTATAAGGATACACCGAACACACATGTTGGACCTCACGGTTCATACATTCTATCCCAATCCAGGAGTATGTACGTGTTGGCACGGGGCGTTCACGCTGCAGTCGACTGGCGTACGACTCGGTAGCAGCAGCAGTTTTTCTGCACAGTCAGTCGGTGTTAAAGGTCGCAGGAAACGGTCTGGATTACCCTCCGCTGTCCGCTCTTCCTGCTGCTCTGTGTCAGCTTTTGTCCACGTCAGCTTGTTTTTCTTCCTCCAACAGCAACTTTGCCGACATTCGTTCTCGTGAAATAAGAAAACAAGAACAGAATGAGTGTTCAGTTAATGAACGACGGAAAGAAAAAGAAAAATCAAAGTTCTTGATCTTGCTTTGCCGACGTTTTGTCTTGGTAGAGTGAAGATGATGTGTCAGGTCATACGCGGGTCCCAGGTTTTATTTTAAAGCAGAATTTGGTGTGTGTGTGTTTGTGTGTTTGTGTGTGTAGTTTCCTGTGGGAAGACGATGGAAAGAGGACAGTGAAATGGGGATGCTGGTTCAGGTTGAAGCTGTTTCTGGGAAATAATTGTCAATAATCTTTTTTTTAATTTCATGCATTAAAATAGCTTAAAATGGATTCATATTAACCAAATATATAATTAAAATACATTTATAAATCAAGTTCAGTACAGAGCTGGGAATGGTTATCTACAGTATAACCTGGAGACGAGTTCATTCAACTTTTGTCGCGTCTCCTGGAACCGACATAAGTCAAGGCTTACCTGTATTTATTTGTGTTATTCCAGCCAATCAGAGACCATTACCATCAGTAGTTGTCCAATAACGGACACACGCCCTGCAGCACTGATGCTGTTTTGCATGGCGTTCCTCCTTGTGGTTTGAGTGTAGGCCTGCATGAGGTGGTGCAGCGGGGCGGCGCAGACATTTTCTAGTACCTGGTTCGCTTTATTTTCGTAATGGATGGCATCATTTACAAAAAGTCTCCTCACTGTGTGTGAAAGAACCCTGAACATGTGGGGCGTTTATTGTGCAGGAGTTCTGCTGTTGGAAAACAGTAAAGTTGAAAATATCACATTTAATAATGTGGAGGATGATTAAAAATGTCCTCATTTAATGTTTTTAATCATTTAATTTACGGATGTTAATTCAGTATTTTTAATCAAATCGTAAAGCAAACTAACGCCTGCGTTTGTCTGCCTCTACAGGTGTTCTCCATCTTCGCCTTCGCCACCACCGGAGGTTACTCCGGGTCAACCTCCTTCTCTGTTCTCTGTTCACCTGACTTATCTGTGAAGGCGGAGTTTGGCTACCCTTTCAGGTACAGTATGATCCTGAGCTCATCCTCTGATTGTTCACGCGTCCTCAATGTCGCCATCATCTGGTGGGAAGTATGGCTGAACGGTCAGACCTGGTTTGTCTCTCGCAGTTCAGACACGCTGGATTTTTCCCTGACATGTAGAGAATTTGTTTATCAGCTGACTTTGCTGGAATGAACTCAGTAGAGGTGAGGATGGTTGGAGAAACTGTCAAGCTGCAGTTCTTTCATTCTTAGATCAGACAAGTTTATTTACTAAAGATTGTCAGATTTTTCCGCTTCGAATAGTGAGATTAGATTGGTTGAAGGAGGTTTACACAAACGGAATGAACAACTGAAATGTGAACAAAGCAGCCACAGAATCACGTTTATGGAAGACGAGGGATCAAAAAAATCAAGTTTCATTCAGGTTTTCACCTGATTATAAAATTAGATCTTGATTCAAATTCATTTTCTGACAATTCGGAACTCTTTATTTGATCTGCGACCACATAGATGACTTCAGGGTTGTGTTAACGCAGCTTATGGGTTATCTGCATCCAGGTGTAACATGAGATATTTACACAGAGATGGCACACATGAAGGTTTTTAAACATTTTAATTATCGCTAAAACACCTCTGCCGTGTCCCAACGTCTTGATATCAATCCGTTGATGTCGAGCTGACGTGCAGCAGCTTTCCTCCTTCGATCAGCCAGATCGATTTCCTTTCACTTAAAAGCTGAATCCTGTGGCGTTCATCCGTGTTTTCCATCATAAACGCTGTGCATGATGGGTAACACGTCTGTTCAGAACACAAACTACGGTGGCGTCTTCTTCGGTGCATTATCTCCCCCTTATGTCTGTCTTGCGCTGCTGTGACAAACGTATCGTCTTCCAGCCCTGATAATGATGACCGCCCTCCAGAGCCTGGGTCCTGCCCGGAGTTTCTTCCTCAATGAGGGAGTTTTTCCCCGCCACCGTCGTTTATGCTTGCTCTGGAGGGCATTGTCGGCTTTCTATCTGTAAAGCGATTTGAAATGTCTTCATATATGATTTAGCGCTATATAAATAAAAGTTGATTGATTGATAATGTGTTGATCGGTCGTTATTGATTGAATGTCACTGAATCCTGTGGTGTTTCTTCCTCCTGCCTCCGCGGACAGACGAGTCTCTCAGGTGAGGCCTCGTTTCCTCTGGAACCTCACAACCACAGAGCAAAGCCCGTCGCCGAGCGTCCTTTAAGATGTCTTCTCTGCCCCCCCACCCCCCCTTCAGGTTGCCAGCGAAGCCGTACACCATCCCAACATGCAACAGCACCATCACCACCACCGCCTACCTGCGGGGCGACTTCTCCTCCTCGGCTGAGTTCTTCGTGTGCATCGGCGTGTTCGGGTTCCTCTACTGCACCGCCACGCTGGTCCTCTACCTGGGCTACCAGAACGTCTACCGCCAGACCAGCCGTGGCCCCATCATCGTGAGTACACCCCCTCCCCCCCACACAAATCTGAAGAGGCTCCACCCCTTCCAATTCAAGGCGTTTTTGTTTGTCAGACATCAGAAGTTCTGTGAGAAACGTCTGAGAAACCAAACACCTCCTCAGATCCTTTGTCGTTTCTCTTGATGTGTATTTGGAGGGGTCCCCCCCCCTCCCCAGTCTGAAACACACCTGGCGTTCACTGTGTGGTGTCCCCTGTCAGGACCTGGTGCTCACCGCCATCTTCGCCTTCCTGTGGCTCGTGTCGTCGTCGGCCTGGGCCAAAGGCCTGACTGACGTGAAAACCACCACCGACCCTGACTTCGTCATCAAGACCTGCTCCGTGGCCTGCAAAGCAGGGGACCCCCCCCACATGGGCCGCCTGAACGCCTCAGTGGTGAGTGGAGCTTCACGCCGCGTCGCTGTTCTGTTAGCAGAACTAAAGCTTCTGGAGGAGCCACACAGGTCCAGGAGAACCAGACGGGTTTTAATGGACTTTCATAAGTTAGAAACATTCAAAAGTTGCGTAACAAATGAAAAAGAGTCGTAGAAACAGATTAAAGTATAAAACTGATGATAAATAAATAAATGATCAGATAAATAAATGTAATAAATAGATGGATAAAATCTGCAGGTCGCTGTTACCTGGGGTTTATTCCTCTACTGAGCGCCGCATGAAACAAAAAGCTGCCCCAACTTGTTTGGTTCTGATTCGGGGAACAAGAATTTAACCCTTCCCTGAGGGCCTGAGGGGGCGGGGCCTCATGAAGTAAAGCAGAGTGTATTTTTAGGCCAGACCTTTCCTTTCTTGGACTTGTAGTTCTTTAAAATCTACCGTTTGACACACAGGAAGTATCAGGAGTGATCTGATGAATGGCCTTTGCTCTGTTTTGTGTTGTTTTTTGTTTTTTTGTTTTTTTTTGGGGGGGGGGGCGTCACACAGCCAACCGGGTCACACTTTAGTGAAGTCTCTGCTTTCACCAATCAGCAGATCTGCTTCATTATTCATCCTGTAGTATTCATTTTGTGCAGTCAGTGTTTCTCTTTGTCCTGTGGGGGGGTTGGGGGTGGGGTGGGGGGGGAACGCCTCACAAACAGCTTCTTCCATCAGATGATTTGATTAAATCTAAACTTTACATTTCATTCCCTCGTCGTCCAGCTGGAGGCCGTTCTTACTTTACTATAAAGCAGACGGCGCCCCCTGGTGTTCAGCATAGAAAGCAGGCTGTGTGTCAAGTGAAGTGATGTCAGGGTTGGTACGTCACCATGGCAACTTGTTCCAGACAGGAGATCAAATATTTAAAATCACTCTGCCTCTGCTCCCTGAGGTCAACCTGCACCTGAACGATGGAGGAAACTTGTTTCACCAACAATCATTAAACTCATTAAACCGACTCGCGCTGACTTCACATGTAAACCACAAACTGAAACCCCCCCCCCCCACCCCCGCGCCGTGTTTTCTTGTCTCCCTGCAGATCTTTGGCTTCTTGAATCTGATCTTGTGGGCAGGAAACTGCTGGTTCATCTACAAGGAGACGCCTTTCCACAAAGATCCCGTCCCGCCGCCCCCCATGGATGAAGGAGGCGTCCCCGGACCCTAGCTGCATCGCCCAGGGTTCCTCCGGCACAGGCACTGTCCCCACAGCAAAAAAAAAAAAAAAAAATATGTGCCCAACACTGATCTGTGATGTTAACCTGCAGAAACACGATTAGCATGAACCCCCTATGATTTGTTCAAGTCACCCCCCCCCCCCCCCCCCCCCGAATGAGCACAAACGTCTTCATTCTTTTACAGCATCTGTTCCCGCGTGCCTTAAAACCACAAAGTGCTAAACTAAACTGCTCGTATCGTAACCATGAATGTATTCAGAGCTAACGCTGACGGAGCGTCGTCCTCCACGGTCGCACACAATCCTCGCTCCGTATGGGGAGACGGACCTGTAGAGGCCGAAACCGCCCCCCCAAAAAGACGGTTCCGTAAAGCAGAAATAACCCCCAAAGCGTTTCAGTGCCTTCAAACCACCAGCCTCTCGCTGAGCCTGGAAATTACGGTATCTACATTTCATCGGGTTTCCTCATTTAACCGTTCCGTTGTTTCCCAACAGTAAAACATCCGTCTGCCGTCCCGTCGATTTCTGCTGTTGTCACGTTGTCCGGTTTGCCGTTGGTCGCCTCACCGAGCAGCTTCCGTCTCGTGTCGGTTAAATAGTCCCGCGTAGGAAACGTGGAAACGGGACAGGCGTGTTCAGCCGCGCCGACGTCTTCCTGCTGTATTTCCTTCCGTCTCCTGTCTTGATTTCTGCATCGACGTTTAAACCGTTAGTCGTTCTGAGTCACTGCCGGTAATTTTGTTCGTGTTATTTGCTTTGCACTAAGATGAAGCTCCAGGACGTTCGACAGCCTCTAGGGAGACACTGGGGGGGTAATGATCACAGGTTTAAAGGAACCGTGGATCTGTGTGGAACCAATCTTCTGACTTCAGTGTTTTGTGCTTTCTCTGTTGTAAAGGTAATAATGGATTATGTTGACGTGTAAACACGAGCGTCCGTCTCCTGTCTTAATTACAGTTGATAAATGATCTTGTCTGTACTTTTTTTCCACCCTCACGTTTACGTACATTTTGAGCATCCTTCAGTTGCCAAAGAGGTCAAATAAAAAGGCTTCTCTTCCTACCGGGTCGATGACATCACCGCCTCTGTTTTTGTTTTTTACTGGTGAAGCAGACGTTATTTGTTTTTAGAGTGTTGGGTCTTTGTGCTAAAGGCTCTTCACCCTACTGATGATGTCATATTCACACACTGAAGGGCTCCATGGGCTCTGGGTTTCATTTCCTGTTTGGACTGCAGGTCAGATAGCAGCTCGACTTGCGCGAAGCAGAAGAATCCTCATTCAATCTAGACTAGGATTAAACCTTCCAGTCAGATAGTCGTCTCTGACATCACTGTGTACTTTTAGGTGCCAGTGTTCAAACTAAAAATGATTTTTTTCCCTACATGTCA
This sequence comes from Antennarius maculatus, assembly GCA_013358685.1. Lineage (NCBI taxonomy): Eukaryota > Metazoa > Chordata > Actinopteri > Lophiiformes > Antennariidae > Antennarius > Antennarius maculatus. The sequence goes on along the minus strand of CM023609.1, from coordinate 25,562,303 downwards.
AACTTGGGTAATACGGATCATGTCAGCTGTAGAACGTGACGGATTCTTCCTGTCAGGTTCGTTTCGTTAGTCTTAAAAATGATCTTTGTGGAATCCTGCTTCAAATCCAAAGAAAACTCACTGATCAGTCGTCATCCTTGACAGAAATCTCTAACTTATGGAATCTGTTCAAGATGATGATGTGATAAATTTGCCCATTTTTGAAATGCAATAGTCCAATAATGTAATAAAGGACCTGAACTGATAAGGTAATGATTTATTACTAACCTGAACCCCTAATTATTCCATTATTAGCCAAAAGACCCTCAACCCTAGACCCTAATTCTTATGTTATTGGCTTCAGGACTTTTATTACATTATCAGTCTATTTCAAAAACAGGCAAATTCATTCTGTTACCAGCTTCTTCACTGGACGTTTCTAAAATCCAGGGTCGAAAACAGACAGAGTCCAGTTCTAGTCCCGTCAGGCTAGAACTGGATTTATATTACAAATTCTATCACCCATCTCCATCTTAATATTAGATACAATCACTGATCTACTGTCACAGATGTGGATGGTATGATTACCGTCAGAGGGCCGGACACGTGTGACGCGGTTACATCACGCCTTAACAGCGAGGCGTGTTGGTGAGCAGCAGGGCTCTGGCTGGCCTTGGGAGGCTTAAGTGTTTACCGGGGATTAGGGTCGGGGAAGGTGTGTTCACATGTGTGGACCTGTGACTTCTGATCTCCATTAAGAACACGATGCCCCCCCCCCCCCAACCCAGCATCGGCGTTCCGTCCGCTGGAACGTCGTCTGCAGCCGAAAGGAATGTCCGTCTGAGCCGAAGACCCAACAGGGACGAGCAAAGGACTCCCAGGGGTCCGAAACTGTTCTGATGGTGTCCAGCGTTCTGACGTCACACGTGTCTCAGCCAAGATCATTTTGATGTTTAGAATGCTGTGTAATGTGGTTTATTGTTGTTTCCATAGAAACCTGTGACCAAAGGTCATTCCAGCCATCACACATTCGTGCTTTACCAAACATTTATTCCCAACCGGTGATGAAAAGGAGTCCATCATGGCTGTCTCCACCACTGTCTTCTAAACTTTCCCTTCGTTCTCCCAGAGACTCCTCTGTCACAGCCGACACTTGAGTCTCATCAAATAAATACAAACGTCGGTTGTGTTTTAGCCACTCATTTCAGTCACATTTAATTTAAAATTGTATTTTTGCTGCAGTCTGAGAACGATTCAACCCCCTGCATAGCGAGCACAGACTGACCAGCACCGTGGACTTAGCAGTACACAGCCAACGTTCTGAATCTGAACTGTTAGGGTAAGTCAAGAGGAGCAGCTTTGGGAGTCTGCAGTGGCTCGAAGGTAAGAGTCCATCAAGTATCATGAAATCTTAGAAGCAAACATCTGGAGACACCATGAAGTCTTGGTTTCAGAAGAAGTCCTTGGTCCCCTGATTCCAGTCTTGAAGGAATACGAAGGTGTGTACAGCAGCAAAACTGGAGGCGTTTGACCGTGAGGAACGGGTTGAGATACTGGTGTGTGGATTGAAAGGGTCTCTGCAGAGCACCCACAATGAATGGCCTATTTAAAAAAAAAGAATCATACATCAAGTACACTGGACTATAAAGCGCATTTGAGAACTCATCAATGAATGGTCTATTTCAAAACTTTTTTCATATGCAAGGCACATTGATTTATAAGAAATTGAGAAAATGAAAGGCTTTTAGGTGCGCCTTATAGTGCAGAAAAATACTGTAGACCGGTGGGATCGATTGTCAGAGAAATCTGGTATATTTGAGGAAAGAAGACTTGAGCCGTTTAAATTTTTCTTTAAATTGGTTACAGATTATAAACACAAGATTTAAAGTAGATTTATTTCCAAATTATCAAAATATTTTTCATGTTTAAATTCTTGAATCCACGCCGTTGACTCGTTGTGGTTTAAAGTTGGTCGGAAAAGAAAAAAAAAAGCAACAAAATGACATCATTGAGAAACTTTCTGCCTCAGCCTCTGTGTGTGTGTGTGTGTGTGTGTGTCTGTGTGTGTGTGTGTCTGTGTGTGTGTGTGGGCGTGACACGAACGCGCACGCAGGAAGTTCCTATCCGGTCGCGAGCACGAGCGATGACGTAAGCTGCTTGCCGCGCAGTGATGATGGCGGTGCGTGAACGCGCAGTAAAAGTAATGGCTGCTCTGGATCGGCGGGTGCCTAGCCTCGATGAATTCGTGGGTCAAAGCTGGACGGCCTGGGCCGAGTGGGCCGGCGTGACGGCGGCGGATGGTAAGCAAGCACCGCGACGCAAAACACGGGCCGCCGCGAGGACATTTTAACCGAATCCGCGGGGTTTATTTTCGGGGAAACGGAGGACGGAGCTAACCGTGTTACCCAAACAAAGACCCTGCCGGGTCCTAGCGCTGGGTGGGTAACATGTCGCTGCCTCCCCCGGTGCCCCCCGAACGCGGTCCGGGATGGAGCACCGAAGGTGGGGTCCTGCCTTCGTGGCGTGTGTTTCCACGGTGGTGGGAGTCCAACCAGCTGCCAGCCTCCCCCAGGGGGGGGTTCGGTTTGAGTGGAACCGGCGCTCGGAGCGGAGCGGAAGCAGGCTGGAGTGGAGCAACTTCTCCCCGCTAGGCTAGGCTAGGCTAGGCTAGCCGGGCTAGCGCTTGACGACGAGGCAAGTTAGCTGCTAGCATGCTAGCGCTAGCCGCGGTGGGGCTGAGAGGAGACGCCGGTGACGGGGGAGGAGGAGGCGGAGGCTCCCGCCGCCGGGGAGCCGAGAGCCGAGCGTCCCCCCCCCGAACCCCACCCCCCGCCGGCGGAGCGTCTGGACGGATCCGCCACGCGTGGACAGGAAATCAGATGTGTGACCCAGAAAGGGTTCCTGCCCTTCCCCAGCTCCTCAGAGAGTGTGTGTGTGTGTGTGTGTGTGTGTGTGTGTGTGTGTGTGTGTGTGTGTGTGTTTGACTCCCATCCCTCCCCAAGTCCCACTCAGTCCACAACTATCACATAAAGTCCCCCCAGAGCCTCCAAGTGACCCCAAAATGATCATGTTGACCTTTATGTAACACACCTTTAAAAGGCCTAATCACCTGCTGTGTGTGTGTGTGTGTGTGTGTGTGTGTGTCCCCCCTCCCTCCCTGACTGAACCTGTGGTGTTTCAGGGCCCGACGTGGACGACTGCAGTAAGAATGGCAAGAAGGCGGCTGAGGCCATGTCGCTCAGCAAAGAGGGTAAGTTTGTCCACCAATATGTGGGGGGGACGGGGGGGGGGACGTTAACGTGCGTCAGACGTCACATGACCGCTTTCTCCACCGCTAGTTTCACGTTAAACACAAGATAGAACGTTTAATTTCTCCTGCTTTTCAAGCGTCTGAATGGAATCCCTCAGAAGAAGCTGTTGGTTCATCGATTGATCGATTGATCGTCTTCGATCGATCGATCGTCTTCCTGAGAAAAGCATCTTGTGATCGAGTCGAGTACAGAAGTGAACCGTGGGCGAACGTCCACCGACGGTGGTCAAACAACGCTACGATGCGTTCAAAGACCGAAGCGACCGTCGTAAAACTGAGTGTCGGTTCGAGTCGAAGGTCTTCGTTTACGTGACGTCTGAACGATTCAGACGTTCATCACGCTTCCGGGAGCTCGCAAGCGTCCGGATCAGACCCAGAAGGTTCCGGTGGAGCCATGAAACCAAACTGGAGCCTCTGGATGAGGGGCGTGTCTGGAGGAGAACCCCCCCCCCCCACTCCCTGAAGATTACAAGTTTAGATTAGAAGATCAGATTTATTTCTGACACGTTTTATTTGCTTCTAGTTTGAGTCGCCGCAGCCGGGACGGTTCAATCTGTCAGTTTTTGACCCTGTTGTTACTTCCTGTGCAGTCTGACACACCTCCGTTGTGCTTCCTGCCCCCCCCCCATCACAGACATGTCCATCTTCGGCCTCTACCCCGGCCACGACGACTTCTACCTGGTGATGTGCAGCCATTGTGGCCAGGTGGTGAAGCCCCAGGCGTTCGAGAAGCACTGCGAGCGGCGACACGGCCCCCTGGCCAAGCTCTACACCCGGCTGCGCTCCCCCACCCCCGCGCCCCAGTCCACGCCCCAGCCGCCGCCGCCGCCGCCGCCCCCCCAGCCCCAGCCCCGGCCCCACCACGGCCACTCGCCTTCACACGGGACCAGCACCGCTTCCGTTTCGGCCTGGGAGGGGCGCGGCCCCGGGGTGGGGCAGCTCCGGGCGGCCCCGCCCTCGCCTTCCACCCCGCCCCAGTACAAACACCCCAAGAACCCCAAAGATGGAGTACGGTAAGAAGCAGCAAGCTCATGTAGCTTAGCATACAGAATGGAGTCGAGGGGAAGCGGCTAGCCTGCGTTAGCGTGAAGGTTGTGACTTCCTGTGGTTGAAGGACGACCAGAGAGGAAACAGGAAGTCACGGCAGAGTCAAAGAATCAGAAGACATGTAGTTATTTAAAAAACAAAGTACAGCAATCCCTCGTTACAGTAATTTAAATATGACCCCTCCCCACACTGATATCGAACCACCTTCTATCTGCTCCACCTTTCCCCCCACACTCCGACAGACTGTTGAAAGCACTTTGGTATGAAAGAAAAGTGTTTTTTTAATACACTAAAGTGCGCTGCGTTCCGTGAGTCTCAGCCAATAGCATGCGCGTACGGTATCACGTGACTACCTGCTAAAAATTTGCAGTGTAGTGAAGCCGTGCCTCTTGAAGCGCAAATAAGCGAGGGATTACTGTGTAGACGTGGAGAACGTCCCATCTAATCCACTAAGAACGCTAATGCTAATTACAGTCATGTGGTTATTTTTTTACGTTTGTTTTTTTTTTTTTACTTACAGTATTTTCCGCACTATAATGCACACCTAAAAGCCTGTAATTTTCTCAAAAACTGCGCTTTATAATCCCGTGCGCTTTATAATCCAGTGCGCTTTATAATCCAGTGCGCTTTATAATCCCGTGCGCTTTATAATCCCGTGCGCTTTATAATCCCGTGCGCTTTATAATCCTGTGCGCTTTATAATCCAGTGCGCTTTATAATCCAGTGCGCTTTATAATCCCGTGCGCTTTATAATCCCGTGCGCTTTATAATCCCGTGCGGAAAATGTTTTTTTTGGTGGCATCAATCACGACTGAAACCATCATGGTTGTCCAGTAGAACGACAGAATAGTTGTTTATCCCACACCGTTGAGTAAAATGGGATAGTAGAACTCTATTTAAATTTCCCTGTTAGGTTTAACTTAACTTAAACTTCCTTAAACTTAATCTTAAACTTCCTGTCCCGTCTCTCAGACATCCCCCCCTGGAGAAATCCTCCCACGGCCACACGGAGTCATCGCTCTTCAAGCAGCCGCCGCCTCTGGAGCCCCCCATGAGCTCGCCGCCGCCATCTGTCAGAGACCCTCCGTGGCCACACGGGGGCGCCCCGCCCAGTCGACCCGCCCCCGGCGACAGGCCCCCCTTGCAGACCCAGAGGAAAGAGTCCTCTCTGCCCTCATCGGTGCCGGGACACCGGATCCCCCGACCCTATAACAAAGTGGCCTCCAGTGAGTTCACGTGGGGGCGGGGGGTGGGGGCGTGTCGTAGCCCCGCCCACTGGACTGGGCTTGTTTTTCTTGTTGTTTGCTGACGGCGACGCTGTTTATCCTCAGAGAGGGAGTGCGACCTGGACAAACACTGCGGCGTCCTCGACCCCGACAGGAAGAAAGTCTGCACTCGTCTCCTGACATGCAATGTAAGACCCCCCCCCCCCCGGTGTTATTTCAATCCACGCCTCTGCTTTCCATTCACTGTCATTCGGGCTCCGTTTGAATATTTCTGTTTCCCTTCGAACCGAATCGAACTCATCGGAGCTGAAAGACGGTCGTGGTTTTTTTTGACGACTCAGACAACAGACGATGAGTCAGGCTTTATTTTTAACTTCGTCTTCGTCGGTCGGCAGCAAAGAGAAACCGACTTCAGAAAGTGACGACCTTAAAAGCTTTTAAACGCGTACAGAACGCATTTCGTACACGACCCAGCTGGAGTTTGATGAACAGTGAAGCGCAGAGAGAATAAATATAGTCGGCGTTTATCGTTTGCCTGGAATGGATTTTGAGTAGAAATGTGTTTTATTTTTTGCTGAAATCCTCCTTTAATATCTTTTTGTTGGTCGATCTCAAATATCTTTTAAATTGTGAGTCAAATTTGTTAGAAATGAAAGCTGAAATGAAAGCTGTTTCAAAGATGCTAAACGTACCCCGTCGTGAAAATGAGCTGAATTTAAGGTGGAATTGTTGTTGATCGTTTCACGCTTTGGCGTCTCTGTCGTGTTTAATGTGTGAGAGTTAAAGTGGTGGGACTTTAGGGTTTGGTGTGACTCCTGGTTCCGGTCTGGTCTAAATCCTGGATCTGAAACGCGTTCCATTGCTCAGCATCGCTGCAGCGGCTCCGGCGATCGGCTCTGACTGACGCTGAACGCTGGAAATGGCTCCCGGCAACAGGAAGTGTCCTTATATGGAGGTGTGAGTGTGAAGGAGGAAGTGTTTGTGTGTGTGTGTGTGTGTGTGTGTGTGTGTGTGTGTGTGTGTGTGTGTGAGACCACATCCAGCCCAGCAGGGACAGGATGACCCGACTAACATGAAGTGAAATGAGTCCAGAGGAGGAAGTCTCCTACCTGTAGGCAGGTGAACGGATTCTCAGCAGGTTTCTACTTCCTGTCAGACCAGGAAGTGACTTTAACTCTTCATTGGAGGCGGTTGAAGTGGGTCGTGTTCTGAGGTTCAGATCTTACATAAACCTTAATGACCCCTGTCCCCCCCCCCACCCACCCAGATCCACTCCATCCACCAGCGCAGGAAGGTTTTGGGCCGCAGTAAGAACTTCGACCAGCTGGTGGCAGAACTCAAGACCAAGGTCCGCGAGAAGGGGGCCCAATCCCTGGAGGGGGGCTCCTCCTCCTCCACCGGACGCTCCCCCAGCCCAGAGGCCCCCAGGGAGCAGGCCGGGGCCCCCCACTGCCGGAGGCCCCTAGCCAGCCTCCCAGCTTTCAGGTGAGCGTTACTCAGTGGGGGTCGTCCTTCCTGTCGGTCAGCAGGTTTTAAACGTGTTTCCTGCCCCCCCACCCCCCCCCCCCCCCCCCAGTCGGTCCACAGCGGCGTCAGAAAGCGTCCCGGATGAGGAGAAGCAGCGTCAGGACGACGGGGGCCACCGAGCGCCGTCGCCCCTCGTCTACGGACGAATCTCCAGCGACGAAAGCGAAACTGAAGCAACCGAAGACCCCCCCGACTTCCCGTCGTCCGCCGCGCACCCCCGACCGCTGGCTGTAAGTCCATCGCTCCAGAACGCCATGGCGTTAGCATTAGCGTTAGCTCGCACTAAGGTGTGTGTGTCCCCTCCCCCCCCCCCTCTCCAGGTGTGTTCATTCGGGGGCCGCGCTCTGGGTCACGGCATCTACACTTTTGACCGGAGGCTCCATCACCTGAGGGGGGCCCTGAGCAGCATGATGGAGCAGCACGTCAGCGCCACCCTGTGGAGGTAAGGAGACACACACACACACACACACACACATTCCTGTAAATACTGCCTAGTGAGGACTGTGTGACCACCCTTACAAAGTGAGAACCACCATTTCTGCTTGACACACACACACACACACACACACACACACACACTGATCTCTGCCGTCTTTTCTCCCCCACGCAGGAAAATACCTCAGGTCACAGACCTCCACTCTCTGCCCCCCCCAGCCAAGACCCTCGTGTCCCCGCCCCCCACCTCCATGTCTCTACATTCTAAGATCCGCACAGGAAGTCACATCAGCTCCTCCCTCAAGACGTCGTCCCCCTCCAGCCGCGGTCCAGGGAGACCCTCGGGGGGGGCCGCGCAGTCGGAAAACACCGGGGGTGGTGGCATCGCTCACATGGTGCCCCCCCCCAGTAAGCCCGCGCCGATGCGTCACATGGTCTCGGGGCGCCCCAAGAACCCCGTGGGGCGCCCCAGCAGGCAGATGCTGAAGCTGCGGGGGGAGGCGGCCGCCGCCGCCGCCCTGAGGAAACGCAAAGCCCCCGCCCAGGGGGGGGAGCACTCCGGCCCCGACAGGAACTGCATCGTCCTCCAGGACCGGGGCCGCCCCCCCTCCTCCGCCTCCTCCTCCTCAAAACCCCCCCTCCACTCGCCCCTCCCACACGGACAGACCAACGGCACGCTCTCCCCTGGCAGCAAGCCCCGCCCCCAGCCCTCCCCCTCGGAGTCCCACTCGCCGGCCGCCAAAGCCGTCTGGACCTACAAACGGACACACCCGCCCCCCCCGAGCCACTCGTCGCCGCCCCGGAGCTCTCCCCCAACCACCAACAACTCCCACAGCCGGGGCGGGGCCGGGGGGGACTTGGGTGGGCGGGGCTTCGAGCACCAGGGGCTGGTGAAGAAGCGGAAGGGGATCGGCGTGGAGGAGCCCCCCCCGCCGCCCTCCTCCAAAGCCTCAGCGCACCGCCTGCCCGCCCCCCCCGCCGCCTCCTCCCCCCGCTCCAACTTCTACACCTGGAAGGAGAGCAAAGGGGGGGGGCTGGCCGGGGGCGTGGAGAAGAAACTGGGCACACAGAAGGTGAGTCGTTTTTATTCCTGCACTTCATCCAAATCGATAAAATTGATCGATCTATGATCAGCTGATTGGATTGATTGGAATTTAGCATTTCTGATGGGTTATTGGTTCAGGTTATTGATCGTTTCTGTCAAAAGGGGTCGCGCTTATTTCACAGGGAAGTAAATTATATAGAAATTATTATATTATTATCATATATTTTATTAATAATTACATCATTAAATTATTATAATCATATATTATCTATATATATTATATTATTTATTATATTTTTATTAATTTATTATTAAGTTTATGTTATAAATTATAAAGTCATTGATGTCTTCACGTCTCCTGATCTCCATCAAAATATGAAAACGTCAAAAATCGGAATTAAAATTTCCCATCAATTCCCAGTTTGGGAAAGCGTTCCAGTTTGGACTGTTTTTTTTTTTTTTTTGGAGGGGGGGGGGGGTGGTGGAATCCCAACCATCCCACCACACTAGTTAATCCTGATTTGCTGCCGGTGACATCTGTAGCGTCATGGCAATCGATCCAGAAGTTGACGAATCAAGAGAAAGTCTTGAGAAGTCGCTGCGGTCGTTTCTGACAGTTTTACTGGTAGAATCCTGATTTTAAATGGAAACCAGTTCAGATTAAAGTAACGACTTCTCTTTTGTCCCACAGCCAAAACTGCACCATTAAGTGTGCCTGCCTTACAAACCACTATGAGGGAGCCAGCGCTGCCCAGTCCAAGACTGGGACCACAGGACTCGTGTGTGTGTGTGTGTGTGTGTGTGTGTGTGTGTGTGTGTGTGTGTGTGTGTGTGTGTGTCAGCCTTTTGTCTATCGAGCAAATGCTCCAGGATGAGTGTGTCAGGATGTGCGTGTTTGTGTGTGTCTTGTCTGGACGAATGTCTGAGGGAGACCTGGGAGTGGGAGGGTGGGATCAAATTCAGAGTATGGATTTAGAAATACCTCAAGACCATCCGGTTATGCTGCTAAATTAAATATGTTTATAAAATGGATTAAAAATGTTCTTTACACTTGTTTTGTTTTTTTGTACCTTATTTCTAAAGTTTATTTTGAAGTTCCTTTAAATTTCCTTTAGATGTGAAACTACACATTTTCTGAATTAAAATCATTCTAACTCAGACATGAAGCCCTTCAATAGTTTGAACTTGATGGGAATTATCCGGTTATCCAAGTCAAACTTTCAAGGAATATATCAAGTGTGGTTTTAAATTTTGATTCTAGACAAATATTACAACAAAATTTTCTTCTAGATCAGTAATCTTTAAAGATAAACATCTTGTAGAATAAGTGATTTCTGCAACGATCCGTTCTCAGTTGTCATATTTTGACTTTGACTTTTATCTGACTGTTCTAAACATTTTTACCCCAGGTTAAGATTATTACATGGATCCATATGTTTTAGTGTTCTCTAGATTTCATGACGTCATTGCAGGCCTGTGACCCACAATGGAGACTGGACCCTGAAGAACATGCTGTATGCAGATGATCCAGATCTGTACCCAGGAACAAACGGAACAAACCAATTTCTTAGAGCTCTGAGAGCCTCCAGCTGAAAAATATATTTTAATCAATTAATATGCAAAAAAAAAAAAAAGAAAATCTAGACGTATTTTGACCATTCTGTCATGAAAACAGCATCAGTTCTCGCTTTGGTTGCGCACAGTCCGAAATCTGCCGGAGACCAAACACGTCATCTGTGGGTGGAGTCAGGATTGACCTACATACGGGTAACCGCTAGGGGCAGCAATGACGATACCGGTAGGTCATGACCCGGAAGCAACGAAGAAGAAAACAACCAGTCAGATAATACGAACCGACAGGCACGAAGAAGAAAAGAACCAATCGGCTGAATGACAACAGAAGTAAACAAACAAAAAACGTAAACTAACATTGTGGAACAATTAGTCCGACTGATTTCGTCTTTTAACCAGCCGTCACGCTAATGCTACTGTTAGCAATCCGTAGCGACACAAAGAGGAAAGAAAATCAAGAGGGTTGAGTTTGTATCTAGAATGAAAGTACATTAGAACATTAAAATAAACTGTGGAAGGAAATTCAATTAGGTAACATTCCTAATTAATTCTTGCAATAAGTTGATTTATTTCCCTAATTTTCCTTTTTTTTTTAGCTCTCAGTGTCGTAAACAAAGCCCGAACGAGAAAATTACAAATCAAGAAATAGGAGTGAACCATTTCACGTTTGTTTACTCTTTGGTGTCGGGTCAAACCAGGAAGTGCAACAGAGCCACGAGCCCTCAGCTGAGAAAGTTAAAGATTTAAACTTTTATCGCACTTTACCGGACAAACGCGGTAGATTTTAAAACCGGGACGTTTTTGTCCCGTCAGAGGGGAGTCTACGGTACGAGTCAGGCCCGTTTGACGAGGGTTCGAATCCCTTGGAGGCAGCAGATCGTCCCTGTTTGAGGGATGTTCCATTAATCCTCGGAGGGATTACAGCCTGTTTTCGTTGTCTCTTCGAACAAGGGTTAAAACATCAGAAAACAAAGAGTTTTTCTTTTTATTTAATTCGATTTTTGATGATATAAAACCACTACAAACAACGCGTCGCCTACACAGGAAAGCCCACATACCGGACATATTTTGCGGAACACCGCGTCTAACTTTCCTTATATGCGTCACGCGGCTGAAAAGGTGCGCTTCTTTCTGGTGCCGTTCGTCCCGTTTTACCTGTATTTTAATTGTTCGAACTGGATGACAGTTTAAATAGTTTCAGATCCCCGCGCGGCGGGACGCGCCTCTCGCTTGCCGCTCCGCTGACGCGCTACGCCGCGTTCGCGTCGCGTCACCGCTCGCCTGAAGCGGCAGCGCCCGCGGAGCCGCGTCGCGTCCGCCTGTGAGCCCTGCGGTTGTCTTTCCGTGCGCGACCGTCATTATGGGGCTCGCGCAGAGTTCGGACAGGACACGCGCACCCTTCACGCCGGTCGGGGTTTGCGGGTAGCCGGTGCGGTGGACTCATGCGGCCGGATGTGGAGTACAGCCCGGTGGGAGAGGGGCTGGGGATGCGGGAGTTCTGGCTGTACGTGTGGCTGCGGAGGGCGGCGGTGATCGGGGCGCAGATCACCGGGATCGGCCTGACACTCGTGATCTCCGTGCTGTCCAGACCCGGAACCAGTGAGTCACTGTGGACCAGATCAGTGAGGTTCACCATCAGAACACGAGAATGGAAAGCTGCTGGTGTTTATACAGGTTCCCGGGCCGGGCGGAACCTCCCTTTATTGTTACAAATTACTTTTCTTTTGAAATTAATTTATCATGAGCTGATTATAATGAATTTATAATGATTTTTAAAAAAAATAATAAACAGTTTATTATAAAGAACGTGGAACAGAAAGTGAGGATTCATTCACATTTATTACCTTTTACTTTAAAGTAAATTTTGAATCGATTTTCTCCTAAAACTAACTATAATACAATATTGATAAAAAATAATGGTAATAACCACAATAATTATTATCTTGGCTATTATTTGCTATTATTATTATTATTATTATTATTATTATTATTATTATTATTATTAGTTGTTGTCATTCTTCTTGTTAATACCCATATTATTCTCATTATAATTATTATTATTATGCTTATTAATCTCATAATTATTCTCATAATTATTTTTGTTATCTTCACTGTCATTATTATTGTTACTAATAGTACTACTAGTAGTATTAGTATCATTAGTAAAGAATAATTTTGATGATGCTGTTTTTCTTTAAAGATGCTGACCTCTGACCTCTGCTTCTGTTCCTCTGTCCCAGGTCTGTTTTCCTGGCATCCTGTCTGCATGTCCTTTGCAGTAAGTTTTCAGATTCAATCTATTTTATCTACACAGACTCAAAGCACAGCTTCAGAGGGTGAAAATAGTTTTTATGCTCCTTTCATGCAGCGCAGATTAACAAACAAACAAAAAACAATTAAATTAAAATAATAATAATAATAATGAGTTTATTGTTTCTCCTGCGTCTGTTCAGCCAGCCGTCACGCCCCAAGGTTCTTGTGTCCGTCGTTTTTCCACTGTGAATAATAGATGGGGGGGGGGTTGTCGGTCTGAAGACGCGTCAGGTGTCGGGTGTTGATGTCGGGGTTTGTTTCTCATCGGTGAAATTACTCCACCTCGAGGGCAAGAAGGCAAAAGCAAAAACAAATATCTGATGAATCTGTGACGTCACGTTTATCGGCCGTCACCGCCACCGTGGTCCTCCATGGTTGATTGACTAAACATTCTGAGCATGCTCAGTGGGAGAGTTCTGATGGGTCCACATGAGTCAGACCCGTGTTCAGGACCACGCATGTCAACCTAGAACCGAGTGAAGAGTAGCGCCCCCTTCCTCCACACACCTGTACTGCGCTCTTCCTCTCTGCAGTACTGCCTGTGCCTGACCGAAGGAATCCTCGTCGTCTCCGCCGACGGCTCCCTCTTCTGCTGCAAGTCTCGGAACACCAACGTCCGCCTCCACTGGTTCTGCCAGGCCCTGGTCCTGGTGGCCGCCGCCACCGGGCTGAGCTTCATGGTGGCCAGCAAGAACGTGTCGGAGCTCGGCCACCTGGGCAGCTGGCACAGCTGGCTGGGCGTCTGCACCCTGGCCTCCACCCTGCTCCAGGCGGCATTTGGCGTCTGCATGATCTTCTCCAAGCTGCTGCGCCTCTCCTCCTCCCTGCAGAGGCTGAAGCTCTACCACGCCACCTGTGGGCTGGTGGTCTACCTGCTAGCCACGGTGACTGTGGTGTTAGCCATGTTCTCAGACTGGTTCCAGGCCTCCGTGAAGGGGGCGGCCTGGTGGGGGCTCCTCCTGCTGCCCCTCTTCCCCGCCCTGGTGGTGATGAACCAGATCACCAACGCCTACCTGCCCCGCAAGAAGATCACCAGCTAGGAGGCTAACTGTTCCGAGTGCGTTAGCACTTCAGTCTCCGGACGTCTGTGAGAATTATTTGCACTACATGAGCAGAAAGCTGGCGTCAGAGGAGGGTGTAGACTGCTGACAGCTTCAGTTGTGGATGATTATACAGCAGCCTGTGAAATCTATTTATCATGTGTTGTGTTTTGACTGTTAGCGGGTGCTACATGAAGCTTTTCAGCGTTTTAAAGGTGTAGTTTGTGGGATAGTTAGCGACTAGCCGCTAACAAGGTCCTTAAACTACGCACTGTTAGCATCTTTGTGAGTGTAAATAGATAAAAGGTTTGAGATTGGAGTCGTTTGAAGCCACTGGTGTTGCTGGTTTCATCAATGAAGCGTTAACATGTAAAAATTCCAGCATTGAGAGCCTGATGTGAAAAACTTCACGTAGCACCTCTGACTCATTTTAGTCTTTTGTTGTTTGGCGACGATCCGCTTCATGTCTTCTTTGCTTTTGTCATCGACGGAGAAAAAAAATGACACTCCCTGTTGTGGTTTGTCAAACTTGACCAGAAGCACAACTTATTGTTACTGTCAGACCCTCCTGGGCGAAGCTAACGCTAACTAAACCAATCAAGAACTGGACATTGATTGTTGCTCCTTTTATCCAATCAGAACTGGTGGAGGTTCTCATCCAGGTGATGGTAGATCTCTTTATTGAATGAAGGGAGCTTTTATAGTCAGATTTTTTATAAACAAGGGTTCCTGCAGATGCCTTGAAGCGGTAGAAGATCTTAATCAGGATATCCGAGTCTGAAGCAGGAGGAGAAAACAGGTTCTTCTGGAAAAGTAGCTGTGCCATCCTTCATTTCAGTCCAACAACAAGCAGAACAACACAACGTAGACTTCTGTCAAATCAGGTCACGCCTGAAGCCTCTGAGATGTAAAGATGGTCCAACGCCACACCCTGCCGGCGTCGCTGGCTGACTTATGCAAATAGAACAGAGTAGAAGATCCTTTTTTCAGACACAAAGGAGTTGTTTCCTTTGCTTCAAAGCTGGACTGGAAACATCTCAAACTGGGGCTATTTTCATTTTCCATAAATTCTGTTTTCCACCTCTCGTTCTGGAAGAGGAGGATCCTCTTTCTGAACTCTCCTCTATTGTTCCCCTTGTGAGTTTTTATTGGATGTTAATTTCTTCCAATCGAGGTTTTTCTGACGTTAACGGACGTCGATGCCCAATGAGGTGATGTGATTTGTGATTGTGGACTAAATAAATAAAACTGATTTAAGTACATTGCCCTCCTTGCTTTACTGGACCGACATGCAGTACCTCAAAGTCGCCACAAGATGGCTTTTTAATTAAAATCATTTGATTATAACGTCACAATAAGCTCCAGATGCTCAGGACATAAAAGTGAAACATAAATTCTGTAGTTTATTTAACTTTTCAAAAAAATAAACTAACTATAATGCCTTAAGTTCACGTGAAACAACGTCTCTGCTCTCATTGGCTATACTCTGGGCTCCGCCTCCGTTACGAGTCGGGGTGTGACGGTTTCTCCTCACAGATGAAGGTGACGGAGCTGTTCAGCAGGTCGTACATGTTGACCTCCACCACCTCCGCTGACGGTTTGCCCCCCTGCCCACCTGCCAGGGTCACCAGCACCTGCTGGGCGGCGCCCAGCTGGGTCTGCTCCCCAGAGACCGCTGACTCCGCCTCTTCGCCACTTGGTGGTTCGGATGGCTTCACCTGGTTGGACAGAGATCTTGTCTTTAAAGGTGTTCCAAGTTGTTTTTAAAAGACTCAGCAAGAAGTTTTCCACTGAGCGGTTGTAAACTCAGAAACGTGCACACACACACACACACACAGACACACACACACACACTGAGCTCCTTACTGTGTGGGAGGTGGACGCCTCCTCCTGCGGCTCCACGTGGACGGAGATCAGGTGCTCCTGCAGCTCTCCCTGGGAGGGGCAGGCCAGGGGGCAGAGGGGGCAGCCGAAGGCGTCGCCGCTCTGGCCGACATGCTGGCTGCTGATGTGCTCCTGCATCTCCTCCTCCCCCCCCAGAACCGCGGGGCAGTAGGGGCAGTGGACGGCCGCCGCCGAGCCTGGAGGACAAACACACATAGACCACCTGAGATGTGTGTGCGTGTGTACAAAACTACACCAATCTATCTACCTGTCCTTGGCGACAGGTGTCTGTACCTACCTGTGCCTGACGACAGGTGTCTTTATCTACCTGTACCTGGCGACAGGTATCTCGAACTAGCTATACCTGGCGACAGGTGTCTCTATCTACCTGTACCTGGTGACAGGTGTCTCTAACTACCTGTACTTGGCGACAGTGTCTCTATCTACCTGTACCTGGTGACAGGTGTCTCTACCTACCTGTACCTGGCGAGAGGTGTCTCTCCTCACCCAATGGGTGGAGACCCCTCGCCCGTACCTCTGTGTGGCCCTCTGTGGGGCCCCTGTCGACTCACCTTGGTGCTCAGCCGCCTGGTGTTTGACCACGCTGGCGGTGCTGGGGAAGAACTTGAAGCAGATGTCACACTGGACCAGCGTCTTCAGCTGCCGGGTGTGGTTGGCGAAGACATCGGGGTGGTTGGTCCTGTTGTGGTACCACAGACCTGACAGTTGCTATGACAACAGCGGAAGACACACGCATGACATCGTCACCGTCGACCAGCTGGGCGGTGAAGCTGAACAGCTTCTTCTACCTGATAGGACTTGTTGCAGAGTTCACAGCTGAAGGGCTTGGTTCCGGTGTGCGTGCTCTTGTGTTTGTCCAGCAGGGCGGCGCTGTTGAACACCTTGCTGCAGGTGGGACACTTGTGGTACTCCTTCGGATGGAATTCCTGGATGTGTTGGCGATGTTCGTCCAACGACGAAAAGCTGAGGCAACACTTCTGACAGTCGTGAGGCTCGGACAAATCTGACAGGAGACGACAGAGAGTCATGACATCATGGTCGCACATGCGTGTGTGTGTGTTTTGTGTGTGTGTGTCTTACTGTGGAAGGTGTGCAGGTGCACGGTTAGCCCGCTAGCCTGGCTGTAGCCTTTGCCACACTCTCGACACACATAGGGCCGGTCTCCGGTGTGTGTCCTCACGTGACGCGTCAGTTCGATGGACTGAGCGAAGATGGCCTTGCAGTACTGACACACGTACATCTTCCCTGAACACAAGAACACAACAACGACCGTGAACCGTAACGCCGTGGCTAGCGGTGAAGCTACTGAACCGACACAACCGTCATGCATGCGTTACCCTCAGAGTGTTTCTTTTTGGTGTGGTACGCTAGCCCCGCGGCCACCCTGAAGCTCATGTCGCAGTGTTTGCAGCTGTAGGGTTTCTCCCCCGTGTGGAGCCTCATGTGGTTCTTCAGAGACGAGTTGGCGCCGAACTTGGCGCCGCAATCGTCGCAAGCGAACGGTTTCTCCTCAAAGTGTTCGGTGCGCTTGTGGTAAATCATGCCTGGGGGTCAACAAGAGGCGGCGGGGTTGACTAGATGCTGCTAAGCTAGCAGAGAATCGTTTGAGGCATTGCAGATCCTCACCTGACGGGTGAGCGAAGGTCCGCCCGCAGAGGTCACACGGCACCTTCTTTTTCTTGGTTTGTGCGGGGTCGCGGTGAGCTTCCGTCCGATGGCGCTGCAGCGCCCTCTGATTGGGCAGCTTGACGGAGCACTGGGGGCACTGCTGCTCGCCGTCCTGCGACATGGAGCAGCGCTTCACGTGGACCAGCATCCGACACTTATAGGCGAAGCCCCTCTTGCACCAGCGGCAGGAGTAGGGCTTGGAGGTAGCATTAGCGTCCTTCTCGTCTTCCTCCGTTTCCTCCTTGATGGGTTCTTCCTCTTCCTGCTGATTTTCCTCCGTCGTCCCGTCTTCCTGCTTTTCAGAATCAGCTGTAGAATTTAAGAAGCGAACAGTTTCCTGACTTCACAACGTTTTAAAGAACACGGGACGCACCCAGTCAACCGAGTCTCTTTGTTACCTTCGTTGTGGTTTTCTTGCGGCTCCTCCACGTCCTCCTCCGGTTCCTCCAGCAGGAAGAGCAGTGATGGGGGGAAACAGGAAGCAGCTTTCTCTTGAATGGCCCGGAGCAGACTGAGGAGCGCCGCTCCACTGAGCTGCCCGTCCTTCACTCTGCTCATCAGCTTCTCCAGGGCGGCGCTGGGCTCCGCCTCCTCACAGCACCGACGGACCACCTGCCGGGGGAGGCAAGAAGGCAACTGGATTATTTACCTCTGATACAGACACGATGGGGCTTCTTCTGAAAACGGCCGTCTTTTCTACTCGTTTAGATTTTTCCATTCTTTATTAAAGAAGTTGCTGTGAATTAAATACAACATTCCCCCCAATCTCTAACCCCCAACCCTTAATCACTGAATTTACTTTCCAGTATTAGTCTTCTAGTTGAGTTTTGTTTGTTTGTTTGTTTGTTTGTTTGCTGCTCTACCTGTCGCTCCTGCTCATCCAGAACGCTCTGTGCTGCCTGGTCCAGCAGCTCCAGGACAGACGGAACGCTGCTGAGGAGCTCTACGATCTCAACACAACATTCCAGAACTCCAGCCGAGGTGGCGTCGGACGCCATCGCCACTCCGAGTTCTCCACTTTCCGAGGAGGTGACTTCAGTCGGTTCTGGGAACAAACAGATCCCGTTTGAGGACACATTGAACACCGTTGGGTTTAGAGACTGTCTTCTGATGGGACAAGAACCCAGAACCTACCGGAGGACTCGGACGCCTCCACACAGGCTCGTTTACAGGCTGGTTCCTCCGACGCCGACTCATCCTTCATCGGCTCTGCCGCCGACTCCGTTTCCCCAGAGGTCACGTCGTCCTCGCCGGGTGAAAGTGAAAGATCCGGGTTGAGGTTCTGGGCTTTGCCTGTCGTAG
Source organism: Antennarius maculatus (assembly GCA_013358685.1). Lineage (NCBI taxonomy): Eukaryota > Metazoa > Chordata > Actinopteri > Lophiiformes > Antennariidae > Antennarius > Antennarius maculatus. The sequence continues at coordinate 25,543,934 of CM023609.1, read as the reverse complement.
CGACATTGGGGGTCTGTGGAGACGGCTGCTGGCTCACCAGACTGGTGAGGACGTTCTTGAAGCCTACGGCCACGTCGAACATCTGCAGACTGTCCGCCGCCGTGATGATGCGGCTGACGTTGTGTTTGCCGATGGGCAGCTTGCCGGTGTAGACCATGTCCAGCAGGCAGCCGAACTCCTGCGAGGAAACCATCGTCGTGTCGATGGAGATGGTATCCGAGCCGTCCAGGAGGGACCTGACAGAGATCATGTTAACTGATTAGAAGTCATGGTTCCAAAGAGTCAACCCCCCCAATCGGACCAACACAAGACCCCAATAGCCGGAATTCTTTCACGTCGTACTCGTGCTACCTGAACAGCAGACTGGAGGCAGCCAGGACCAGCTTGTGAGCTCGGTGAGGACTGTCTCCCACCAGGATGGTGCAGTCACAGAAGTGACCCTCCTTCCTCAGGGCCCACAGCTGCTGCATCAGCTGGCTGCTGTAGTTGGGGAGCTCCATCATCTTGCCTGAGGGCCAGGAGGTGGAGAACGCTCCGTCCTCTCCTTGTATGGAGAGAACATGGTGTGAAAGAGCCCCAAATGAATACGCCAAGCATAGAACCGCATCGGGGTGTAGATTTGGTTTTACAGTGATGTCATGGAGGTTTGATAGTAGTCTTGAGTCTTAACAAGTAGCCATGATGTCACGACGTTCCCAAGCGGCCGCACCCGTCTTTAACTAACAAATCAGTGTGTCATGACTCAGATTTAAGATCTGAGAACCACCAGCACCCATAATGGACCAGTCTGACACTGGTTCTTTGCTACTGGGTCAACATTCAGCTGCTGGGTTACTGGTAAGTCTGTGTTCCAGGTGTGCTACCTGAGAAATGTGTGTCTTCAGTTTTTGGTGTGTTTTTTGAGACCTAATTTGACAGTAAATTGGTTTAGAAACAGGAGAGAAGCAGTAAATACAGTATCTCCACCCGGCTTTGAAGTCAGTTCATCTTTCCACGCGTTTGAACAATGGAGACTTGTGTGTTTTCATGGTCAGAGACTTTCTTTGTAACTGGATGCAATAAAAATCTTTGTGTGTTCGTTTGATTTTAATGAATTAAGAAGAATGAGTATAATGATGAGTTTGATTTGTGGAAAATTAATGAATGAATGGCACCAACATGCTTTGTTTTCAAAGAGGAAAGCGGGACGGACAAACCGGAAATGACGTTTAACCCCGGCGGAGTCGACATAGAAATAATAATAAATGTCAGTTAGCTAACTTTTATCAAATAGTAATTCTTTCTTCACATGAAAATGTTAATTTTTTAGAGTTTCCTGCGCAGACCCGGAACTCATCGTCTAGGTTTCGGGTCTGATGTTCGGTTTGTCACTCAGGGAGCCCTCAGAGATAGCCGTGCTATCATTAGCTTTAGCTCCGGATGCTAATGTCTTCTACAAAGTGTGACTAGTGTTAAATCAGTGAGTTGATTGTGATACAGGAGCCGTTCTAGTGAAAACACTCCCGAGCGACCGACCGACACTCCGCTTCCAGTCAGTGGGTGGATTTACCTTCAGATATTCAAACGATCCGTCTCTTTATTTAAAAGGCTCTGTCGAACAATTCTGCTGTGCGCAATAAAGCTTAGCCGTTTTGAAGATGGAGGCAGACCCTACGGCAAGCGAACAGGGACACGTTGGATTACGGGAAATGGTGGAGATGAGTTCGCGTTTCTACGTTGACGAATAAAATGAATAATTATCTGAATTAAATAAATGTTAGGGAATACTTTTGACTTCACTCACATTTTCAACAAATATACACTTTAAACTTGTAGTTTTAAGTTTAGGTTTTTAAAGTTTAAATAAAATAAGGCCACACAATTTTTCATTCTTTTAATTCAGATCGATAAAAATATCGATAATTTTTTTTTTTTGGCTGACAACTGACAAATTTTTTTCACATCAGATATGTTTTTTGGAGTCTTCTTGTCGACAATAACGTTTCCTGTTTAATAATCCCACATATTCCTGAGGTGAAAATAATCTCACACTGCATCTAATGTGTAACTGGTCCACGCAACATTCATTTAGTCTTTAAACGGGCTTTTAGACGTCAGAGGTGAGGAACCAGCCTGTTGAAACCCAGCTATCGCTCTGTAGCGGTCCCACTTCCTGAATCAGTCACGTGGTATCAGCTGGGCAGCAAGGCTTCGGACGTCATCACTGTTAGCTCCTCCCCTAAAGGAAGCAAGTGCCTCCCGGAAACCCCCCTCTCCCTTACTCGTCACACGCTTTGAAGGCTCAATACGGAACGTCACGTGACTACGGGGTTACGGATTTTAAGCTAGCTGGCTAACCGTTGCGCGTCGTTCTTGACGTTTCCTCGTAAATTCTATTTGCTGTGAATAATATTTATTCAGTTTCTTGTGTGTACTTGTGCACTTTGTGACGCGACATGTTCACTTTTTAGCTGAAACAGAGCCGTGACGCAAGTGTTATGCTAACGCGCTAGTGATTAGCTTAGCCTCTGCTAGCCGACTATGCTAGCCCCTTTGGACGGAGTTCCGCCGTCTTATTGCTCTTTTCGTGTCCATCGGTGTCACCATGTGATCGGCGCTGACTTCTAGGACCATGGCGCCCCGCTTGCAGCTGGAAAAGGCGGCTTGGCGCTGGGTGGAGACGGTGAAACCGGAGGAAATCAGCCAGGAACACATCGACCTAGCATACCGCGTCAATCTCCCGGCCTGCAAGAGAGGATCCTGCAGGTAGAGCAGTGACATTCTGGACACCTTCATCTGTCCTAATAGGATTGTGTCATCACAACACTCTCTTATCAGATGGTTATTTAATTTATTTTATAGTTTAGTTGTCATTCCGACTGAATGACGATTGAAAACCCGTCTTTGTTTACTTGTGAACAAGCCAACATAGCATGAAGAGCAGCTTTGCAGACGTCATATGTAATGTAAGGTCATGAACATCAGTTCTTCAAATGTACACATTAAAAAAACAGAAATAATCTAATGGATGATAGTTTTTAAGCATTGAAGGCATCACTAGTTCCAGCAGTTGGAATGATCTTGAATGTGGCATCTGTGTAATAAAGTTTTATTTTAAGGGTATATAAATATAGCTGGACATGAATTTTTTTTCTCCTCAGAAAGAGAAATCGGGCTCTGTTATTATTAAATCAGGCATTGGAACATTCATACCGATAACTTTGTTTTGCAGGAGGAATTGCAAAGGGAATCCCAACTGTCTGGTGGCGATCGGTGAACAGGCCTGGCTCGGAGAGATCGATGAAAATACTTTCCACAACATCGATGATCCAAATTCAGAGCGCCGAGACAAGGTATAGCTTTTCTCGTTTGTGTTATTTTACTTAACTCTCAGTTCAAACAGGTTGTCTCTTTGGCTTTGGAGGAAACACACCATCCTGCATACTTCAAACGTTTCACACAGTTGCCTGCTCGTGTCATACGTCTGTTGTGGATGCATCGCATCGCAGTCAGAGGGAGAATAGTATAATAATACCTGATGACAGCTAATCCTGCCTTGTTGTTTGTTTCCTGCCAGAACACATTTGTCGGCCTGACTAACCTTGGTGCCACATGTTACGTCAACACGTTCCTGCAAGTGTGGTTCCACAACCTGGAGCTGCGGAGGATCCTGTATCAGTGCCACAACCCCCGAGCGCAGGAGCACAACACCGAGTCTGGTATGAGTGGAGACGGAACGCTGGAGATGATTTGTGTTTGATCTTTAAGTATTAATAACGGGTGTATAATTATATATAAGTTATGTAAACAATAATAAAGAATGAAAAGAAACACAAACGAGCTACGTCTTTATCGTGTGGAAGCGTTTTGCTCTTCGTCTTCTTAAATAAATCGTATCCTCGGCTCAGTAAAACACACACAGTATATATATATAAATATATATATACATGTATATAATTTCATTTTTTTCAGATTACGAGCCTCAGTCCATCTGTGAGCATCTCCAGTATCTGTTTGCACTCCTGCAGAACAGCAACAGGAAGTACATCGACCCGTCAGGGCTGGTCAAAGCGCTGGGCCTGGACACGGGGCAGCAGCAGGTAACTCACGTATGAATTCTAAAACAGATATATATGCAGTAACATCTGAAGTTACCCAAACCACGTCTGGACATCCACCGTCTGTCAGAAACGAATGAGATGAACAGTTTTGCTGATGATCAACAGGTTTTAGTTTCAGAATCTCACAGGATTGAGGGACGTGTTTTCTTTTTTTCATCATTGAATCCATTTTTTTTTTTTTTTCCAGGACGCCCAGGAGTTCTCGAAGCTTTTCCTGTCTCTGTTGGAGGACACGCTGTCCAAGCAGAAGAACACAACGCTCCAGAACGTCATCCAGCAGCAGTTCTGTGGGCAGTTTTCATACGTTACCGTGTAAGACGCCAGAAGTCTCCTTTAAAACGTCTCAGTTATATCTGAACTGAGTGATAACATCGACTAATGTAAAACCATCCGTTACCGTCATGTGATCCGTTGCCATGGTGTCGTCCTCCAGCTGTAACCAGTGTGGGCGGTCCTCTGCTCTGCCGTCCAGATTCTACGAGCTGGAGCTGAACATCCAGGGACACAAGAACCTCACCGAGTGCGTCACCGAGTTCCTGAAGGTAGTCTCCACCCCCCGCTGCGACAAACATCTGATCCAGAACCATCCAACTCAGCTTCAGCAGTCTTATTGTTATTATTGGATGTCATGCATGTACAGGTAGACCGAAACTTAAGTCGTTTAGAGTCACGTCGTTCTCGATTATACAAAAAAAATACACAGAAACGAGTTAATTTGATTTACGTCAGACCAATTAACGTAAGCTGAGGTCTACCTGTACACACACACACACACACACACACACACACACACACACACACACACACACACACACACACACACACACACACAGCTGGAGGTGTTATTCACCGGTCTGACCTCCTGCAGGAGGAGAAGCTGGACGGTGAGAACCGTTACTTCTGCGAGAGCTGCCAGAGCAAACAGAGCGCCACCCGGAGGATCAAACTGCACAGCCTGCCGCCGACGCTCAACCTGCAGCTCATGCGCTTCGTGTTCGACAGGTGAGCCGTCACTTCGGTGCTGACACGCCGCTTTACTGTCGTGGTCACCGCTGGTTTCGTACCGGATTAACCGCCGATGTCTACCCACTGGTTTCTATGTGTGTTTTTCCTCCTCCAGACAAACAGGCCACAAGAAAAAACTGAACACCTTCATCAGCTTCCCGGAGCAGCTGGACATGGGGCCTTTCTTGGAAGGAAAACCAGGTGAGAGCGTCACGACCGGCAGACCAATCAGAAGACGTCATCTCCTTCTGACTGGGAGGCGTTCGCTCTCATCGAAAGCTCCTTGACGTTTTGTCGACTCTGCCTGCAGACCAGACGTGCGTGTACGAGCTGAGCGCGGTGTTGATCCATCGCGGCGTCAGCGCCTACTCGGGCCACTACATCGCCCACGTGAAAGACGCCCGGACCGGCGACTGGTACAAGTTCAACGACGAGGAGATCGAGAAGATGGAAGGAAAGAAGCTGCAGCTCGGCATCGAGGAGGACATCGGTGAGGAGCGCTTCACGCCGTAGCGGTGTAGTAACAGATTAAGGCCTGTAGGGGGCAGTAAGGGGTTCTACACACCGAAGCACAAACAAAAATGTCATAATTCTGGTTTGCAGAGGAAAATGTTGGAAAGAAACAAAGCAAAACTGTTTTATTATTAACTCTTTGGCTGCCAGATCAGTATATTTCTGTTCTCGAACACCGTCTGAAGATATATCCGTTAACGTCTTCCTCTCTCATCTCGTCAGCCGAGACGGCCAAGTCCCAGACGCGGAAGCCAAAGTGCAGCAAAGGCTACCACTGCTCCAGGAACGCCTACATGCTGGTGTATAAAGTCCAGGAGGAGGAGAACTCGGACCCGTCCTGGACCAACGTCGAGGTGCCGGGTGAGTTCTGGAGCTCACTGTTTCCTCTTTGTTGGCGTTGACTGATCTTGTCTGACGCTTCCACCTCTGTCCCGGCGGCCAGCCTTCCTCCAGAGGTTGGTGGACCAAGACAACCATAAATTTGAGGAGTGGTGCAGCGAAATGGCCGACATGCGGAAGCAGAGCGTGGATAAGGGCAAAGCCAAGCATGAGGAGGTGAAGGAGCTCTTCGAGCTCTTACCCACGAGAGACGGTCGGTAAAAACACCCCTGACCCCACCTCCCCTCCCCCACAGACAGCGTGTAGATGTTTCCATCCGCCGTTCGGCTTCAGGCTCGACTTCGGCTCCTGGTTTTTCTGATGCGCTTCTGCCCCCCCCCCTCCCCGTTTCTCAGGCGAGCCGTACGAGTTCGTCCCTCTGGACTGGCTGAAGAAGTGGCTGGACGACTCCACCGCCACCAAGGAGATCGACAACGCCCACTTCCTGTGTTCCCACGGGAAGCTGCACCCGGACAAAGTGGGGGACTCCAAGAGGGTGTCCCAGCAGGCCGCTCAGCTGCTCTACGAGCGCTACGGCGGGGGTCCGAGGCTGGACGGTGAGTGGTGATGATGGTGACAGTCGAGAAATGATGTCCGTCGATCTGGATCAGTTCATCGTTTAGATATACTTTATTATCCCAAACTGGGAAATTTAAAGATCCAGAACTTCCATTATTTCTGTTTTCTTCCTGATCTGATCTGAACGTTGCCCCCCCACCCCCACCCCCAGGCTCGTCTCTGTGTAGAGAGTGTGTCGGCCAGCGCTGCAGGGTGCTAAGACTGAAGAACCAACTCAATGAAGACTATAAGGAGGTGTCCAACCTGGTCAAACGCTCACCCAGGTAAACACTCAGGGATTCACGAGCTCACAGAGATAAACTCGTTATCAGAAGAACAATATGTGAGCCGTAAAATCAGCGTTTACATCACATGTGTCAAACTCGTGGCCCGGGGGCCGAATATGGCCCGCCACGTCATTTTATGTGGCCCACGAGAGCATCAAAGGTCGAGAGCGTTTAAAAATACATGGGTCAAAAGTGTCTTCTCCCATTTTAACATTTACAAACATAACATTTGTTTTACAAACACATTTACAAAGTTAACGTCCTAACTTGTGTCTGAGGTTATTTTTCTTTTTTCATTGATAGTTTGATCCTTGATTGATGGAGTTCTGTGGGTTTAATAACCTGACAAATGAAAAGGATTTATGTTAGAACAGAGAAACAAACATGTTTTTTCTGTCTAACTGTAACGTTTGGAACTTGAATAAGTAATAAATTCAGAGTTATTTAACATTAAGGAGTAGTTACATTTAGTTACATTACATTTAGTTACATTTATTAGTTACATCTGGCCCTTTAAGGACAGACATGATGCTGATGTGGCCCCTCGGAGAAAAAAATCGTTTCACACCCCTGGTATAGATGCATTGGTGGCTGCAGACGGATAAAGATTCCAACTTATCTGGGTATTTTGGGGTAAAAACATGCCCCCCTGACGTGTTCATGGCCCCCCCCTCCTCCCTGTGTGTCAGCGGTGAGGGCTTCTGGGTGGGGAAGGCGTCTCTCCGCAGCTGGAGGCAGCTGGCTCTGGATCAGCTGGAGGAGGACGAACACAAAACCAAACACAGCAACGTCCAGACCAACGGCGAGGGGCCGCACGGCAACAGCAAAGGTGAGCGGGGGGGTGGGGGACGCCTCCTTCCTTCCTCTGGCCACGCCCTGCCAGGACGTCCAATCAGGAAGCAGGAAAATATAGAATTTCTCCTGTGTTGTTTCTGGCCTGCAGAGTTCGGACCGGAGCTTTCGGAGGGAACCGAGGACGAGATGAAGACCTTCAACGAGGACGTCGTCTGCAGCCACGGTGCCGTCGCGTCGCTCCTCATCGCCGTGGTTACGTGTGTGTGTGTGTGTGTGTGTGTGTGATTGCGAGCGGTGGTAACGCGTCTTCCCGCTGCCTGCAGGCAGTCTGACCATCCTGGAGACGGAACGGAAGCTGGTGTCGCCCGACGTCTGGACCAAGCTGAGGGCGTACTTCCCCAAAGCCCCAGAATTCACCCAGAGCCAGGAGGCCTGTCAGAAATGTCTGGTGGGTAGACGCGGATACGCCCCCCCCCCCCCTCCCCACACTGACCTTTCACCCCAGACGCAAACAAACTACTTCCTGTTTCCAGACGCTGGAGCAGGAAGAGAAAGACAACGAGGCCGTCAGTAAGATGATGGCTCTGGACCAGAAGAACCAGCTGCCCAACCTGTTCCACGAGAAGAACCGGCCCACGCTGGCCAAGTGGCCTCAGGTAGCCGTGTGCGGCGACCCCCCCACCCCCCTCCCCGGGTCACGTGACCTTTGACCTGTGGAATCCGTAACCCCTCTGTTCTGTCTCTCCAGGGCACCGAGGTTCTTTACGTGGTGCCGCTTTTTTTCGTGGATGAGTGGAGGAAATTCATCAGGTGTGTTTTTTTCTCTGAGTGTTGAAACGAAGGAGTGACGAGTTGAACGTCAGCGACGTTACAACAATAAAACGCCGTTTCTGCTCGTCTTTTATTTTGAAGGAGACCCACCAAGTCGTCCCCGGTGTCCAACGTGGGAAACACTCTGCTGCTCTGCCCCCACGGGGGCTTCATGTTCACCTACGACTCCCTGATCCACGGCGACGCCCAACAGTGAGTTCACTGTCACCGATGGATCGGCTGTTGTCGTTTCCACGGTTACAGGTTGAACTCATTAGATTGAACTGTGATGAGGGTTTTTATGGGATGCAGCGCTGGTGTGTGCGTGTGTGTGTGTGTGTGTGTGTGTGTGTGTGCGTGTGTGTGTGTGTGTGTGCGTGTGTGCGTGTGCGTGTGCGTGTGTGTCAGGCGTGTGCTCTCATGTGGTGCCGTCTCTCCTGCACAGTGTAGCTCTCCTCTGGCCCAGCGAATGGGACGTGATCAGCAAACTCTTCATTGTCGATCAGCCAATCAGCATCCACTGCATGAGAGAGGCCACGCCCACCGGCGCCACCATGAAGTACACGACTCAACCTGGTGAGAACGGTTCGGGTCATGTGACGCCGGTCCGGTTTGGGTCATGTGACGCGGGTCATGTGACGCGGGTCATGTGACGCGGGTGTGTGTCGCCTCAGATCTGTGCTGGGAGTGCCGACAGAGCTTCCTGTTCCAGCAGCAGCGCGACCTGCGGGAGTACACCCAGGCCACGGTCTACATCCGCAAGGTCATCGAGGACAAGAGGGTAGGAGACTAAAGGTCACCTGGCGACCTCCAGGCGACCTCTGGTGCTGACGCGGCGTCTTTCTGCTCAGATGATCAAGGAGGCGGGTCCGGAGCTAACCGCTAGCAGCTCCGAGGCGGAGGAGGAGAGGGAGGAGCATCCGAAGGAGGACGGAGAGAGAGACCCGGACTTCGGTCAGGTAAGGACCGGTCGCCGTGCCGACGGGAGCTCCAGGGGGGCGTGGCCTCCGTCGAGTTCTGACGGCCTGCCTTTCAGTCTGAAGACGGCGCCAAGCGGCTGAAGCTGAACAACGGCAGCGCGCCGTCACCGGCCGCCGCTCCTGTGGCGACCGTCACCAAACTGGGCGGGATCAGGAGGAGCACCCGCCACCGGAAACTCAGAGGGGAGAAGGCGCTGATCGTCTCAGCCAATCAGACGCTGAAGGAGCTGAAGATACAGGTGATCACCGCACACACACACACACACACACACACGGGACGGGGTGTCGGTTCTAACCCGGGTGTGTGTTCTCACACTCCAGATCATGCACGCCTTCTCCGTGGCTCCGTTTGACCAGAACCTCTCCATCGACGGCAAGAATCTGACCGACGACGCCGCCACGCTCGGAAGTTTAGGGGTCGTCCCCGAAAGCATCATCTGTCTGAAGGTAGTTGAGTCTGACGCCACCTAGTGGAGATTACTGTAATAACACAACAAACGTTGGTTTTAAACGAGTGGATTCTCTCCTCCACGTCTGTCTATGAGTCGCTCTTGACGCTTGTGGAGATGCTTGCCTCGGTCACATGATCACCTTCTTAAAGGGGCCGCTCCGGCCGTTAACACAGAATACATTACCGCTAAACTGAAACTGCCAAACCAGCAGAACCAACAAGAAACAAAACGGTGTGACGTTAGGAGAACTGCTGCTAATAAAGTTGATACAAACTGGAATCATGTTAATTATTAAATGTTAATTAACATTTTAACATTAATATTGTTTTATTTTGTAAAAAAATACAAAATGTTATAAATATAAAATTATAAAATGTTAATTACTAAATTAACATTTTAATGTTTAACAATTAACATTTTAACGTAATTAACTATTTAACATAATTAACTTTTTTTTAAAATAAAAAAATAAATAAAATGTTTATAAAAAATTATATAAAATTATAAAATGTTAATTACTAAATTAACATTTTAACATTTAACAATTAACATTTTAACATAATTAACATTTTAACATAATTAACTTATTTTTTTATTTTATAAAAAAATATATAAAATGTTTATAAAAAATTACATGAAAATTTTAAAATGTTAATTACTAAATGAACATTTAACAATTAACATTTTAACATTAATAATTAACATAGAATTAACATTTAATGATTAATGTGAATCCAGTTTGTATCAACTTTATTAGCAGCGTCTTCGTAAACGTCACGCCAACGTTTGTTTCTTGTTGGTTCTGCTAGTTTGGGAGTTTCAGAACCAAGAAACAAACGTTGGCGTGACGTTTATGAAGACGCTGCTAATAAAGTTGATACAAACTGGATTCACCTTTATTATTAGATGCTAATCATTAAATTATTAAATAACAGGACTGTCCATGAGAATACTTTGAAGTTAAACCGATCCGTGGTGGAGAAGCGGTCGAGGACCGCTGTTTTTTTTTTTTAACTCTGACTCCCGTCCATCACGGGTTCATCTTTGTGTTCCACAGGCTGACGAGCCGATATCAGATTACGCCGTGATGGAGGACGTGTATCAGGGTAAGAGGCGTTTTCTCCTCGCTGCTGCGTTTCGCATCAAACCTTCATTATTATAATAATAATAACTGGTGTTCTTCCCTCACAGTGGGAATGCCTGAAGAGGGATTCAAAGGTGAGCGTCAGCGCGGTGGATGTCGTCGCTTTGCGTGCACCTTTGTGTATGAGTGTTCTGATTGTGTGTGTGTGTGTGTGTGTGTGTGTGTGTGTGTGTGTGTGTGTGTGTGTGTGTGTCTGCAGGCACTGGGCTCCTCGGTCATTGAGGATCGCTGCGCCGCGGCTATGAATTGGACAGATGGAGCTTTTTGGGAAAAAAAGAAATGCTTGAATTTGTCAAGTGCCCATATATAAATAAGTTCTTTAATTTGCTCTTTTTTATGTTTAAGTTGTCTTTTCTTAAAATAAAGTGTGACTCTGTTGCAAAGCTGCTTTTATTTCTCTCAATAAGCAAATCTACAGTATATTCATATCCTCAAAAACACAGTTGTATACATATATAATATAAGGGTGGAGCTGAAAATGATGACGTGCCCTGTAACAACAGGAGGAGCCAGAAATTAAACGTGTGAAATGTGATTTAATTATAATAGTATAACTTGAAAGATATTCTCCTAATGAGCTAATGGCTATTTGGTTTGATGATGTAATTGTTATTGAAGGTCTGCAGACTGTACGTGTGTGAAATAATCTCATTGCTTTATGCTGTTGGGCTTTATGTGTGTTCATGAATTGAGTACATTTAAATATTTCTTTATTTTAGGAAATTAAAAAATAAATTCAGCTATGATAAACTCAGCTTCAATCAAAATAGTCGGAAGATTTAATACTTTTTAAAAGAAGACGGAGGAATTATTTCCTTTAGCTTTAGTTCAAAGTTTAATGTAATAAGGGAGGATGAAGAGAAAGGAAATTTTAAATTAGAATACAAGATGTAATTATTTCAGCTAGTATTTTTCTTTCAAAAAGTGTTGAATTTTATTATGTAATTAAAAAAATTTTTTTTAAATATACTCGATTAATCCCCGAAGGGAAATTAGTAAGACTTTTTTTCCAGACTTACATTAATTGATGTAAAATAATTTAGCGTTACATCACAGGCTTGACCAGAACAACCTTTTGTCAGACCAGGTACCATCCAATCACAGCTCAGTTAAACTAGCCAATTAGAAGACAGCAGGGCGGAGCTAGGCGGTGATGAATGAGAAGGCTCCGCCCCCCTGCTCTAGTCCCACTGTGGTTCACCTGAAACGTTCAGGTTCATCCAGGAGACCTCAGCTCTACCAGCTCCCGCCGCTCCCCAGGTAAAAAAAAAAAAAACCTCTGTTCTTTTATTTAACATGATTTTAGATGTGTGGACGTCATTTAAAAAAAATTAAATTATTATAGAAAACAAAGCTGATTTTACACACTTGACGTCTCCTAGTGTTCAGTCTTCATGAATAATTACAGGATGGTTAAATGTTTGGTTTCTAGAAGAGACAACTGTTCAGTTTTTAAAATCGATAAGAGTCACCCTGAAATTTTAATAAATGAGTAACTGAACCTGAAACAGCCTGGAAATAAACAAGCAAATCTTTGGATTCTATTTAAATATTTAAATTTCTATTTAAAGTTTCCAGACTTTGTTTTTTCTGCTTTCTAAAATAAATGAAAAGTTACAATCATTTATTTTAGCTGACAACTTAAGATGTGGAGGTCAAATATATATTTCATCACGATGAAAAATCTCACTGTCGACTTCATTTATTTTCTATCGCGCCGATTTTTATTGGATGCACATTTGTGCATTTCAACAAATGTTTTTTGAAGTTTACAGTATTTTTAAAATCTTTTAAAAGGCAAAGATAATAAAATGACCCAGTTCGCGTCCAATCAGGGAATCAGACACTCTCCTGTCCACAGACACAAGGAGCGATGGCCGGGAAGATTAACCAACCGCTGCTGCTTACTTCTCTAATCCTCTAGTCTTTTCTAGTCTTATGTTACTGATAGGTACAAGTGAGCTTTACAGGGGGGCTGACCTCCATCGTGGACGGGAACGTTTTTATATAACCGGAACACGGGGTCGTGTCTTAAAAGATCATAGAACAGTGAAAGGTCAGAGTTCACATGTGCCCTAGAGTTTTTGAACGCTGACGGTCATGTGTCGTCGGTTCTCCAGGAGTCTACGGCAACGTCAGAGCCAAGATGGGGCGGAAGGAGATCATCTGCAGCTGGAAGAAAAGCGTCAGTAACATCAAGGACGTGTTCGACTTCAAGGGGAAGATGGGATCGTAAGTATCGCCGCTGGTCGCTAAGGAAACGGTTTCTCAGAGTGTCACCTGGACAGATAGAGGACAGTATAATGAACATCTACAGTGTAATCGCACTTGTCTTTCCGTAAGTTAGTTTGTGGGTACGCCTGTGACTAAGACCGGAGATCAAAGACCGCAGATCAAAGACGGTAGATCAAAGACCGCAGATCAAATTGCGGACTGTGTGACGTAACAAAGAACCGTCGTCCATCCGTCCATTTTCTGTACCCGCTTCTTCCCCCGTCACGGGGGGAGCCTATCCCAGTTGTCTGGGGGCGTAATGAAGGGGACACTCCGGGTGCGACGCCAGTGCACCGCAGAGCCACATAGAGACAAACAACCACACACACACACACACACACACACACACACACACACACACACACACACTCACACCTACGGGGAATTTGAAGCCGGCCAGTTCAACTGAAATGCATGTTTTTGGAGGTGGGAGGAAGTCAAAGAACCCAGAGAGGGCCTATCGTACAGGAACATCGATCAAAGGAGAGTAGATCAAGCTACGACGAGCCTGAATCAAACCTCTGCAATTTAGAGGCCAAACCATTTTCACTAGGAGTCACTGATGGTTTTCCATAGTGAATAGTGCTGCCACGGGATTGGTGGATGGAACATCTGACTGCTATCTGTTACCCGTAGCTCAGATTAGCCTACAGGATGAGGATAATCCCTTTCATTACCTCCCAGTAAGCGGTTTCATCAATGGAGCCTTCTACCCTGAACCAATCATTAATAAACACCTTGATCACATGATTTTATCGCAGCTTCTGCCAAATCTTAGAGATTAATTAGATGTAAAGAGCCTGATGTTAGTTGTTAGTTGAATTAAACAGCTAAAGGTTCAGTCCAGCAGACAGTTAGGGTCAAATGAAAGATGATCCATACAAGATCATCTTTTATTTGACCCTACCTGTTTTTGCCTCCCCAGAATTAATCAATCATGTGTTTTAAAAAAAATATTTTAACCTCAATAATTGAATCTACATGGGAAAACATTTGGCGCCCTAAAACCCCTAAAGGTCACTTAAAATAAGTCTGAAAAGCAGCGTTTCTGTGGATGTTCTGGGTCCTGACCGGCTTCAGGCGCCTGTTCCACAGGTCAGGACTAATAATAAGTGTTCAGTTAGTGGTTAAAGGCTGAAAGCTGCTTAAAGCGCTCCATCCTCCGGCTGGCTGTGAATGAATCAGGCCTGACGGTGACGTCAGAGCAGCAGGGAACATCCTAGCCTCACTTCAAGAGAGGATTAGGAGTCTGCATGAGGGCAGGTTGTGTAACCAGACCCAGGTGTGGCTCACGGAAGCATCGGAACGTGTCTGAATCGCACGTATGGTGGTGCATTCAGGTTTTTAATCAATGCGGGAAATAAGAAGACTCTAACATCTCATTATGTCAGTGTTTTGTTCTCCATTAGTCTCATGGTCCACCTCTCTAATGTCCGTCTGTCCTCGTCGTGTCTGCAGGGGTTCGTTCTCAGAAGTCTTCATGGTCAGAGAGAAGAATACGGGGAAGCTGTTCGCCCTGAAATGCCTGAAGAAGAAACACCTTGCCCACAGCAACCTGGAGAACGAGATCAATGTCCTGAGAAGGTTTGATGTTCTCTAATCAATCCTTGAACGGTGTCTTTAGATCAGAAGGAGAGCAAACTGGACCGCTTCAGCCACGTTAGCACGTTAGCTGTGTCCAAACATGTGGTTTGTCTCTATTCCAGGATAAAACATGACAACGTGGTGGGACTGGAGGATTTCTACGAGACTCGAACCCACTACTACCTGCTCATGCAGCTGTACGTATTGATTAAGTATTGATCGATGCTATTAAAGTTCAGACAGGTTGTGGAACGCTGATGGTTTTTTTTCTGGTGCTCCTGTCCACAGGGTGTCAGGGGGGGAGCTGTTTGATCGAATCTTAGACAGGGGGGTCTACACAGAGAGGGACGCCAGCAAGGTGATCAAACAGGTGCTGCAGGCGGTCAGCTACCTGCACGAGAACAGCATCGTCCACCGGGACCTGAAGGTAACGCGGACGCGAGGTGATCGGGTCATTCCATGAAACGGTTAACGTTCAGAGAGGAATGGAGACATCAGGACGCTGTTAGCGTCTGAAACCATTGATTAAAGTTTACTGGTTAGCATGACGTAAAATATATTTCAATTATAAATATGCAATTTGTATATTTTTAACTTTTTGTGTGAAAACTACAATCATTTTCTGAGCATTTTGTCGTTCATGAACTGTAAAACCTAAAAAAAAATCTAATAAATCACACATTTATTGTTCTAATGGTGAGAAATACTTTCCTCTGAGCAGGAAATGTCTTAATTATTTTAAAATTACCTATTTTTTTGGTTAAAATAATACGATTTTCACGCTACTGTAATTTTGCGCAAAAATGCGATACGCTTCCTGTATGTGACGCCATTAACAGGAAGTGACATTATTCAAATGTTTGAAGAAGAAAAATTCAAACAATGGTGAATTTTGATTTTTATTTTATGACATTTATGGTACATTTTCCTTTCAAAAGCCTCTCCATTAAACAGAATATTTTTAGTCTGTCACACACACACACACACACACACACACACACACACACACACACACACACACACACACACACACACACACACACACACACAAAAAGATAAAATATTCCTTTATTAGTCCCACAGTGTAAAAATTTGGTAAAAATGGGGGAAAATAATATTTTCATCAAATTTTCAAATTATATTTGTATAAATCATGAAATTTGAATGCTAACTGTGGAATTTCTGCCAGATTTAAATTTTCTTTCCTGAAAAAAAAGAAGGAAAAAGAAAAATCTCACATGTTTGGATATAATTTGCTGAAAGACTTTCATAAAATCGTACTTGAGCTTGAAAAATATGTTTTGCTGCTTCAAATGTTAAATATTGAGTGTTAAATGTTGCTACAGATGCAGTATTTGCTTTGAGGATGTTGATAGAGAAGTACAGAGAAGGCCAGAGGGAGCTGCATTGTGTTTTTGTAGATCTGGAGAAAGCTTATGACAGGGTGCCCAGAGAGGAACTGTGGTATTGTATGAGGAAGTCTGGAGTGTCAGAGAAGTATGTTAGAACGGTGCAGGACATGTATGAGGACTGTAAGACAGTGGTGAGGTGTGCTGTAGGTGTGACAGAGGAGTTCAAGGTGGAGGTGGGACTGCATCAGGGATCAGCTCTGAGCCCCTTCTTGTTCGCTATGGTGATGGACAGGCTGACAGACGAGGTTAGACAGGAATCTCCATGGACTATGATGTTTGCAGATGACATTGTGATCTGCAGTGAGAGTAGGGAACAGGTGGAGGAGAAGCTAGAGAGGTGGAGGTTTGTCCTGGAAAGGAGAGGGATGAAGGTTAGCCGCAGTAAGACAGAGTACATGTGTGTGAATGAGAGGGACCCAAGTGGAAGAGTGAGGTTACAGGGAGAAGAGATCAAGAAGGTGGAGGATTTGAAGTACTTAGGGTCAACAGTCCAGAGCAATGGAGAGTGTGGAAAAGAGGTGAAGAAACGTGTCCAGGCAGGATGGAATGGGTGGAGAAAAGTGTCAGGTGTGATGTGTGATAGAAGAGTTTCAGCTAAATGAAAGGAAAGGTGTACAAAACTGTGGTGAGACCAGCGATGTTGTTTGGTCTAGAGACAGTGTCACTGAGGAAAAGACAGGAGGCAGAGCTGGAGGTAGCAGAGATGAAGATGCTGAGGTTCTCTCTGGGAGTGACCAGGAAGGATAGGATCAGGAATGAGTACATCAGAGGGACAGCACATGTTAGAGGTTTTGGAGATAAAGTCAGAGAGGCCAGACTGAGATGGTTTGGACATGTCCAGAGGAGAGATAGTGAATATATTGGTAGAAGGATGCTGAGTTTTGAACTGCCAGGCAGGAGGCCTAGAGGAAGACCAAAGAGGAGGTTTATGGATGTAGTGAAAGAGGACATGAAGGTAGTTGGTGTTAGAGAAGAGGATGCAAAGGACAGGGTTAGATGGAGACAATTGATTCGATGTGGCGACCCCTGAAGGGAAAAGCCGAAAGGAAAAGAAGAAGAAGAAGAAATGTTGTGTATGTTCTAAAATTAAACAATTCCAAGCTCCAGTCTTAACACTTTCCATGGAATGACCCATTCACACTTCCCTTTAAAGGGTTAGGGTTTCGGTTCTAGACCCTCCTCCTGGGCGTCATGGTAACAGGTTGTGTCGTTTCCTCCTCCAATCAGCCGGAGAACCTGCTGTACTTCAGCACCGACGAGAATTCTAAGATCATGGTCAGCGACTTTGGTCTGTCCAAGACGCTGGAGCACGGCGTGATGTCCACCGCCTGCGGGACGCCAGGATACGTGGGTGCGTTGCTAGGCAACCTTAGTCAAGCATCCTGTTCTCTACAGACGTGACATCAGCATCGTAACCTCAGATGTTTAATTCCTGTTGGTCTTAACGGAGCCTCTTTCCTCCCCCTGCAGCCCCTGAGGTTCTGGCCCAGAGACCCTACAGCAAGGCGGTGGACTGCTGGTCCATCGGCGTCATCGCCTACATCCTGTAAGTCCTGTTAACGGTTTCCTGTGTGACCGTTAGTAACGGCGTCCTCTGATCCCGGTTCTTATCGTTCTCCAGGCTCTGCGGTTACCCTCCATTCTTTGAAGACAACGAGACGCGCCTGTTTTCAAAGATCATGAGAGCCGAGTACAGCTTTCATTCCCCGTTCTGGGACGACATCTCTGACTCAGGTCTGGAAAAAGTAGAAAATTATTATCCATTAAGGAAAATCCAGAAAAAATTCTGCATCAGTTACTCATTTCTGGAGGACTTAAACCTGTGTATTCATGTCAAAGATGCCCTGACACCCTGTTTTCAATCCAGTAGCCTCAATGTAGCAGCTAATTGCTAACAATGCCTCGTAGTGTTCACCTGCAGCTGTTAGCTTAGCTGAGTTTTCATTTCTGGTCAAATCTTCCTTTGATAGTAAAATCTAACACCCAAAAATGTAGAAGCATGTTACCCCCGGTATGTTAGACCTCTGAGGACCTGCAGCCAAACTCCAACCAACTGTTCTGTTAAAGGGGAGCGATGTCAGAACTTTATGTTCCATTATCAGATTAGCTTATTAGCTTTAAGTATTCCTGTAAAGTCCAACGACTCGGTTCATCAATCGCTTCAAGAGATCTAAATTTAGCTTTAGTTGTTTCATGGCGGGTGACAAATAAAGTCTTTACTCAGCTTTAGCTCAGTGCAGACCAGTTCCAGTTCAACCCAGTATAGACCAGTCCCAGTTTAACCCAGTATAGACCAGTCCCAGTTTAACCCAGTATAGACCAGTCCCAGTTTAACCCAGTATAGACCAGTCCCAGTTTAATCCAGTATAGACCAGTCCCAGTTTAACCCAGTATAGACCAGTCCCAGTTTAACCCAGTATAGACCAGCCCCAGTTTAACCCAGTATAGACCAGTCCCAGTTTAACCCAGTATAGACCAGCCCCAGTTTAACCCAGTATAGACCAGTCCCAGTTTAACCCAGTATAGACCAGTCCCAGTTTAACCCAGTATAGACCCGTCCCAGTTTAACCCAGTATAGACCCGTCCCAGTTTAACCCAGTATAGACGTTGTCCGTTTTGTCTCAACAGCCAAAGACTTCATCAGGAACATGATGGAGAAGAACCCCAGCAAACGCTTCCTCACAGAGCAGGCCCTCAGACACCCCTGGTTAGTGTGTGACACACACACACACACACACACACGTACACACACATGTACACACACACACACACTGTGTTTGTGCTTAACTGGTTTCTCTGGTTTGATGCAGGATTGCTGGGAACACGGCCAAAGATCTCGACATTTGTCATTCAGTCTGTGAACAGATGGAGAGAAACTTTGCCAGATCCAAATGGAAGGTGGGGGATATGTCCAGCTGATGGATTCATTTACATTTAAATGTCTTTCCTGGTCAAGGGGTCTCATGATGAGGGTCTAGCTAACATGCAGCTGTTGCTTCTAGTGAGTGGCCAAAGGTAAAATAACATGGAAGCTAAGGAGATGTCAGATGCTGTGAAGTCTGATTGACCCTGAACAGGAAGTTGACACTTATAAAAACACAGAACCTCAAAATACAAGTTGAATCTGTTCTGTGACTGAATTACCCTGAATAATTATATATAAATTACGTAAACAATGAGAAAGAAACACAAAAGTCAATAGAACACACCAGCTACGTCTTTACTCCACCAACGAGAACGAGATCCGGTCTCACTGATGTTGTATCCATCCGCCAACATGTGGTAAAGAACGAGATACAGTCTCACCGATGTTGTATCCGTCCGCCAACACATGGTAAAGAACGAGATACAGTCTCACCGATGTTGTATCCGTCCGCCAACACGTGGTAAAGAACGAGATACAGTCTCACCGATGTTGTATCCATCCGCCAACACGTGGTAAAGAACGAGATACAGTCTCACCGATGTTGTATCCATCCGCCAACATGTGGTAAAGAACGAGATACAGTCTCACCGATGTTGTATCCATCCGCCAACACGTGGTGGTGTCCTGAAGCACAGCTCATATCTCAAATAACTTTAGTATCTTGAGGTACTGCTGTAATTACATGAGGAGTCTCCACATTGTACACCTGTACCATTCCATGCTAATCCATGCTAATCCATGCTAATCCATGCTATCTTTCTCTGAACATTTCAAACAGCAAGCCTTCAACGCAGCCACTGCCATCCACCACATGAAGAAGCTGCAGGTTTCCCAGAGCGAACCCGCCCCCTCGCCTCCCTCCACGCCTTGCATCATCATACATTCCTCCTCCCAGAACCACCTGGAGACGCAGACGCCCCTCCTCCACGACGGGGCCGATGCCCTCGACCCCAACGGGAACCCCGTTCACGCCTCAGGTCCCCCACAAGGCAGGAACGTATTCCAGCCTCTGAGATCCAGCCACAGCGAACCCGGCAACGGCCTGAACGCTGAGGAGACACGAGAGGTCAATCACTTCCTGTCTGACATGGACGCCCCCTTCAGGCCGTCCAAAAGGTGCAGGAAAAAAGAAAAGCCTTCACTTTCACCAGGTCTTCCTTTCCCTCACAGTTGTTTTATCCTCATGATTCCTGCTTGGGATGTTTTGCAGTCTGGACCAGAGGAAAGACCAGTCGCTCCAGTCCGGGGTGTGTTCTGTCATGTGATTGGCCATGGAGACAGAGGTAAACCTCATCTTCCTCAGTCAGAACTCCAAACACGATAAAGACACCTTTACTCAACGATTTCTTGTGTTCGTAGGCGGAGGGCAGCAAGGTGCATCGACACGTCGGACCAGACAGGAAGAGAGTCTCTGCTCACTGTTGTCCCGACATTTATTGTATTATCTATTGTATATTACTGTACACATGTTAAAATGTATTTATTTGAACAAATCAGACTTTTAAGTGTACAAAAATGTTTTTTTTTTTTTATTTCAAATGCAGTTTAATGAATCTGAAAAGCTCAAAACCCAAACCCTGACAGTGTTAGGAACCATCCTGTAGCTGCAGCGTCTGGAGGCATGTGGACTATTACCTTTTAGAAATTAAAAGTCAAACTCCCATGAACAAGACAGAACACTCGCATTTGTATTGAGATTAATCCACCAGCTGGTTGCTACACAGCTGGACTCATGAAGTGCCACAAGACGCCGCCAACACTCGTAGTGACCGATTTACTTTTCTACTATTTTCTCAATAAATGCATAGTAGCCAACGTTCCTGCTTCTTCTTCTGTGGTGCTGCGGCTCTATGTTTGCTTTTCCCATTTTGTTGTTAATCAAGATATTTTTTTATTTAAATACTGTATTTTATGCACAAACAGACAAAAAACAGACAAATAAATAATGTGACGTCCACCCTTTCTGTACTTCTGTCAAAACAAACGACTCTTCGTCGACTCATGAAGATTTTCTAGATAAAAAGGTAAAAAAAGAGGAATTATACAGATCGACATAATGTTTATGGACAGACGTTTGATATGTACTGGAACCGTCGTTAAAAAAAACGTAGATTCCTCCTCGCTAATGCTAAACGTACTCCAGGGGTTATTTTAAGACACATGAGGCAATAGATTCCTACATTTCCCACAAGTCTTTGGTGTTCGAGCGAACTCCAGAGTTGTATAGACTTCTCCTTTATGGAGTGATGACATCATCATGCTCGGGAGTGGGTGGGGGAGGGGGCGTGGCTCTCAGCCCTGGCAGGTGCTGTGGTCCTTGGCTTTCTTTCTAAGTTCTGCCAAGAGGTCTTTAACCTTCGCATCAAGTCCGTCGAGCTTCACTGACTTCTGGAGGATTTCGTCCTGCAGCTTCTTGAGAGACTCACCTTTACCTGAAAGAAGACGACGCCATTAACAGAAGATCCCAAGACTGCAGGTAAACCTCGGCTAACGACGTTAATCTGTTCCAGGAGACGCGACATAAGTCGAATCCAGGCTAAACTGAAGATAACCTGGTTCTGTACTGTATTTATGGATACGTTTTCGATAATATTTGGTTAATATGAATCTATTTTAAGCTTTTATTTTTTTTAATATCGTATAGAAAAAACGTCTTTGTCTCGTCTTCAGCTGCTTTTTCCTCATTGTGGGTCACAGGGGTTGCTACGGGCTAATCATATGATATTGTTTGTTTTTATTCTGATTTATTGTACAGTATCATGATATTCTCTGCTTTTAACAGTTTAGTAATTGTTTGCAGTTGCATGTCTAAAACCAGCATTTGTATTTCTAAGAGCTAGTAGAGGAATATTCAGGTATCTCTGAAACGGCTGTAAATGAGTTCATTGCTGCTTCACCTTCCAGAGCCTTCAGCATGTTGTCGGTGCTGTTGGCCAGATTTCCAGCGTCCTTATGAAGCTTCACCAATCGATCCCCGACCGATCCGGCCCCTCCACCTGGGACACTGGGTGGAGCAGCGTCTTTAAGACCTTTCAACATCTTCTCCAAAGACATCATCTCCTACAAACATAAGCAGGGCTTTGTATCAGAGTGAGAGTTGGTTTGCTTAACAGAGTCTTCAGGAGCACCAGGATCCAAAATGGATTCGAAAAGCAGCAACCTTGACACTTTTAGGACAGCGTTGCTTCTGGAAACTTAATAATTATAAGCCATAAAAAGTTGATTTATAATGATTTGCATTTTTAAAATGATAAAACATCCTGGTTTTTTTTAAAGTTATTGAGGAAAAGACTGCTGCGTCAGCTCAATTTAATATTTCCATCACTCTTCCCTCACCTCATCTGCAAGATCTGCTTCATCTAAGGCGTCGTCTGCATCGTCCTGCGCGTCCTTCGCCAACTGGTCGGCGCTGTTCAGCAGGTTTCTGAGCTCGTCCAGTTTAGGTTTCATTGGTTGTATCAGCGTGGAAACATCATCCAGGGCCTTCTCTGCTGGCCTCAGCTGGTCTGCAACCTGCACAAAGGGATGAAACTCAGTCGGGCGTGGCACCTAGCGACAACCGCTGTTTGACGTATGGGTGCTACCTTTGTAAAGTTGTCGTTCAGGTTGTCCGTCAGATCTACACTGTCCTGAAGCCTGTCCTGGACATCATTGAGGGAGTCCTCCAGAGAACGTAAGTCTGATGGTATCTTGTCCACTTTGCCTTTGGCGATCAATGCAGTGTCTCTGAGAACGAGCAAGAATTTAACATCACTGTGACATCATCATCATCAGGATAGAACCTTGCAGAGAGATAGGACTCCCAATGTTAGTCTGGTCCTGTAGGGTAAGGCCCACCTGGCATTCTGGGCCTCTTTCAGCAGTTTCTTGGCAGCGTCCAGCTGTGGTTTGGCCTTGTTCAGCACGTCCGAGCTGTCAGCAATGTCTGCTGCCAGATCCTTCAGCTCCTGCAGCTTGTTCTTCAGAGCAGACACACCGAGAGGCAGTTTGGCCTTCAGGATCCAGTCGCCGAGGTCCTGGATGTAAGTCAGGTTGGAGGTCGGGTCTGTGCAGAAGCAGGAAACATTGGAGCGATAAACCAGACCAAACCTGAAACCCACCCTCTGTGCTGGAACAACCTTTACCTGACAGGTAATTTTGGAGCTCCGTCACAACATCACGCGCCTCCTTTAGGTCCTCCTCCAGATCGTTTCTGGTCTGTTTCATCTTATTGGACAGTTTCTCTGCAGACTCTCGCACCTCATTGGTCTTGTCTTGTGTTTTCTGCAGCTGTAATGAAATGACTTGTAACTAGCCATAATTTTGTTCGGTATCAGAAATAAAAGTGACATTGGGGTGGGTGTGCACCTTCTCTGCAGCTTCTGTGATCTTCCTGCTAAGCTTGTCCAGTCGGTCTTTCACATTCTTAGCGTCAGAGTCAGCCTTCTTCCCCAGAGGTAGGGCACCTACGCACCTCTGCCCCGCCTTGCAAGGTGGGGTTCCCTCTGGTGGACACAGCTTTCCACCCTCACACTGGAGAGGGGTACAGGGTTCGGAGCGACTACTGCCACACACCTGGAAAGTTATAGCATTGGGTTAAACTCATTTTAACCCAGTGTCGTCATTTGAGGATGGCCTGTATTTCTTTTTTTACTTGATATAAAGGAGTTTTGGAAGTTCCAACGTGTTTGTATTCCCATTTTATGCAAATGTTAACCATAACTTTAACCGTAAACCTAACTCAAACAGATTTGTTGGAGGGTTAGGGTTAGGATTAGGATTAGGATGAATGTCTGACGGTGTGCATCACTTTATTTAGATTTGGTGTGAACAAACCAAAATGATTGATGGTTTTTACAACAGTTCTTTTGTTTTTAATAAAACATTCAAAGAAGATCCTCTTGATGTCGCACTTGAACAGACAGCTAAGAAAAACATGGAAGAAGTGAGGAGGTCTGGTGTCTACCTGTTTGGCGACAGGAGTGAGGTCTGGTCGCGAAGCCATGTTCCGTTTCAGCTGGTCCAGGTCTCTGGTGTTGGCCGGCTGTACCTGGCTCTGACGGTTCCGAGTCTCTTCTCTGATATCCGCTGATTCCTGGACCGTGTCCTCGCTGTCGTCCACTTTGTTTGCTGCATCTTTCGACTCATTATAAGCTTTCCGGATGGCAGAGAGAGCTTCTGAAGAAAGGAGGCGCACAACAATGTCAGGAAATGTTTCCAGAATATTTACCACAGCAGTGACGTGTATGTCTTTGTTTAAGACCTGTATTGTTGGAACCATCAAAGTTGTCCAGTGCAGTCTTCTTGGCCTTGGTCTCTACAGTGAGGCGGTCCAGTTGATCCTGTAGTCTGTCCAGCTCTGAGTCCAAACCGGGAGTTTTTGCCAGGGATGGAAGCTGATTGTTAACCTTGTCCACCTGGTCCCTGTGATTCAAAAACAACAGTTAGATTAATGTGACAACATCTTCTATATTCAAGCACTAAAGACTCAAAGTTTTGACTCATCAGTCTCTCACCTGAGCTGGTCGAGTTGTGACAAGGCATCATCCACCTGGCTAGTTGTATTGGGCGGAAGGGAAATGGATTTCCTGAGCTGATCCAGGATCACCTCCAGGTCACGGATGCGAGGTCCAAAGCCTTTAAGATCATCAGCGCCTCCTGGATGAGTAGGGAGTCCAGACGAGAGTCTGTCCAGAGCCAAGCTGAGGTTCTGCCTCCGGGCGTCCAGGGTGAAGAAGCAGGAGGGGCAAGTCTCACAGGTAGGGAAGGAGTCACAGTGACCACGACTGCAGGAGTCACATCGGAGCCCAGTGACGCCTGGCCGACATAGACACGCCCCTGTCTGCTTGTCACAGACTTGTGGAAGAGTTCCTTCGACATCACAGCGGCACCCTGCAGAGAAACAGAGTCAGAAACACATCGATAGTTACAGGTGGACGGGTTTCAGTTAGTTAAGGGAAAATTGACCAAACCAACCAATGGAACCTAAACAATTACAACCTCCAACAATAAATGTGTGATGTCACTCACGTCGGCAGCCTAGGAGAAGGTCTCCGTAAGAATTGTCTGGACATTCAGTACATGTCCGCCCCCCGAAATTTGGTTTGCACTCACACTGACCCGTCAACTGGAAAGACACGTATGTTTTTAGCACCGATAACAAGTAAAAACACAATCTGCAACTAGAGGTGCATCTCAAATGAGTTCGAATGAACCAATCACTGACAAGACTGACCTGGTCACAGGTGTCACTGTATGAGTTGGTGGGGTCACACCCACAGAGTTCACAGCGTTCTGACAGGAAAGGCTTCCAGTAGCCTTTGGAGCACTTGTCACATTTAAGGCCGTGGAAGCGGAAGCGACAGGGACACTGGCCGGTCAGCGGGTCACAGAGGTCCGTCAGAGACCCGTCTGGAGAACAGGAACATTCTGGAAAGTGAGCAAACATCAGTTACAGAGAAGCTCTGGATATCATCAGGGTTCACAGCTAGCAGGTCATAGCAGCCGCTAATGGGTCCTTGTTGTTGTGTTTTCTGTAATCCTTATTATTTGTGTAGCTTTGCTAATTCTTTACATATTTCAAAATTACATATTGCTACAGGTAATTCAATAGTCTGGTAAGTACTGTCTCTTTAGGAGGGAGGTGTGCTGTTAGTCATGTGACCACTGTGACCAGTCATAAGGAAGCAGTTTCACTATGCTTGGTTTCAACCTAATCTGCAGCCAATCAGTAAGTCTTTGCATTTCGTTGTTTGTCTGCTTTATGCTGTATACTGTATGTTACTGTATATGTCGACACCTATCTGCTAGTGCACTGTGTTTGCATCTGCTTCCTGTTTGTATGAGTTGTAGATGACATTATGACATTTTGATATGGTAGAATTCTAACAGTTTGGTTCCTCATAAAGTTAAAACTTTTGAAACATGCTAGGCTGTGTGATGTGAAGCTAACACTTGGACTCGTCTTTGCCATCTCATTCATTTCTGTCATTGTTTTCTTCAGTTTTACAAATGTTTGTTGGGTCCGAATTGCATGCTGTACTTCCTGGTTTATGGGAGCTGTAGTTTCTATTGTTGAAGGACTAAATACACCCCTCGCATTGACTTATTGATGAATTATTATTTATAGTTTTATTTATATAGGAAATATTTATTAGATAAATTATATTTGGTATGAATTATTATACATTTAAATATATTTAATGCTTATATATATAAATGAAAGTTTGTTGAGGCTTTTTGTGATGAAATATGTTTCATGTTGTTGCTTATTATTATTATTGTGATTTTTTTCATATAAGTGAAACACTGCATTTGTCAAACTGCTAGCCCCACTCTTTCAATTGCTACTGCTGCTTTTGAGAAAGAAATATGAAACAAAAGTGGAATTTCTGAGTAATATCCTTGGCACATCGGGTTACTCTGACTTACTGGAGCAGCCCAGGGGGTTGGAGGCACTCAAACCGTAGTAGCCTTCCTTACAGCGGTCGCATCGAGGGCCTTCCACGTTGTCTTTGCACTGACACAAGACTGTGTTTTCGTCACACTGGCCCCCGTTCACCGACCCCTCGACGCTGCAGATACAACCTGGCAACACCATCACAGATCCACCTTAGAATATTTAGCAGAGATGCTGGGCGCCACGTTTCCTGATGGTACACTCACCAATGCAGGCATCAGGACGGTTCATTTGGCTTTGAGGGTTCGGCCGGTAGCCCGGAGCGCACTGTTCACACTTGGGTCCTGTAGTGTGATGCATACAATCCTGACACACCCCTCCGCTCTTCTGCCCGCTGGCTTCATACACCGCCTGGTCGAACTGGCAGCGTTCGGCGTGGTTGTTACACTCACAGCCTGGGCAGAGGGTTAAAGGTCAGTTCAGGGGGGAAAGTCGCTTTTTTACCACATTAACATCATCGATATTTGTCGTTATTTGTATATTATCCTCCTGATGATGGAGGGACCAGTAGCAGGTACAGGTGATGCCTTACGTTGACAGGTGTGGGTGTTACCCTCCTCTGCGGGTCTCCAGGGCAAATCATTGTAGAGGTCAGCACAGTGCTCACAGTTCACACCTGCTGTGTTATGCTGGCAGTCACACTGAGGACTCACCTGCAGAGAGACGGGCAGAAAATGATAATGGGACGATCTATTAAAGGGCGGCTGTGATCAATACGGGATCTCTATGGTAAAGGTTTTTGGGGACAGAACAGGTCATACACAGATTCTGAGATATTCATCCAGGTTGAGGAAGGAGGTACCGCTACCACACAAACCTCCAAACATCTGCATACCTGCACGCCGTTGGTCGGGTTGTTTGACGTCTCTGGCAGGCATCGGTTGGCGTGTCCGTGGCACATGCAGCTGCCCATTACCTTCATCTCTTTGAGGGCAAAATATCTACTGAGAGCTCTTCCTGGTAAACGCGGCACGTCCCCGAGTCCGGTCATCCTCACCCTCAGCCCCGTTAACCCTGAAACATCTGTGGAGGAGACGGTGTCAATCTAGGGTTGCTACCTTAAAATGAGCCATGCCAAACGCTGACGGCGTCTTACCCTCGATCTTCTTGCTTCTAGGTGTTGGAACGTTAGCATACTGACTCAAAGGACTGAACTGGAACTGGAGAAGCAAAGGCAGGATTACAAATGTCTCAATGTCTTTAACATATTGGTAGATTTAATGCCAGGAAAGCAAAAACCTAAAGTATGAAGACAGTAAACAAATAAGTGGGCAAGACTTTCTGAATATTAACATAATCAAACACGATGGCATTATTAAATGATTGAATTTCCAATAATCAGTCCGCTGGTGCTCACTGTCTGATCCTGGTATGGATTTGCTCCGGTTGGGGGCAGCGGGTGGCAGTATGTATCGTTCACGGTGACTGGGACCGTCCTGGGAACACCAGGAAAGGTTTCCTGACAGTCCGTAGATAAGTACAGAACAGGCTGCCAAGTCTTTCCCTTATCCAGAGTCTTCTCTACGATAAAATCATTGGGACGAGGACCCTGCAAAGGAAGATGAATACAGAATTCCAGGGTTCAAATACGTACATCTAGACCATTTATATCACCCATCAGATTACACTCAAGACAACAGACCTTGAAGCTGAGCACCAGGTTGTCCAGCTGGAACAGGTCATCCAGGTCCAACTCCAGAGTGACTGGGCTCACCTCTAGGAGAAACCAGCAGAGCAGAATTCCCACCAGGGTCACCAGGGTCATTGTTTTTTAGAATAACTACCATTAACAAACTATGTTTTTTTCCTTGAGAACAAAAAAGTATCAGTCAATCTCTCAATCTCTCTATATCTCTATCGCTACCCCCTCTCTCTATACATTATATATATGTATGTAACACGTATATATATATATATATCTTACAGCTTTCAGATGTTGTGACTTTATGGGCTTTAAGTGCTTCTAAGGGTTTTATATCCTGCCACGAGGAGGCACTGTTCAGAACACTTTAGTCTGTAGCACAGAACACATTGCCTTTTATGGCCCACCTTTCCTGGACTGCCACCATCTGCCAGGTGCAGAACTGGACAGGACATCCTGGACAGTATGGGCCAGTGGACCCTTTGGGTTCCTGGAGTCACATGGACAACACTTCATCCTCCTCTGAAACACAACCAACAACAAGTAATACCGTTAATAGTGCTATTAATATCATCTATTGATGTTTGCGTGTTTATGCTACTGTGAGTGCCAAGTGTTCTGGACTAACCCATGGACCTGGGTGCAACTTTCACATTTACCTTCCAACTTCCTGCTGAGTCTTTGCCAGCTGAAGATAAAATGTGTTGCCCAGCAGGTCCCAGCAAGAAATCAATGCGACTCCAATGATATTTTCAGCTTTGCTTTGTTTCACAGATGTTTTGAAAGAGCAGGTCAACAACCCAGGGGGTAAACTTTGTCCCGGTAACACGAATACTGGACTTCAGAAAGTTCTTCATGTCAGACATTAGAGTATTAAGAAACACTAAACCAAATGACTTTCAGTCTGAAGACTAAAGGTTATGTCCCGCGATAAGATTTCATTTCATCAGATGAAAAGCTGTTTAGATTTAGATAGCAAAGTAAAAACAAACATACTAGGTTATTTTTAGATTGCAAAAAACACTCAACTGCATTTAGTTAACAAAAATGTTACTTTTAAGCAACTAAAATACTGGATTATTTAATGAGGTTATATTAAAGTCGTAAACTAATAGGTTAGTTTCAGCGACATATGTAGAGCAGGTTTAGATCAAGTATGGATCAGGTTTAGATTAGGTTTGGATTGGGTTTGGATCAGGTTTAGATAAGGTTTGGCTCAGGTTTGGATCGGGTTTGCATCAGGATTAGATCAGATTTAGACATGGTTTATCTCAGGTTTGAATCAGGTTTAGCTCAGGTTTGGATCGAGTTTGCATCATGTTTAGGCTACGTTTGGATTAGGTTTGAACCAGGTTTGAATCAGGTTAGGAACAGAATTGGATCAGGTTTAGTTCAGGTTTGAGTCAGGTTTAGCTCAAGTTTATTATATAGAAAATCATATAGGTTATCATATAGGTTTATCATATAGAAAACAAACCTCAATCCCAAACAGAATTCACCCCGTTTCAACCAACACAATGTAAACACACACTCTTAATGGAGATGTGAAATGTGATAATGATCAAACAGTTGTTACGATAATCAACTTTTATCGCTCCAGCACTGATCACCTTTGTGCTACTGAGGCCCTGATGGCAGCCGTCAATATTTACCTACCCCCCTCACCCCCCCACCCTCACCCTCACCCCTCCACCCCCCATGCTGCTGCTCTGACTCATGGCAAAATTCCCTGTGGGGAAAAGTTTCCTATGGGAAAATTACTTCCACCTGTTTACTAAAAAGAAGAGCCAAACTAACACTCACTGATCACACTGATCACTCATTGATCACAATGATCACTCATTGATCACACTGATCACTCGTTAATCACACTGATCACTCATTGATCACACTGATCATCTTCTGGGATTGATTGTGGTAAACCAATCGATTGGTTTGATGAATTAATCGGCTTCCAGCATTCGATTCACTGACTGAAAATATGGCATATTAAATAATGACATATTATTGATGATCAGCACTTTGAATCTGACTTTTATTGATCCACATTTAGTTGTTGACATTATTGACATTATTTTTTGCTGTCAACAGCTGTATCTCATAAAATCAGGGACTGTTGATCTGATAGGGCCGATGTTTGTCCTGCTTTGATCTGTTGTGATTTTGGCCACAGTCTGTCACCTCTATCACCCACAATGCATCACACCAAGGGGGAGAGACGATGCTCCAACCATGCACGTCCCATCTGTGGATACATGGATGCTATAAATTAATAAGAAGCTACCAGAGAAATTAATCTTTAATCATGACTGATAGGAGCGAGTCTGATTAGGTAATAAACACACAGAAAATAAACGTGACTGCTGACACAAGCAGTTTCTTCCTTTAGTTATTATGCTAAACTGGGCTAAGCTAAACCAGTTTTATTATTCAGAAAGAGGTTACATTTCCACATGTTGTTTGTTTACTTGATTTTTATTTGTTTTAGCCTGACTACACTGAAATGATTGTGCAAATCTCAACTGTCAAACTACTTGGAAGAAGCACCGCTGAGCCACAACCACATATTAAATACTCCTGTGATAAATGTGCAAACCTTTTTCATGTTGCCAAACGGTGCCTGTTATCTAATCTCAGGTGAGAAACTAACAACGTGTGTTTTACTGGTAGATCCATCTAAACTTTATATGTGTGGGTAAAAGGTGATCAGACGTGGCTTGTTCCTCCAACACAAGCATGAAATGGGCAGGAATCAGTTAAAAAAGTCGAAGGCTGAGCAGAACGATCAGTTTTACAATAAAAACAATCAGAATGAAAAAAAAATCCAAAGGTAAAACGGTGCATCCAAAGAAACTGCCACTTTTTTCCCCAACAGGCCTCAAACATTGTTTGGTTTTTGCTGTCTTTCGACTGGTGTTTGTCTCACCCTGAGGAACACCTGGTGACAGGTGAGGTGAGGTTACACTTAGACAGGTGCTGCTAGAGGTTTGCTCTCTACCGGACGTCATTCTACTACATTCACGCCGCCGTGCAGCGAAGCGTACCCGACAAGACTCGACTCGCAGTATCACTGACGCGTCCATCGTAACGCTGCTGGTTTTTAGTAGTCATGCCTGAGTGTGTGTCAGCTGTGAGGTGTAGGTGAGTGTTCTGCCCCGCCCTGTCTGGATGGGGCGTGGCTCAGGTAGAAAAGGAGAGTGTTGATAAATCGCTAACACGGGTATCCGTTGCCTGGGGCCGGTCCTGCACACGCTGGAACGCCGGAGATCGTGCGACATTGGCGTTCGCCAAAAGGTCCCTGAAGATCTCTGAGACCACGAGAGAGAAAATTCTCAGGTCTGATGAGATAAAGGTTGAACTCTTTGGCGTCTTGGCCTCTATGGTGAAGCATGCGGGGGGGAGGTTGGTCAGAGGCATGAAGTGAGGGACGAGTCAGGACTAAGGAAGAGAGGAATAACTCCAGGAATAACTACAGGAACAGCCTGTAAAGCACTGTAAAAAGCAATGGAACCTCGTCTATTTCTAGTCTGTCCTGTGATTCTGGCAGCAGTAGAGACTCTTTTCTCCCATGTCTGACCAGAGTAAACCTTGTCAGGGGTCGGATCTTACTCAACAGGTGCCTTTGCCCCCCAGACGTTGACAGATATATTTCAAAATCAGCGTTTGAATCCAGTATTGGGGGTTTCTGCTGAGGCAGCAGACGGCTTGGCCAGCAGGTTTTCACCGTGACCTCTGAACCAAACCATGCATGTCCCGGGTGTCCACAGCTGGCTGGGTGCATGCTCTGGTTTACCTGGGATTTCACAAGTTCAGTATTTATACTGTACTTGAAACCAGTGGTTCCCAGCCCCTGGGCAGCGGACCGGTACCGGTCCATGAGTCAATCGGTACCGGACCAAACAGAAAGAATACAGACCTTATTTTATTTCCGTTTCATTGAATTCTGAACAACATTTTGTTTCAAATTGACTGGATTCTCTCCTCCACATCTGTCTACAAGTCATGTTTGTTGAGATGCTTGCCCCGGTCACATGACTACCTTCTTAAAGGGGCCACTCCGGCCGTTAACACAGAATACATTACCGCTAAACCGAAAGCTAGAAAACCCAACAAAAACAAATCACGTCTCCATACATCTGAGCAGAGATGAAGGTCCTTCAAACCTGGGTCCTCTTACCAGCTGGTAGGGGGTGCAGTAGACCTCAGAGCCGGTGAGGCCACAGGTGGACGAGGCGTGAAGCTGCTGAGCCCGACCCAGCAGGAGGTCATTGTTGGGTGGGTAACAAGCCCCCCGAGAGCAGTCCATCTGGGCCTGAGACACGGCGGTGATGGCTGCCAGGAAACAAGACAGGAAATATGTCATCAGCGTGCCAGTATCTTCACATCACAGGCAGGACAGGTTTACCTCGGCTTACGTCGTATTGAGGTATTTTACTCCACTTTACCACAAGTATGAGAATCATAAAGTCAATAGTAAACCGTTAAAAGCATATAATGTACAACGAATCAGAATAAAACATATATTATTAGCCTGTAGCAACCCCCGTGACCCAAAATGAGGACGAAGAAGCTGATGACGCGACATAGATGTTTTTCAGTTCTAAATTAAAAAAAATTGTTTGTCAGCTTAAAATAGATTCATATGAACTAAATATTGTTAGAATCCATTCATTAATAAAGTTCAGTACAGAAGTACGAATAGTTATCATCAGTTTAGCCCGGAGACGAGGCTAAATCGCGTTTCCTGGAACAAATTAACAACATAAGCAGAAGTTTACCTGCAGACAGAAACATCAAGTCGTTCTTTGAGAACATGGAGTGTTTTTTCTTTTTAATGAACAAAATTAGCACAAAATCATTGACTTTGACAAAAACAAAACAAATTTCTTTTTTGCAATTAGTTGGTGGAAACTGAAAATAGAAAATATTTTCTGAACTCTTGTGTAATCTGCACCAGAGAGTTAAAATATTTAAATCATCGCCGTTAGTCTTATTAACACAGATTTGAACCTCTTTAAAACATCTGATTATGACGTCTTGCCTCAGAATGGTAGCATAGATTATAAATCAGATCAGATTATAGGAGATTCCAAAAAGGAATCTGAAACTTTGGTTGGTATTTTCCTTAAATGTCCATAACAGACGTCAAAGCCAACGCAGGCCGATGACATCATGGTTAGCAGCTCCTCAGACATGTGCCATCAAGACCCAACATTCATGCAATATGCAGGTTTTCATTCCATTCCCTGCAGCAGCTCCTTTAACATGGAGTCTTCCTCAGAACAATCATCTGCTGCAGCATTCCACCGCAGGAAACCTGCAGACTGTCAGCTGATGGTCACTCCGAGGTCTGAATGCTCAGGAAGGTTAAAGGTGGAAGTTCCAGGAAGAAGAGGATGGTGTTTCAGAGAGAAATGAAGCTGAAGATGAAGGAAATCTTACCAGCTATGAGGAGAAATAATCTCATGTTGTGTTAACTGGAAGAGACTGGAGAAGAATATCAATCCTTGGTCCGTATCTCCTGAGGGTGAAGCGACCAGCTATCTGCTCTAGCTAAACGTGAGCTGCCTTATAACCACCGTCTCACCTGGAAGTTATGATCCAGCGCTTGTCAGAGTCACACCCTTCACCGCCACTCCCTTCACGCCGTGATTCAACTCCCAGACAGGAAGACACCGAGGAGTCACCGGGACTGATGAGGAGCTGTGGAGCAACGCGTTCAGACAGAAAAGTGGTTTTAAATCCAGTTCTATAGGTTTTCATGTAATCATCTGCAACGACTGTACCTGTAGCACCTGGATCATTCCCATTGGCCACAGCTCTGCTTTAGCTGCTAGCATGCTAGCAATTCTTTTTGGTGGGTTTTCAAAGCTGTAGTTTGTTGACACCCCCAACAACACAAGGAACCCCCTAATTACTGCATGCTAACAATTGTGTGGACAGTTTGTGTTTTCGTAAAGAAATAACTGGTTGACTTTTTTTTTATTGATACAGTTTTGAAATAATTTGTGATATTTTTTTATAAGTAAAAAAAGTATCAAAAGTATCACAAACTACAAATCACAAATTTACTTTTATAAGTAAATGTGCTGATTATTAAAGGATTTATTTATTTACTTTCACTCACTTTTAACTTTGCATCGCATGCACCAGATGCATTACGGGTAAGTATTTGGTATGTATGACTATATAATCACATATATACAGTTTATCATGTGGAGAAGGCTCAACATGGGTTAGCCTAGCTGAGCATCTATATACATACATAAATCTACAACTGTATCCATGTTCAGAGTGTATGTAGTGCTATGTAGGTTGACTCTATGCATACAGAGCACAGTGTACGGTCCTTTAGACTATAGAGTATATGTTCAAGTACTAGCATGAAGTCGTCCAATGCTGCACCAAAAGAGTAAAACACTTAAATTCCTCTAATGCTGAACAGGCGTGTCTCAACGAAGCCCAGCGATGTCTTCTTACACACAATATGGAAATATTTGTCTGTCCTGATGTCGAGGTAAAACATGTTTCTAGAACCCATTCACCAGGTTCCCTCCCCAGACACAACGCGTGCCCTGTGGGACGCCTTCAGGCGCCGTTCCGTGGATCATCACCCATAGAGAAACAGTTGCCTCGGGCCAGCTGAACACACACCGTGTGTTTTCCTGCCTTCAGTGCAGACACACTGATTAATTCCAAGTACAGGGTGTGTCTCTTGACTCACACAACACACACAGGCTGATGTGTACACACAACTTCAGACAAGTGCTGTCACGACTTCCATGGTTCTGAAGAGTCAGTCACTGTGGTTGGGGTTCATTACTTGTTACAGTCACACGGAACCAAAGATGCTTTATTGTTGGAGTTATTTGTGTTCTGGTGTGCAAAAACCTTCGATGTCCAAACAGGGGCTTTGAGTTAAATAAAACTTGTTCAAATTCCAGCAGGATGCATAAGGCAACAGAAAGTCTGCCCTTAGGGCTTGGAGAAAGGAAAAGGAAGTCAAATGATCCTCCTTTACCTGGATCCACTCCAAAATCATACGCCTCCTTCTTGCAATTACCAGGAGTGGAAAGAATTCTACATGGTGGCGCAGTGGGTAGCACTGTTACCTCACAGCAAGAAGGTTCTGGGTTCAATCCCTCACTGTACAGATTTTGTATCTTCTCCTTGAGTCTGCATGGGTTCTCTCAGGGTTCTCCTTGGGTTCTCCCACCTCCATAATCATGCAGCTTAGGTACTGTAGGTGTGAGTGTGTGTGTGAGTGTTTGTTTGTCAATGTGTGACCCCGCAATGAGCTGGCGACTCGTCCAGGGTGTATCCCAGCTCAAGCTGGGACAAGTTCCAGCAGGCCAGTGACCCTCAAGGTGGATAAGAGTCTGGAGACAAGATAATTTTGGTTGAATCTCTTTTTGTGAGAATCTGTCAGGGTAGATTTTATGCAATCCCTCAAACGACACACGATAGGAGACATGTTCCTGTCCCTGAACATAATATAATGTTGTCTCCTCTAAAACCAGTCAGTAGAGCTTTGACCCACGTTGGTATTGTGATGAGTTTGATGGTTATTCTAGAAAACCAGAATTCACTGCTGGCAGTTTTCTGAAGGAACTGCCTTTCATGGCAACTGCTTGGTTTTTGTCAGTGCCTTGTAGGGAGATTGTGTGTTCAGATCTACCTGGGACTATTCTGTGTGGAGTCCACATGTTCTTCCTGTCACCAAAAACACAAACATGACTCTTACCTGCCCCGTAGGTGTGAACCTGAAGGGTTGTTTGTTCCTTCTATCTTGCTTCTCAAACAATGTGAGTCGGGCTGGGCTCCGAACTCTAGCAGGTCAACCAGTCCAGGAGGGCTTTTGAAAGTCTCTTGCAAGGAGATGCGGCTACGCCGGACAAAGAGTCTCACTTTATGCTAATGTTGAAACCAGGGTTACGTGCTGAATGTCAGCCAAACGCTTGTTGCTCCGGATCCCTCTAAAGCTCCTTTGACCGATAAGATTAGTATATAGAAAGCCTTCCACCACATTACGACCTAGTTCCACAACCCTACCGATTTGAACATGAACAGAATCTTTGTGGTATAAGTGTGTCAAATAGAAACTATCCCTTAATGTATTAAGATAAAGTTTTCTGACCTCTCAGCTCCTGAAGAACATGGACGATCCGTTGTGGACAATCTTCATCTCACGTGTTTGGTCTACCCTTTCTTTTTGCTTTGGTAGATGAAGGGGAAAGTATTGTTTTTTCTGCCAAAGTGAGTTTGCCTCTTTAGACTTTAATGTGTGCCAGGTGTTAGGCATCAACCATAAGGCGGAAGGTGTGAATCTTTCAGTTTTCCCTATCATTAAAGGATAAAGATCCTGGGCACAGATCCAGGTCTGGATTATTATCCAAATCTGGGATATTTAAATGTAGACAAAAATAACCCTATTTTGTTGATAAGTCTCAATCTGCTGGTGATAAATATCCGTCTCTACGTAATGTGACATGAGGCACGTATCCTCGCACTGGAGGGACAAGATGCACACAAGTACAGATCTGAAATCACGTTCAACAAATCAACCTTCACACATTTGTGTTGGTTTCATGCAGCATGTGCTTGGCTGCATGCTATCAGTGTGTGATTGAGAACGGACGTCCAGTCCAGGACACTCAACGTCCTGAGTGTGTGTGTGTGTGTGTTCAGCTCCAGTGTTACCATGTACAGCACGGATACAACAGGGTAACAGAGTTGACACAACCTTTCCCCTGATTTGATGGCTGCTGATGTGGAAGATTCACATGGACCGGACCAGCCTGATGGGAAGACCTGCTCACCTGCAAGACTTTTAGCCCACCGCCCAAACCAGCAGCAAAACAACGTTCCTTCATGTTGCCTTTGACCAAACTGGACCTGTTCCATGCTTTTCTTTAAACATGCAGAATAAATCAGGAAAACACACCACACAAAATACACAAATGAGTTTAACACGTGGTGATACTGTTTATACACCTGTACAAAGGTAAAAGCTCACCTGTTTCGTGACTTATGTTGCATCTTGGTGTCTTTTTCTTGTCAATTGCTTTACTTTTCGTGGCAATTCCTAATCATGTAATACTAGTTTCATCATTTCTCTTGAAGTTTGCATCATAAAACTGGGACAGGATGCCTTCAGGTTCACCTCGTGTGTAATCATCCCTACAAAAGATGAATTAGCGTTTACTAAAGACAAAGACTGTAAAAAGGCAGAAAGACAGCTTCTGGTTTTCTACAAAACCCGAAGTTGGTCAAAGAATGTATTTGAAGCTCTGTTGTTGAAATTTGGTGGAAACACCTGAGACTCCAGGTTTGACGCCTCATTAAGGTGTGGTTGACCTTACCTTAATGTCACGAACAACCTACAATAAAGCAGTAGTCACTGTAACACTATGAATAGAGTCACCTTTATGCACTGACCATGAGCAAACATTAACTACTTCTGAGGCACTTCACCATGTAATGAGATTACACATAACTGGGTCGAAGTTCGTGGCTCACTGCCACATTTCTGAGTTTCCCAAGTCCTCATGAATATTCACATGCTGTTGTGTGGGCTGAGTCAGCGGGACTATAAATGACCCACAGATCAGGTCAGTTCAGTTCTTGTCACAAACTGGAAGTCAGAAGTTGGTTGATCCTGTACAGCAAAACCACAAAGGTAAGTTCTTATTTTTTCCTCTACCAGAAGTGGAAACATATGTTGAATGTCATTGAGGAATATCTGGAGATATTTTCAAATGTAACCTTCAAAAAATCTAAAAACATCAGGCCATGTAGGTTTGTTCAGGTTACCTCCTACTTTTTAAAAAAAATTATTTGCATCCATTGGTGACCTAACTGTAGATGCTTCACACATCACACAACCCAAAGGGAAGTCTTGAATATTCTGTAAAAAACTTTTCCCATCTGTAATTGTTACTGGTTTTTCCAAAGGTCTACATACAACCATTGCCCCTGAACTGAAAGGCTTTGGACATGGAAACGCTCGAGGAACTGATCCCTTTTGCAAAGGAAATGCTGAGTCAGAAGCCGAGTCGTGGTCTGCTGAGGGTCTACCTGGTGGGTTCGGTGTTTGCGGTGCTGGGGACGGTCATCGGCCTGGTCGAGACTGTGTGCCATCCTTTCTATTCTCGAGATGAGTCAGACGCAGAGATGCTCCTCATGTGGGAGCAAAGAACTGCCAAAGTGCAATGCAGTGTGCATAACCAGGAGGAAGAGGAGGAGGAGGAGGAAGAGGAGGAGGAGGAGAAACTGGCT
The DNA here is from genome assembly GCA_013358685.1 of Antennarius maculatus. NCBI lineage: Eukaryota > Metazoa > Chordata > Actinopteri > Lophiiformes > Antennariidae > Antennarius > Antennarius maculatus. Next base: position 25,505,358 of record CM023609.1, on the reverse strand, counting down.
CAAAAAAATGAAGGCACGACCCAGATCTTGACTCTCTCCAAGATCCACGGACTCAGCCAACGGAGCATGGCCAATCGGCTGCATGCGTCCTGAAAGACTCAGCCTAATGACCTGCATTCATTAGGGAACTGATTTCTGTGCACTGACTGAAACTTAAAGACACAGAAAAGTGAAGAGGCGGAGCCGTTAATAACGATGCCTTAAAGTGCTGCTGGAAAGGAGTGTTCTGATTCCTTGACATAGAGGAGTCCTTGACATAGAGGAGTCCTTTCAACAGGCCCACCTATATCTTCATGAGAGCAAATGAAGGATACCAGTGAAGGGTACCAGTGAAGGGTACCAGTTGACGGTATATTCCCCTGGACTGAAGTAAATAATTTCTAACTAAGTATTGTATCAGTTACAAACGGTGAAACAAATCAAAATGATAATAAAACACACACTGACATTATTTATTTGATGGGGACTGAAGGCAGCACCGTGTTGTGTTTTGTTGCTGTGTAATGCCACCTGGTGTCCTGTGTACAAACATGTAAATATGCATTTTTTTCATACAAATAAAGTACTTTTTATTTATTATGTCTGGTTTGTCACTGATTTGATCTTATTAATCGACATAAACAGCCCCGGATGGATTTTTGCTAAGACAGCTCTTAATGAGCTAGTTATGACCCCAACAATGCAGATGTGCCATTTCTGTGTAGTGTCACTTTTGAAGTAGTTACAGAGGGAGATATGCAGTCAATGTCCAAAAATGATAGTTATTCACGAAAATCAGAAGACAGTAAATGGAATTTTTGAACTTTTTTATTGATTACCAACTGGAAAAAAAAACAGTCAATATCTTTAATGCATTCATTCCTTTACCCCTTATCCTGCTGTGGAATCAATGAATCAGTGATCTTATATTTAATCGTCTTCGCTCATTGAGGAACAAACTCCGGGCATGACCCAGACCCATTCCCCTTGACCGCCTGATAGAGTCTGGAGTTTCGAGCAGCCGCTGAGATGGGGAAGCATTGCCAGGACTGCGTTCACTGACTCCTAGGTAGTTGTCTTCTATACTTCATGATACTTTTTCTATTAGAGCTTCCGGATCTTATTTTCTAACAATCAATCTTCATTTATTTTTTATCGCACTTAATCACATCAGCAGACATTTCAAAGTGCTTTAACAGACAAAGAAACCCAACAGAACCCTCCAGAGCAAGCATAAGCGAGAGTGGCAGGGAAAAACTCCCTCCTTGAGGAAGAAACTCCGGGCAGGACCCAGACCCTGGAGGGCGGTCATCAGCCTTGACCGGTTGAGTGGGAAAGAAATTCAATGGTGACAGGGAAAGGGCAAGGGAAAGAAAGAGAGAGAGTGGCGGATAGGCCAGATAGAATGGGGGCGGGTTTGTCAGGCCTTCAGATTTCTTGTCTTCTATACTTGTTCCCCACCTGTCAAGTAGAAGCACATAGACAGTTATAGGTGTTATCTTGCCACCATGTGAAGCATCAATGAAGTATGAACAAGGAAAGAGAAATAACAGAAGCGTGCTCTCCGGCTTCGTCCCAACTCCAAAAACATGCACTTCAGGCAAATTGGAGGGTGTCAAATTGCTTGTACGTGTGACGTGCGCGCTTGTTGACGTGGCTGCATCCATCTTGGAAAGGGATGGGTGCTGCCAGGTTCAATTGCCTAAGACACACCATATGATGACAACCACGTGTTGTCTGTGGTGCCCCAACAACCCTCTCGGGTTATGGGACCCAGCCTAGGCTGAGCTAGGCTGGGTTCCATGGTGTGCTGGAATCATACCTGGAGTGTACCCTGCCTCATGCCACCAGTCCGCTTGCATAGGCTCCAGCAACCTCATGACCCATGACTGCGCATATTGAAAATGAATGAATGAATGAGTCCTTGCAGAGATTTTTTCTAAAAAAAAAAAGGGTTACCACTTGTAAAGTATTTTAGAAACACTGATTGGATCTCAAAACTTGCCTAACTGTGTGACAGTTTTAACCTGCTCAATGAACTCAATCTGTCACTTCAAGGAAAAATGACAACTGTTTAGTTGGCAGATAAAGTTGCAGCATTTAAAGCCAAACTGGAATTCTGGAGACGGAGAGTACATGCAGGGACGTTTGACATGTTCCACACAGGAGCAGGGATTATAGAAGAGAAATCATACCTTCATTCTGCCAGTTGATACATGACCACCTGTTGGAGCTTTCAAAAGAGTTTCAGCGTTACTTCCCAATTGAAAAAGACCCCAAAACGGCGAATGAATGGATCCAAAACCAATTTGTGAACAAGCCAGGTCAATCAACCCTACCTCTATGCGAAGAGGAACAACTGATTGAGATTGCAACTGACGGTTATCTTCAATTCATGTTGGAGAAAACTTCAAATCTTTTTGCATTCTGGGTTAAAGTCAAAGCAGAATATCCTGACACTGAACAGCACTCAAAATCCCTTCTTCTGTTTCCAACCACATATTTTTGTGAGGCGGGTATTTTTTGCGGTGACAGCCTCTAAAACAAGACTAAGTAGTAGACTGGATATAGCCAACACAATTCGAGTATCACTTCCTCCCATCACTCCCAGATGGGACCGTCTAGTAGGAGGGAAGCAAGCCCGGGCTTCCCCCTGACTCTACATCATGATAAGTCGACATAACAGTACAAAATTGTTTTAATTACCTACTGTAAGGTGCAATAGTTGAATTCCGATTAAATACTATAAACTGACAAAGGTTTTATAATTTAAAGACCTGCACCTCTAACCGGTCCGTGGAAATATTTTCATACATAAAAATGCAGAAAATGGTTGAGGACCATTGCTATACTTGATCCCCACCTGTCAAGGAGAAGCACATAGACGGCAGCAGTATTTTGCAAGCATGTGAAGGACACCTTATTTGAAAAATTTATTCCCCAGACACACACCGAGTCTTAGATGACTTTGAGCAGGAACAGGTCATCAACACAAGCCACATCCATCTGGTCAAGCAAATGTGTTACTCGTGAGTAATTTGTGGGCATAGTGAGTTAAGGCTAACAGACTTGGTATGTGGAGAATTCTGTCCGTCTCAAGTATTGCGATGTCATGCTCGATGTCTTTCATTGTGACATCTAGTTTATCCCTCTGGATCTGTTTCAACTTGTTTTCTCTGAAGTCTATGAGTTTTTGGTACTCAGCGTTCATCTCTTTCAATTCTGTCCTCAAATGCTCCAGAATTGCTTCTCGTCTCTCTTCAGTCAGGTATTTCTCCTTTAATTTCATCATCTCATGCTCTTCTCTTTTAAGCAGGTCTTCCTGGCACTTCAGCAGGTACCGAGGTAGTTTTCCATATTTTCGCTGGTTCGTGACTGCAGGTGTCTGCTTTGCTGTGACAACGGCCTGTTGTCTGCTTGACTCTGGTGGTTTCCTTCTAGCAGTAGTACAAGACACTTCTGAATACGGTATGATTCCAGGTTGCTTGGCCTTTCTTGATTGTTTCTTTAGATAGTTAGATGGGCAAGGCTTCTCCGTCTGTACTGGTCCCATCGTCTTCATTGCATACTTTTTCGGCTGTTCAACAGCTCGGCGGCGAACAGGAATGTATTTGGTACAGAGTTGTGCAGGTCTTTGTCTGCTTAAGAAAGTTTGGGGCTGGTTAATCGCACGAATGCAAGTAAATTCTCTAGCTGTGCCCATGGTGGAGGTGGGTGGAAGGACATTCACCTGCCTGACTTTATGCATGTGTCTGGGTAGGTCTTTCTCAGTGGTCACATTATGCACTACTTCTTCCTCATGTCTGGGTAGGTCTTTCTGAGTTGTCACATTATGCACTACATCTTCCCAATATCTAAGTAGGTCTTCCTCAGAGGTCACATTATGCACTGCTTCTTTCCTGTGCCTGGGTAGGTCTTCCTCAGAGGTCACGTTATGCACTACTTCTTCCCCGTGTCTGGGTAGGTCTTCCTCAGAGGTCACGTTATGCACTACTTCTTCCCCGTATCTGGGTAGGACTTTGTCAGTGGTCACATTATGCACTACTTCTTCCCCGTGTCTGGGTAGGACTTTGTCAGTGGTCACATTATGCACTACTTCTTCCCCGTGTCTGGGTAGGTCTTTCTCAGTTGCCACATCACGCATTACTTTTGCCCCGGTGACTAGTGGGAATCTGTTTGAAAACAAAGCCTCCATCTTTTGTAGTAACAGTCTTTCGGACGGTATTTCCCTAACAAGCAAAGTTGGCTGTTGATTAAGGGAGGCCAGTTCAACAAGTGGTGTTCTGGTGGTTTGAGTCTGGACTGGCCGGACTGTCTGGACTCGCTGCTGTCCTCTCATCGGTTTGTGGCCGTTCCAGTTCTGAAAGCGTGTGGAAGCAAATCTTCCTGTGATGCTTGGGTCTTGAGTAATCATCACGTTTTCACTGAGTTTGTGGTCAACTGATACACCTTTACATGCACCAAACACACCTTTATATCATCGGGTGACTTTGGACATCAAAGTACATCACCTTCTCTTCATATCCAAACGTTCTTCAATCAGTTTCCTTTTTGAAGTTAATTTTGCCTTTGATGTAGGTGTGTGTGCTCTCATGTGTGTGCGTGTGCACGCATGTCAGTGTGCATTCTGCCATGATAGATAACCATTAAAGAAGTCCTGTTTTTATTTCCACCAATGAGAGTTAAGCAGGATAACTCATTTTGATTGCATTTCAGTTAAATTCAATGTATTAATGTACAGTTTATCTGGTTTGAAAAGGCACAGTACAAAGAAATTACACTGCTTTTTCCACACTTGTGCTAATTTAGTATTTAGGCCAAAATGTTCCAAATTTGTTTAATTAATTTTAAATTTTTTGTTTTTTTACCATATATATTAAACATATCAGGTAATCCACCCATTTCCAGACAATATACCAATATAAAATAAAATATATTACTTCAAGAAGTTTGCTAGAGAGTTGGATGGTTTTATTAATAATAGCTATGTTGATGACATCATCATCCAGAGCATTTGTCTAGCTTTCAGAATTTCCAAACAAACACAAATAATCATTTTTGTTTCCTGAATAGAAACTGGATTTTATTTTGAAGAGATTAAAGGACAATTACACTTTTCTTTGAGCCACCAGGGGGCAGAATCCACCAGGGGGATTCTGCCCCCTGAGTTGATGACAGAACACAAAACGTTTCAAACGCACCAGAGGTTGAGTCATGCAGTCAGATACGTTAGAAAACTCTCCGAAAATATCCAGGTCAACTGAAGGACATAACATAGTTCAAAATTTAATTTTTCCTGTAGTAGCCATCAGTCATAATGGTGTTAATGTGATTCAGGTGAGTAATTCCATCAGGGTATTATTGATTCAGATATATATTTGACCCCAAGCTTGGGCTGCAGCTAGAAAACAGATGAGCTACTGACTGGATGGGGAAAAGTTCGATTGGACAGGGAAACTAATACAGCAGCTCAGCGCTGGCCGGTCTTACAGCTGATTTGTTGGCAGTTGTCATGGTGATGACAGGACACGTGAACGGACGGCCCTGGAGGAGGTTCTAGTGGAATAAAAGCCAGGGGCAGTTTATGATGGAGAACCAAGGAGGACTGTGCTCTTGCGACTCTTTCTGGCCTCTGGTGATCGAGTCCATGCCGTGTGAGAATGACTTCAGGTTCTCCTCTGTGAGCTGACTGGATTGGACTCCTCGTCTCGGCCCGGATGATGGAGGAGGTGGAGGTCTCCCAGCAGCGCCTGCTTGTTCTGCTGCTCCTGCTCAGCCCAATGAATCAGTGCTGCTCCGCCATCGAGACCGGTAAGACTTCAACCTGCAGAGCGGCGACGTTTGGACCGGGTTCACAGACTTCAAGCATTTACTTCATGTTTTATTCATGTGTTAGAAAATGTAATTTAATCAAGACAAACAGTAAATGAAACTCATGTTTGTTTATTACTCACAAGGTTAGGGGGGTGGGGGGTTCTGGTCCGTAAACTACTTGTTTATTATTCAAGAAATTCAAATCAGGTCACACTTTACCTTCAACATTTGGTTCAAGGGGGACCCTTTTACAGTTGTAATGAAAGAGGTTTATGGGTAGTTAAAGTACATGCAAATATTTTTATGTACAGTAATCTTGCTAACAGACAGCTAAATGGAAGTAAATAATAATAACTAGCGGAAGGTCAAAGGCCAGTCTGGCTTAGACCTATTCACCTTTAATCTCACCTTGCGGTTTGATTGTTTCTCACTTCAGCCAGCTTGTGCTTTGATCTACGGTCTTTGTTACGGGCTTACTAACTAACTAACTAACTAACTAACTAACTAACTAACTAACTAACTAACTAATGGAGTGACAAATGCAACTGTAATATAGATTTTAGTGAATAACAACTAGATATTATATTGCAGAAAAATGACAGACGTCATTTCTAAAACATGACATCTGAGGGCTGTCACACAAAGCCGTGTATTTACTCATTTTTAACTCACGGGTTATTTCCTGAAAACATCTGTGAATATTTGTGATCCCCTATCAAAAACTCTTCCAGACCCGGTTTCCATATTCTCATGGACACCAAAGGCAACACGTGTTTAAATGTAGAAAACATGTCCTACACCAAATTAGCTGTTGCATGAGTGTGATTTAAAAAAATGCTGCTGGATTTGATTTGGTTTGTAATTTCTAAAACGTGTGAAGACATGGAACAACAGGATGTGATGCACACGGTATCCACACCGCCCTGCTGTTCCTTCCTGTTTATCCACTGCCCCATGCCTAGTTTGAAGTGATATAATGGAGGCTAATGATGTTAGTAAAACACACGGATGGATGGCGAAGCTGCTGCCCTTTTCCACACAATGACTTCTCTTAGACATTTGTCACTACGGGACCTGGTCCTCACCTGCCCCCGGAGTTTGCTCTCTCAGATAGACTCGGTTTACTAGAGTGGTGTTTTAAAGGGGTTCGACTTGCAGCCTACAAAAATTTTACTGGGGTTGTGGTGTCCTCTTATCACCCGTGTTTTGGACAGCATCCCCTATGGCTTTCTATTTGCTAATGTACTGTAGAGGGGATGAGCTTTTTCCCACCAACAGGGGCTCCTGGGCCTTGGGACATTCCTGCAGGTCGGTGCAGAAGGATCTGTTGGTCTCCCAGGGAAACAGAGCTAATAAAGTCCAAGGGTGGTCGTAAATTTTCTCATTATTTGGCCTGCAGCCCAGAGGCAGGGGGTGGTGGAGCCGGATCTGCCCACCCATCTGTCCCGGTCCTGCCGGTGGATGAGCAGTGATACAGGATCACATGGCCGAAGGAGCAGAATGGGTCCAGCAACGCACTGATGACGCTCTCTTCTTTAGCGTCAATGGCATTTAATTAGTTTTCTGTCTTTATCCCACGGTCAGAGGTGGAGTATGTTCAGATCAATCCTGGATCGTCCTCTGGTTTAGTCTAAAATTTCATTCTGTTTGGTATTACAACATTGAAAGTCTTGTAAAAGATTCATATGAACTTTAGAAAAGGAAAGGGCTTCACATTTTATTTCCATTGGCATGGAGGTTTAGCTTTTGCCATTTGGTTTGGCAGAAGAAGTGAAAAAGCTTTCATTTTGATGAAATTTAGAATTTGTATAAATCTCAGAGTGATGAAGAGTTGATTAAATCTTGAGGTGGATTGTATTCTTGTGTTCTGGTGGTTTTTTTGTCTGTCAACTGGAAATCTGGAAAATCTGGGAATGGTTTTTGAGAGATTCTGAACTTCAGAAGTTGTTCTAGATCCAGAAGAAAACATTAATCAGTGAAGTATTGTTGATATGTGATCGAGAAGCTACAGGCAGGTTTTTGTGGTCAAGGTCACATGATGAGGGTCAGCCTATCAGGGGGCTGTGTCCTGTTGGTACAATGACACAACATGGGCAAATTAGCTCTTTAAAGCCTGAACCATGAAATAATTACCAGAAAAATCTAATTTTGATAAGGTCTCAGTGGAACCGTCTGACAAATGTTGCCAACCCCCCCCGCCCCTCCCCCCAAAAATATAACTTAACATATGTGAGCTTTAATTTTATAATTTTTGCTAAATCCAGATTTTCTTTGTGTGGAAAATGCATATGACTGATTGTGTACATAAGTATTTTGGGAAAAAATGTCAACACTATGATGTAGAAGTCTCAATATTCTGAGAAGCCAAGTGTATCACTTGGCTACAAAGGCTGAGGAGTAAGGGTTCCACCTTAGGGGAGACAGTCGATCATAAGCAATCGTAGATGTCCCCGACTTGACCTTGTGCTCCAGCCTAGAAGACTTTTCTGACATTTTCATTATTTGCAGGAACTACAACAAGACAAAGTGCAACAAAACAAGCAGATCCTGTTTCAGTGTTTGTTCAGGCACCTTAGTCTTATTTACAGATGGACTTGTAAATTAGCAAACCTATCCTTTAACTTTTAAGAGAGGGCACAACAAATAAAGGAACAAATGTACACCGACAAACATCTGCAAAGGAAGTCTGAGTGGAGTCAAACAAACCTCCTGGAGTTGCCCCCGACAACAGCCGGTTCTTCCCGCTTCCTCCGAGACATACAGGAAGGACCGCCTCAACAGCACGAGATCAAACATTACTCATGCTGATCCACTCAGAACAATGCTGGTTCTAGCAGTCTGTCAGTGGGAATACATAACAATAAACCACTGGAGGTTCCTGCAAATCAGAGGGAGAGTTTGACCTGTGTCAGGGTAAGACATCTTCAGTCAGGAAGTGGATCTGGCTTCAGGTAGGACAGTGTTCAGGTTTCTGTAATTTACAAGGAGTGACCCCAAGAAAGACAAGTTGGCATCACCACTGAGTCCTGCAGTGGTATAGAATCTCTGGTTCTGTTTGTTAGTTTATGTCATAGATTAAAGGGCAGAAAAAGATTTTTGTGGAACCTTTGACTTTATGAATCTGTACCAACACTTCTGCTTCTTGCCCATGTGCCAGAAAAATCCTCTGACTGGTGTATTAACGCTTCAGTTATGTTAGACATATGGTTTGAATGGATGGAATGAGGCCACATTTTTAATCACATAAGATTAAAAACCTCATTTTGGTCACCTAAAGCAACTAAATAAAAATACCTATACCAGTTACGACTAGAGTATCTTGAGCTTTTGGCACTAGCCCAAACCTTCCACCTCATTTTCTAAAATGTATTTTATGATCAAGTAATCCTGCTGACAAACAAACGTAGAGACGTAACTTGTTGGAGGTAATGATCCTTATACTGTTGTCTTTCTTCTGTCTTTTCCCTGACAGTAAACGTCGTCGACTTCTGCGGCCAAACAATTCGGGGCGATGGAATGATTGTCAACTCTCACCAGGAATCCAAGAAGTACTACTTTGTGACCATGGGGACAGACTGCCACCTCACCATGCAGGCCAGTTCCCCCAAAGACAAGGTCCAGTTCCACTTTCGCTTCTTCTTGGTCTACAGCTTACTTCGAGTGGCCCCTCTCAGCCCAGCCCCTGCCTTCCCAGAGTCTCCTCGTGGCTCCGCCCCTCTCAACCCCAGACTGGATCCCACATCTGAAGAAGGTTCTGTGGACCCGTGCCATGCCGGCTCATACATCCAGTTCTATGATGGGCAGGACAGGGTCTCCCCTCCTCTTGGGCCTCCTCTGTGTGGGAAGAGCCCACCCCGACCAGTGCTGTCCACAGGAAACTACCTGACCCTGAGGCTGGTGACCCGGGGGACTCAGCCCAGAGTGGACTTTGTGGGGGACTTCACCTCCTTCAGATTGGGTGAGAATGAAAGACCCGGATGTTTCATGTGATGCATGCTGGGATGCAGACATAAGGATAGACATGCAACCCAACAGAAAAGTGTTTTATGTCTCATTTACACCTCAACTTCTTCCTGAATGATCAGAAATTGTTTGCCATGAAACAATTTGCAAAGAGGTGATTCTGACCCAAACATGAAAATGTTTACACATGTTTGGAAATTGTCAAACCTCAATTCTCTGTCACATCATCACAGTCGTATTTATAGACACATTTACCTGCCCGACCATCAAACTCTAGGGTTCAGCCACGACTACTGACTCTTCTACTTTCTCTCTTCTACGTCAAATGCCTTCTTCTTTAGGTTTTAACCAATCAGAGTGCAGCAGTGAGCCTTATTTCACCTGCAGGAATGGGAAGTGTATCCCTCTCAGTCTGGTGTGTGATGATAAAGGCATTGACAACTGTGGGGATGGCAGTGACTTGGAGGAAAACCTGAGGACAGGCTGTAAAGGTTGGTGATTTGACCACATTTGGTACTTATGTATTAATTCTTCAGAGTCTTAAGAAGAACTTGCTGGATTTTTGAGAGCCAGTTAAAGTTTGATGGGACAGAATGGCCTCTGGTCCCATTCAATAGCTGACCTGAATGTTTCCTTCATTAGCAGGCCAGCTTCTACGTCCTGAACCTTCACCAGCAATGGCAACCTTACCTGCACCCTTCGCGACTCTACCCACAGTGCCAGTGCCTCCACATATGAACTGCAGTGGGCCAAACAGCGCCCCTAGTTTGGAATCGGTTACAGGTAACGACTGTGACTGGTATTAATAATAGAACGCTCATGTCTCACAGTCAGTTGGCCGGGAAACAAATGAACTGAGGGTCCACTTGAATGTAGAGTGTCCTGATGACAGGGCATAAAACTAATGGTGACTATTGAGTTGTTAATTTCACCTTAAGACTCGTAAAGCAATAAATGGTGATGGATTCCCATGGCAGCCTTTTGAGTGATCTGTCTCTACTCCAGCTTTGGAGGGGCAAACAGAGACTGTCTGGGCCAGCCTGCCAGGTTCTGATTGCTTTTAAGATCGGGCCAAGTGCAGCCGAAGAAAGCTTCCATTCTTCTCCTCTGACTGTTGAATGGAGGGGGTGATATTAGCTGAGATCCACTTCCATGCAGGCTGAAAACAGATTTGTTTGGTTGAAGTCGTCTCACCTTCTTGGGGGTGCACATTAACATTCAGAAATACATCCAAAAACGTACTTTGGTCAAACCTGCGTTTGTTCCCTAACTTTTAAAAACACAAGCGATTGGTTTCTATTGTCAGGACGTGGTTTTGTTTGAGCACCATTGCTCGCCAACAGCTGGTGTCTCTGCTGTACCAACCCCAACTCACACTCCACCCTGCAAACATTATTTAAAGGTGGTCCGTTTGCCAAACATTCAGATCTCGTTGCTCTGGTTCCTGATTTTAATCCAGTGCACACACACCTGTCAGTCAACCTTGCCTGAAGTTAAACCTGTGTCTGTAATTCACCAACTGACCCTTCAGAACCAAAACCTTCAACCTTGATGCTTCGCTCCTGTCCCCAGACTCCCCCGTCTCCCTGTCCCTGCTGGTCCTCTACATCCTCCTGGGAGTTGTGGTGGGCAGCTTGGTACTCTGCTGGTGCTGCTGGTCGCCTGGTTGGTTCCCGTGGCGCGTCAGCATCTGTCGCTTCCTACCATGCTGCAACTCGGTCTGTGCCTCCTGCCAGCTCTGCACCCGCAGTTGTACCAACGGCAAGGAGCACCGACTGGCCAAGGTCACTCCGCACACACCCATCAACGGGGACTGCTTGGGCACGCCAGCCACCACCGACGGCGGGGAGGAAAACGCCACCATGTCAGGTGTCTAATATGGAGAGGAGGGGTTCAGCTGATCTGTCTGGTCGTATGGACACTTGACCAGAGCATGTTGGCTGCATGCTGACACATGATCGTGATGGACATGGACATGTCCTGCATTAGGAGTCTACTGAAGGCTGAATTCACGAGGTCTGACTTGCAGAGGACAGTTCGATTGGAACAGTTTTTGGGGCGCTGTCACTATGGCGATGCACACCTCTAGGTCACTGGAGAAGGTAAAGCAGGGTACAGTGTGACTATGGATTGAATGAAGACATGAATGTATCTGAAAAGCAGGATTTAGAGAAACATTTCATCCTAAAATAAAACCACTCACCTCCAAGACGATGTAAAACTTGAGCTGCCTTGGCTGCAAGCACAGAAGACTCCTACAGACTCCTACTTGACAGAAGACTCCTACACGACTGAAGAAGATGCTTATAGAATTGTACTTGACCAAAGAAGACTCCTACATTACTTACAAAGACTCCTACAGACTAGTTCATGACTAAAGAAGACGCCTACATTACTTACAAAGACTCCTACAGACTAGTTCATGACTAAAGAAGACTCCCACATGACTGAAGAAGACTCCTTCATGAGTGAAATTGAACCCATTTCAAAAATGTAATTGTTTTTTCTTGCCATGAGTCAAAGCCCTGACTCTAGTTTCCATGGGTTTGCCCCTTCAACCAAACCCATGGAAACATCTCCAGACTCCATCAGCATGGACGTGAGTAGATGTAAAGGATTATGCCAGTGATGATGTCATCTGGTAATTCTTTTGATGGCACCACATCACAACAAGACAGTCCAGTTGTTGGTGTGAACAGCTTCATTCCTGTGTTTGCTTCTGTCTTAGATTTTCTTAGCTAACATTTTAATTTAGAAGTGAAAGCTCCACCGTTTGGACTCAAAGTTTTCCTGGGTCTCCTGCTGATCTTCCAGAACCAGAAGTTGACCTGGGGGGTAGCAACAGCTGTTCTCCCCTGGGGGATTTCCTCCCAGCTGCTCCTCATACACACCAACAAGACAGTCTAGTGAGGCGTCATTCGGTGCCTCGCTAACAAGTTTGTGGTCATTCAGAACGGACTTCTAACATGTTGCTCTGTGACCAGAATAAACTTTGATGTCTTATGATTGAAATGTGTATTAATTAACATACTGACGCCAAAACGTTGGGTAACAATTGATTTAGATCGGAAGAAATAATCGCGTGAAATAACATGCATTTTAATTTTGTTCTTGAAGTCCATCCAAACATTTTCAGCGACTGTGTTGGACTCCAGGTTGAGCATCAGAGGACTTCTACATACAATCTGCACATACTGTACAGGGAGGAGGGCAGGCCCCCTCCCTTCTGCTTTTACCCAGATTAATGCCCCATCTGAGGGGCAGCTTGTGTTCAGGTGTCCACCAGGCAAACTCCCTTTGTGATACCCTGCAGATGGAGTAGCTGCATAACCTTTCCTCGCTCCACCAGTGTGTTGTGTGAGTATGTTACACACCGCCGTCCCATCAGGTTTTTTGAGCTTGTGTCCTTTTTAAAGCATTAAGCCTTAAACAAGCAGCATGTTCCCAACCACCGGGTTGCTGGGCTGCAGCCCGGTCCAGAATGCAGACTTCTTTATCCGTGGCTTTCTGCTGAGACTGTAAAGAATACACATCTGCGCACCCATCAAACACACACACACACACACACACACACACACACACACACACACACACACACACACACACACACACACACACACACACACACACACACACACACACACACACATCTAGTTCAGTATAGATGGACTTGACTTGCCGGAGAAGGTCATCGCTGCAGCTGGATGTTCCGGTTCGTGACGGGTCCCAGTGGGTCTCCAGAAAAATAAGTTCTTTAACTTTAATCCAACTCGCCTTAATTTATGTGAAAACTGTCAAACAAGCAGTGTTTCATTATTATTAAGAGTAGTTCATCATTTATCTTTTACGATGGGGGGTGGGGAGGTGGGGGGGGGTGTACGCTGTGGAAGGACGGGTTGTTCTGTGCTGTAATCTATGAACATCATCTACGTATATAAATAAATATATACATCATGGTAACTCACAGCTGTTGCTAAGCAACACAGCTAAACATCTAACCCAGATGCTCTGATTGGCTGTGACATAAGACAATGCAATGCTATGATCATGTTTATCCTGGCCTAAATGCCCAACATCACAATGTCACGTGTGAAGACACCTTTTGTTGTTCGTTGTTGGGGGGGTGGGAGTAACACAGGTATCTACACAGGTAGATCAAAACCAGACTGATGATAATCCCTGCTTGTCCCTCTGTTCGTTTTCATGACCGTAATAATAATTGGGACCCATAACAATAATCGGGACCCTACTGGCAATTGATCTACTCTCCTTTGATCTGTCTATATATGTTTGTATTTTACTCCCCTTTGTTCACTTTCCTTGTAGATCAATCTGTGATTCTTTGTCACGTGGAAATGCCTTCGCTTTCTAAAATAGATTTAGCAACTAAAGTCTGTGTGTTTGAGCAAACTTCTAGTTTGTGACCCTGTTGACCTGTTAGACTGACTGGTTCAAAGCGGTCTCTTAAGACCAGGATGTTGTCACATCCTTGTGGAGTCGAGGGTTCTCTATCTGCCTCCTGCTGCTGGGGCCACTCTGGGGGCGGGAGGGGGGTTTGGCCGGGATTCAACAGCTTCACACTGAGTGTGTCGCCTCTGGTATCCGCCGGCAACTCTTCAAGCTGAATCTGACCAGCAGACAGGAGAAATGTTACCGACCTCCCTGTGACTCCCTGTGTTCCCCATCCTCCCTCCTCAACTCAAACGCCCTATGAAACCAACTAAAGTGGAAGATGAGCAATCAGGCAATCAGCTACCCCCACCCCCAACACAGCCCATCATTCAGACCATTGTTAGACTTGAGCACCAGGCTGCCGGGGGTCAATTAGCCGCTGGTGTGTTCACCAGTGGGCGGTAGCGGCTCTTTGTTGCCCCGCTATCTCAAGAGGCCACACTGCTGGACCCGAGAAATAAAACCCAAACATCACCTGGAGGTTACTTCAGTTGCGTAAGTTCACTACCACTGCTGTATCTGCCAAGAACCAGCAGGAGGCAGCAGCGAGTCAAACAGCCCAACAGAATATGTTCTATCACAGAGACAAGTTTTCAGCATTTTAAGCATCTTTATATAAAATGAACGAACACCATCTGTCTGAAGCTGAACCAGACCGCGGTCAGCGACCAGACTGTTCTTGACAGCATGGAAGGCTAATAGCTAAAATATGTATTATGAAGGTGAAAAATTTCACTAATTAACTTTTAACAAGACAAATTTTTTATATGGATATCAAAAATTTGTTAACTGAAGATTTTTATGGGCCATTTTAGACCTTTTCTATTTTGTCGACCTGAGTTAAATTGTCTTCTGGAAATAGAGCAGTCGCTCTGATTGGTGACATGTCAGAGTTAGGAGTGCAAAGAGTAATGGGATTGTTTTTGTTGTAAAACTATCTTTTATTTTCTCATGCTTTTAGAGTTGCTTTTGAAAATATTTTAAATGAGCAATTTCAGAAATGCAGCAGAAGTGAGTACA
The DNA here is from genome assembly GCA_013358685.1 of Antennarius maculatus. Classification (NCBI taxonomy): domain Eukaryota; kingdom Metazoa; phylum Chordata; class Actinopteri; order Lophiiformes; family Antennariidae; genus Antennarius; species Antennarius maculatus. The sequence continues at coordinate 25,490,130 of CM023609.1, read as the reverse complement.
TTTTTAGAAAGGGTCCGATCTGATTCCAGGTCTAGCTCAGTATCATCTGTTATCCCACTGCACGTAAATTAAACATTCTGGATCACCAGATTCAGAACAGGACCTGATCTGGATCAGACTCGTGTGTGCCAAATTTTTTTGAGTTCTAATGATGCATTACGAACAGAAACAGCAACTGTAATGTCAGTCCTCTGGGCTACGCTGCCCCCGACAGGCAGAGAGGGTGAAGTACAGCCAGTACTGCTTTGATTCGTTATTGTTTACCAGCTGGACCCGTGTGCATTTCACGGGAAAATAAAAGCCAGATCTACCCGTGTAATGCAACTAATGAGTAGCTCAAAAGACAGACTGACCATTGATCTACTCTCCTTCGTTTAACTTTGCACTCTGATTCTTTGTTACGTCATACAGTTTACCCTGCTTTGATCCGCGGTCTTTGTTATGGTTGTGCTTGCTAACTAAACTAACTAATGGCTATGTTGTTGCTTTTTACATTGCTTTGATGTATTATTGATGGATAGATGGATGAATAGAATTTTTGTTTGATCAGGAGTTTCATTTTAAAATGAAACTTCTTTGATCTTTGGAGTCAGACTGACTTTGATCAGGTCCCCTTTGATGTTTCTCTATATGTACGTAAAGTCTCCTATATTGTTCAGTCAGACCATGTTTTTCCAAAAAGAAATACATGTGGACGATGGCACACCGTCCATTGAGGAGATCATGACAACCAGAGACAAAAATGACCCATTCCTAGATATTGGAGTTGAGGATCTTAGCCTGCTTGTTGAACGGTTCTACAGCCGAATAACAAAGGAACAGTGGTATCTAATGATTTCAGATAAGCCAGATTCTTCATTAAAAATATCGTTAGTAGAGTTGCTCTTGGACATAATCAGAAACATGTCCAGTGCCATGATAAGGGCATTTAAGAAGAGATATACAGGCTTGACCAAGGAGCAGGTTGATTTTTTTGTAGGTGAAAAAATCCATCAGAGCTTTGCCATAACTTTCAAAGTTCCACCACAAAATGAAAGCTTTTTTTCTAAATGTCTGTTGGATCACATGACGACGGAGATCATGAAAACAGTCAACTCAGCCCTGTCAAACAGGTCAAATGAACCTACTCATTTCACCACAACAGTCATCATTGACACCATGATGTGTCAGGCGTGTCAAATGTTGAAGGACTACTTCATCAAATCATGTCGTCAACCTCCACAGAGTAAGAACATCAACATTAATGAGAAGTATCCTGATGTTACACAGACAAAGGAAGATTTCCCAGAGATCGTATGTCAAGATGTACAAAGAAAAATGAGGGAGAAGCTCAGCAGTGTGTTGAACAACCCTTTGAATGACTATTCACAAACGTCATCTAGGATGATTCAACTGGAAATCTCTCAGGAGGTTTTACATACGTCTAAAATGATCGTCACAGCATATCTTCAGTCACTGGAAGGATCACATACAAAAGAGGCCAGTAAAATGTATTTGAAGAAGTATATTCAGAGTAGGTTCAAAGATCTTTTTAAAAAATGCTTTTCCAAAGCAATAATTTCCCATATGACGGATTATTTGAAGATTAGCACAGATGGGAATATCTGTTTGACAGAATCAGTCCTAAATTTGTTGGCACATTACCATGAATCAGAAAGACAACAGGATCAGGAAATGTTTCTGTCGAAAACTAGTACTAAATATTTAAAACTCACACAAGCCATCAGAAGACTCCTCAATGATCAGTGTACAGAGTCAACGGGTACCGGCCTCGACACATCAGCGAATAGGTTCGGTGAATCAGCAGAAAACGTGATAGAACAGGCATGTATATTTATGGTCCAAATGAACTGGTGGTTGGAGAGTCAGTTCAGCCGTTACAGTGAAATGATAGCAAAGAGTGTGATGGCAGTTCTTCCATACACTGACCCAAAATGTGAAAAACATCGAAATGTAGTGATATTCAAAGATTATGTCAGAATTTTGTGTGAACAGATAGTTTGGAAGCTATGCCAAAAAGTGAAAGAAATTCCACCAAACCAGGAGAGCATCGTGACTCACCTGTTTGACATTTCATGGGCCGAAACTGAAGGAACTGAGAGAAAACTCAACCGAAACCATGACGACAACCTATACAGAGTGATTTTGAAAGAATTGAAGAGGAAGTTTAGAAATTATAACATGGTCCTTGTTGCACTGAATAGTAATGTACTAAGCACCCAAAGTGTTATTGCAGCAATTCTAAAAAAGCACCTCCTCAAGAAGAAGGGGATCTTTGACATATAAAAGTATAACATATACATATAAAAGTTTATTCAAAACCCAAGATGAAATATTATGAAGCAAATCAGACACAGAGATGATTGATTAACATTCATTCATTCATCTTCTTAACCGCTGTTTCTGCTTGTCGGGTCGTGGGGTTGCTGGAGCCTATCCCAGCAGACTTATCAGAGGCGGGGTATGATCCAGGCGCGACGCTGGTGCACCGCGGAAATAATTGAAATCTATTCATCTATTTTCTAATCCATTCGTTTCATGTCCTTTATTTACACTTGGGTTTACTCCCGTTTGCCATAAAACATGTGGCAGCCACCCCCACCCCAATGCGACTTGTCTTGGTTTACTCCGGGCACTCCGGTTTGCCATTATGACAGCATCTGAAAAACAACAACCAAAAAAAACAAACAAGCAAACCAAACCCCCCCCCCCATTAACCCCCCCCTCCCCCCTTCCTAGCAGGTGGGTGGGAAAGGGTGGAGATCCACTGTCTACTCATTCGGCGCCCTTGCCCGGTGCCCACCACTGAACCCAGTGGTGGACGTCGGAAGCAAGGAATGCCTAAAGGCTGAAGAAGGAGTTTCTCTGCCAGTAAAAGTGCCTTGAAATGTTTGTTGATTTGATTAAGTGCTTTACAAATAAAAGCTGATTGATTGATTATCAAGTCTTGTTGAATCGTGGGACTCCAGGGGCAGCTAATGGCCACCATCAAGTCAGAACTGTTCCAGGTGCATGTTGAACTTCGGGCAGGGCTTCCCTTTATCACCGGCTCTGCTCATTATCTTTATGGAGAAAATTTCTGGACACAGCCAGTGGCTGGTGGGGGGTCCGGCTTGAGGATCAAAAAATGTTATCTGTGCTTTTTGCGGATGATGTTCTGTTTGTCTCATCAAGCCTGGACCTTCAGCATGTACTGGCGTGGTTTTTAGCTGAGGACTAAGTGAGTTAAATGAGGATCACTACCTCCAAAATCCAGGCCATGGTCCTCGACCAGAAAAAAATTCCAGAAATGATGAGGTGACACTTGAAGCTCGTCATCAGTATGAGGATAATCAACCTAGAAATGAAGACACTCTTGCCAGAGAACCCTTCATCCTGAGCTTCAGGTGTTCAGTTACAGGTTTCTGTATCCTACCGTCTCACCAGCTGTGTTAGTTCTAGCAGACTGACTTGGTTCTGATCCCGGTCCACACCAAACCAGACCACACAGCGAAGGAGCTGCATAAGCTGCCTGATGTAGATGTGGAGAGCTGTTCATGATTCAGGTCTATATTTGGCTTTTAAGAGGTGAACTGGTGTTCAACAAGCCAATCAGGTGTAACTTGTGTTTACTCTTCAGAAGTTTAACAAAGGAGAAAGAATGATGGATTTTCAGTTGGAGCTAATGACCATTGAGTTTTCTGTGATCTTTGTTCTTTGTGTAGTTTTGTTTGCATTACATATTGCTACAGGTAATTCAATGGTCTGGTAAGTAATGTCTGTTTAAGGGGGAGGTGTGTTTGGTAGTCATGTGACCAGTCATATGGAGGCAGTATCACTACATTTGGTTTCAACCCAGTCTGCAGCCAACTGGTAAGTCCTTGTGTTGTGTGTTTATCTGCTTTGTGCTGCATGCTGTCATCTATCTGGTACCGCACCATGTTTGCATCTGATTCTTGCTTCTATACAATTTGTAGACGATGTGATGACGTATTGCTTTGGTAGAATTCTAACAGTTTAGTGGCTGATAAAGTTAAAAATTTGAAACATGCTAAGCTGTGTGATGTGAAGCTAACACTTGGACTTGTGTCTTTGCTGTCTCATTCATTTCCATCATTGTTTGGTTTCCCTTTGTTTTACAAATGTTTGTTGGATTTAATTTCCTGGTTTGCCACCGGGCATCATGGGAGCTGTAGTCACTGTTGTTGAAAGACTGCATACCCCACTTGATTTGACTTGTACATGAACTATTACTTATATTTGTGCTTTGTACGATATGTTAACTAGATAAAATATATTTTGCATTCATTATTACATATACAGTATATATATAGTTTAATTAATGCTTATTATGTTTATTCCATTATATATAGAGGGGTCATTGATGCTTTTTGTGACGAAATACAGGTTACTATGTTTCATATCATTGTTACTTATTATTATTGTGATGTTTTTCACATAAGTGAAACACTGACTTTGTCAAACCTTCAGGATTATTACCTGCTGCTAGCCCCATTATTTCAATTGCTTCTGCTGCTTTTGAGAAAGAACAATTAAGCAAACAAAAGTGGCTTTTCTGAGCAGTATCCTTGGCACACTGGGTTCCCCTTTCCGTTGGGTTAAAAAAATGGAACACCATACTTGGTTTGCTAAAAGTTGACGGTCAAATGACAGTTTAGAAGGTGATCATGCGGTATATCAATCCTTGAAGGTTGAATCTTATCAGCTGGAACCTCATTAGGGCTTGACAACAGTTCATCCGGGACGTCCTTTTGATCCTGATGGAAGTTCATATAAATGACACACATGATGACCCATTTGGCAAACAGACCTCTTGTGTCTCCAATGGTTGGTACATCCCATAACAGCCTTTGAGTCAACAGTTTCAGTGCAATGATGTTAGCGACCTCAGAAGACATTAAGCATAAACTCCCTAACAGCCACAAAGGACTGAAGAAACTTCCTCAGGTGCCAAGCAGGATTGCGCTGTTTGGATCCAGTCTTCAGGGATCTTCAGGACCTGATTGATGGAGGAGAACTGACACCAACCAACCCAAAGCTGTGTAAAAAAATCATGAACCTTCAGGTGCATGACGAGAATGACACACCAAAAACAAAATCCAGAATGAATCTGTAGCATGGACGTCTACAGAAGAAGAGACAGTTGGAGGAAAGTTCATCCCAGTCTTGTCAGTGTTCAACGATTTAGGGCACAAAACTCGAAACAGTTTTTCTCCCCTGGTCTTTTCTTCTTCTTTGTTCCTGGAAACTCCATCCTCCTGTTGTCAAACGTCATGGGTTTCAGGAACTCTGGCAGACGTCAATGTTCAGAGGTCAAGTTTTTCCTGCTAATAGTGGCTATGAAAACAAAGATTGAAACATCCATGTTATCTCAGTTTCAGTCAAAGCAGGTATATTTTTTGTTTGTGCCAGTGGATGGGACCGACATTCTAGAACAACTTGGTCGAAGCATAAACTACGTCATAATAACTAGTAATCTTTAAGAGTATTAATAGTAATCATAACTAAATCTGAATGACAGCAAAGTAATTTGTGAGGAAACAAAAGGTATGTTAATCCAAACCATGGGGCGTGGCATACAGACATGTGACTGGTGTTACTGTTGATGTTACTGGTGTTGGGGACTCCCTCTACCGGCCATTGGCTCGTAGCTGGTCTGGTCTCGCCATCCACAGAAAAGGGGTCCAAGTGATTTCCGTAAAGACTTCCTTGTCCCTGTTTTGAAAAAGCACCGTTTTAGGAAGCGTAGTGAACACTGATAGAGGATGTCGCTCACATACTGTAGACACACAACTGGAAAGACTGTTTCAGAACACTGTTAAAAGGTTGTTCAGGGGTTAGTCTGTTATTCTTCTCCCTCATTTTCATCTGTTCTTCCTCTTGTTACCCTGAACAAGCCCTCCTCAGCAGCTTCTTCAGCAGCTCGCTCCATCTCTTCTTCAGTCATGATGTCTCCAGAAATGGTCCGATGAAGCTCTGGAGCTACCTCCTCCTCAATGTTCCGCAACCCTGCCTGATTGAAAAAGTAGAAAAACAATGACATGACTGCACTGCATTTATTCCTGAAAGGTGGAGATGAGAGACTTCATCATTGCGTCAAGAAAGCTGGAGGCAGAGGATGATTGGGCGTGGCTTCAACATCGTAGGATTGGTTTACTTGATCTGAGGCTTATTAGCGAGTGCCCTCTAGTGTTCCCTGCTGTTTATCTATCAGCTGGAGTAAATACAAGAAACAACCAGCTTTGGATCCAGTCCCACAAGATAACCTTGCTGATTTTATGTTGTGATTCTCATACAAAACGTATGAGCTGAACTGAAATAAACTAATGTAAGCAATGAATTAATTTGATTTGGGTCAACAGTAAATGGACAGCAGAGATTGCTTACCTGTATCTCATTTGTAGCGCTATTCTTGGTGGGCCGGTAGCCATAGTATTCTTCTTGTCTCTTCTTCATTTTCCTGAAGTAATCCTGGATCAGGAAGGTGGCGTAGAACTTTCCCACCGTCACCTCATCGTCTGTTAGAATTTAGAGAAAAGGTGGAAAATTCACGCTGTTAGATTCACAAAAGCCCATTGCCATCTGGAGTTTTTGTTGGAGGTGTGGTTGTCATAGTTTACCTCCAATGGGTGGAATGACCTGATCCAGAAGTTTCATACTGGTGCGCTTCCAGATCTTCTTGATAATTCCTCTCAGCTCCTCATTGGCCTGTTCAAAATTACCTGAGCAATGGAATAATTTCACAAAGGAAAATTCAATTCAAAGAGTTGAAGACGAGAGCCAACTAATGGTAGCTCAAGACATGTTTCAAGAGCGTTTTGACTATTTACAAATCCTTAATGTGCTCAACGATGGAGATGGTGGCAAAACCCCCCCAAAAAAACAGGATTGATAGATAATCAGAATTGGTGAACAATGTATTCCCTAGTTTTTCCACGTGTCTGAGCTACACACAAACTCCCTGAGGATTCATTCGATCAATGTGAGCAACACTGCTGGTACTCAATGATGGTGGGATGGGCCTTCTTTCTCCGACATCTTTAGATTGCTTTGACGATGGACGCTCCAGTGCCCTGGCCCACTGAATAGTTAAGTTTTTATTTTATTTACAGTTCAGCCTGTATTTTCTTTTTGTGCGCTGCACAGATTTGCTGTGCTAGTCAACGCAGGAGTAGTATTCTACAATTGCACAAGCTCAGTGTGACATCACTAAATGTGATAACACAAACCTTCTGTCTTTATCTTTAGTGCAGTTCTCACCAGGGCGAACAGTGTGGCGTTAAAGGTAACGGTTCCATCACTGTTCAAAGGCATATTCATGGACACCAATCTCTGTAGAGACCAATCACATGATTAGAGAACTCGTGTTTAATTAAGAGGCAACAAAATACAGCTTCATATTCTAAAATATTAAACCCATTTTTTAAATTCTCAAATAAACTGTAAATATGTTCTGACATTTTGCAGCAGGAGAAAAGGAAAAGGCCTCACAGTTAAAAGAAGGTTGGAAATGATAGCAGCAGTCATAGAGTGAATTTCCCACCTTGCAGGCGATGCGATGGGGACAGAACTTTCCAAAACCCAACGGGGGAGGTATTCTCCTCAGGAGAGTCACAACATCAAGATGCTTAATACGGCCCCTGAGGGACAGAATCAAAAGTACCTCTAAGATAAAGCTAAGAGGAGGGACGGTAGCACAGCAGCATCCGGGGTGGTGGAGGGTGAACACCAGCATTATCTGCATTTCCCATGATCCACCAAGGTTATCATGAAACCATACAAGCAGTTAATCCAACCGTCTGTTACAGCACATGACACTTACGTGGCCTCAGGATCATATTCTGCCCAGATTTTCTTGAATTCATCCAGGTGCTGTGGGCCCAGGATGGACCAATCACGTGTCAGGTAGTCAAAGTTGTCCATGATGACGGCCACAAACAAGTTGATGATCTGTGAAGGACAGAGGTAAAAAATGAACCAAAGAGGCTGAGAGATGCTCCGCATCAGTTACACACATACATGTTTCACATGTTTCTTGTATGTTTAATGTATGTGAATGCATGTTTTCTTTTACCAGAAAGGCACAGAGCATGTAGAAACTCATGAAGTAGATGATGGCAAAGTTGGATCCACAGGTGTACTCCTCCATAGGCAGGTGATCTGACTTGGGGTCACACTTCTTCCCATACATGCACGCCAACATCACCTCATGCCACGCCTCCCCTGTAGCACACCTGAACAAGCGACGCATCAACAGGCGTCCAGTTCACGGCAAGAATCCAGTTTGTCATGTTCTATGTCTCGGTCACACTTTCCTCAACAAATTGCTTTCACACCTGACCGGAGCATACTTGATTCCCTCACCTTGAGTGGGAAGTTGCCAGTCTATTAGCTATCTGTTGTCTCGGTGGACTGCTATGAGTGCTATCAATCAATCTTCTTTCTACTTGACCACTTTCATAGCAGACTTTAAGTGTATGTAAGACAATCTGAGCTTAAATTAAGAACAATTTAATGTCTTTTAAAGAATCTGCGGTGCTGATGGACTGACTGACCTGAATAACAGCAACACAGCCTGCGGGAACGTCTGGAAATTGTTGTTCCTGTTGATGTACGTTCCGTCAACCAATGCGATTTTACCAAATATCTAAATATAAAGAAGTTCCTGTTAACACCACCTAAAGAAACTTCACCTGACCACTCTCAGCACAGAGGTGAGGCGTTAATGGCTGAACATTTGAAAGTACATTCACAAAAACCTGTGTGCGTACCTGCATTCCTACTACTGCATATATAAAGAACAGCATGAGGATGAGGAGCGCCACATAAGGAAGAGCCTGCAACACAACTAACGTGAGGACACGGCAACAGCTGGAATCTGAAGTATACGGCGTCGACTCTGACCTGAAGGGATTTGATGAAGGTCCACAGCAGGTTCCGGATGCCCTCAGAGCGATTCAAAAGCTTCACCAGACGCATCACGCGAAAGAGTCGGAAGAAGGTGATCGACACGCTCATGTTCTCAGAGGACTACACAGACAGACAGAGGACATCACTAGACCGGCCCTCTCCTAACTGAATGTTTGTAACAGTGGGAGCTACTCACAGCGATCTCCTGCATGGGATCCACTGCCTGCAGAAACAAAGGTGTGTTGGTACTGCTGCTGTCAGGGGTTTCAACAAACATGCTTTTATACGCATGTCCTGAGAGTTCACATCAAGCCAAATATGTTCCATTATTTCATGAGTAGCTCGACGGTGCGTGAAAATGCCAAAAAACACACACAAACAAACAAGATATGAAACATGCAACTACAGGTAGTCCTCAAGATACGAAAATCCGACTTACGGACATTCGTAGATACATGGATACTTTACCGTTTATCGTGGATGATAGAGCAAAGGGTAGTACTAGTGGTATTTGTAAAAAGCATAAGGCTCATGATAGTGGTAGTGGTGGCAATCTCTCTAATGACAACTCTTCCTCTCACTGACAGTAATAATGATAAAAAGAAACATCCTTTTAATCATCCCCTTGAGGAAATTACTTTTTCCTTCTCATTCTCTTCCTTTTCTCTAAAGGTAAGATACGTTATGATACTACAAAGGTATAACTCACCCTACATCATTAAGTGGCTTCAACAAAAAAAAAATAGTTTCAGTTTGATGATTTCCATTGCGGACGTAGAATTGTCAACATCATCAGCTGACTCTGGCTGTTTTTGTTGGATGTGCCTAAAAAATTGGTCAAGAGTTTGTTTTTTTTTTCAAATATTTTTTTGAAAACCAGCATATAATCGAGAACGAATTCACTCGAAAAAACATAGGCCGAGGTATACCTGTATTTTATTTCATTTGAATTGTTTTAATGTCCTGTTATTGTTTGTGGTAAATCTTAGTGCATATTATTTTTGTATTTAGAGTAGTAAAGGAATTTAAATGATTAAATTGACTCACGAACAATTCAGCTTACAAACAACCTCTCAGAACTGTGTTCACATGTTGAGGACTACCTGTAATTGGTAATGCAGAACAAAAAGTTGGAAAGTATTAAATGTAAGCTAGGACTGCAGAAGCACAACGCCTTATGCAAACATGTCGACAGGCTACTTTAGCCTTAGCATCACTATTTGAGCAAAATTGACTCTTGGTTTAGCCTCTGCTGAGGGATTTTAGATCATCCCAACCTTACATTGACTTGGGGAAAGCTGACCCTGGACAAGCATGATTTAATTGTAAGTTCATATATGTTACATACAGCACTTGAACGCCATGCCAAAGTGAAGCAGGTGAATAATTACAGCGCAGCCGTGGAGACAGTAAAGTCCTCCAGAGGAGTCCAGTGCTGCCTGTGGGAGGAAACACACATTCAAGAGGTGATGTCAGAAAGGAGGTGTGTGTGTGTGTGTGTGTGTGTGTGTGTGTGTGTGTGTGTGTGTGTGTGTGTGTGTGTGTGTGTGTGTGTGTGTGTGTGTGTGTGTGTGTGTGAGAGAGAGAGAGAGAGAAATGCTGTACTCACATCAAGTTCGCTCAGCATCACGTCCACAACACTTCCAATAACGATGACGAAGTCAAAGACATTCCAGGGGTCTCCAAAGTAACCCTGTGAGGAGGAGGAGGAGGTAACTTATTCGAATCATGATCATGTGACCTGAATGAGATCAGAGCAGATGTCCTGTGTCTTGAGCGCCTTCCTGGTTTGAAAGGATTCCAAAAGATTCCGACTAACCTTGGCTTTGAAGGCCATGAGCTTGAGGATCATCTCTACGGTGAAAAGGACGGTGAAGATTACGTTCAGCATGTTGGACAGGTCGGAGTCGTGATCGGATTTGCTGCAGTGCTGCAGGTTGAACAGGTAACAAGTGTTACTGGTGTGTGTCACTGGTGTGTAACCACTATTGTGTGTGTGTGTGTGTGTGTGTGTCACCAGTACCTGCATTCCCAAACACATGGTGTTGAGCATGATGAGCAGGAACATCAGGTACTCAAAGTAGCAGGAGGTGACGATGTACCACACCCGATACTGGTACGGATTCTTGGGGATGTAACACCTCAGGGGTCGAGCCTTGAGAGCGTACTGAACACACTGACGCTGGGGGGTGGTATCAATTAGGATATCAATTAGGATATCAATCAGATGATGGAGGCAACAACAGACAACTTTGAACGAGACCTCTGCTCACCTGGTTTTTATCCAGCTCACAGTTCTTGTACTCCTGCTCTCCTTGCTCCTGGAATGTGACGATGACGAAGCCAACAAATATATTCATCATGAAGAAGGCAATGAGGATGAGGTAGATGATGAAAAAGATTGATATGGCCACTCGGTTGTTGTACACCGGACCTTGGTCTTCCAAGTTTGAATCAATGGCTTTGTAAAGTATCCTACAGGTACCAAAAAGGAACCCAAATGTTAAAAGGTGTGACGATTTCTACCCACTCTCTTGCAGACCATCCACTCTGATCACAGCTCACTTTGGCCATCCTTCAAAGGTGGAGATGGTGAAGAGAGCCAGCATTCCATTCAGGATGTTGTCAAAGTTTAGTTCTGAGTTGGTCCATTCCCTCTTACGGACTTCCATCTGGTGGAGCGCTCCCTCCTGGTACCTTATGTACCAGCCTCTGAGACAAACAGGTGAGACGGAACACAATCACCTGAATGGTTAAAGTTGCATTTGAGACCATCCACCCCAACGCTCCACCCCAATGAAAGTCCTTACTTGCATGTGTCCTCAGTTATTTTGTCAGAATCTGTGCAGGCGTAGAATTTTCCCTGACAAGTTAAAACAATGGGTGAACAGCTGACATACATGACCTCACCCAGTCCTCAGTTTCCCAAATTGATTTCTGTGTCTTCTCACTTTGAAAAGTTGGACTCCGATGCAGGCGAACATGAAGTCCAGCAGCATGGTGACCAGGACGATGTTCCCAATGGTCTTTACTGCAACAAACACACACTGGACCACGTGCTGCAAAGACAGATGATGAGTCAGGACCGATGGAGAGGGATCATGTCAAAAAAGGTCACGTCATTTTCATGGACATATCTTACCTTCAAGCCCTTGGCCCTATTGATGGCCCTCAGGGGCCGGAGGACCCTCAACACCCTCAAAATCTTCACCACTGAGATGGCACTTGATCTTCACATACAAATGCATCATATTAATCACCATCATTTCATTATGTTTATGTTATGTCAGCAGGTCACACATCTTTGTAATTTCGGCGCCAGTGATAGTCTTCCCGGTAGGACCATCCTTACAGGAAATGGAATCACATAGGCCCCCTCCCTTTTTTGAAGTTGAACGACTGTCTGTTTTACTTTGAATTAATTGACATTATTCATGATGAGAAGCTGGCGTTTCTGAATGGGGAGGCGTGGCAACACATGGCATTTGTTAAACTCTACTTACTCAATGCCCATTGAGAGGAGAGAGACGCTGACCACCAGCAGGTCCAAGATGTTGAAAGAATTCCGGCAGAAGGAGCCTTTGTGAAGAATGGCACCATATGTGGTCATCTGGAAAATGAATGCTGATTATCCACTGTGATGGAGATGTTACCCAAATCTAATTAATAACTACATTTATTAAGTATCCTGCCAACAAATTATCAGTAAACCAGTAAAAACAAAACAGAAAACCACATAATTCCCCAATCTAGAACCTTGAAAGAAGTGATACTTCCAGACACCACCAAAGATAGGGTAGATAATTTAATATATCTCCCTCATGTGTCATTGGTCTGGTCCAACTTTTAGGGTAACTTTTGCTGTCCAACAATGCCCTGGATGAGATGTTTTCCTGGTGTCCCATAAGCTCTCCTCAGGGGAATCATCTAATAAAACCTCCTGGATTCATTGGAGCCAAATAATTCCTACCGTATATTTGACTTAGGACTAAATCACCAGTACAGACAGTCTTTTGTACGCATTCAGAAGGCATTCAGTGCTATGTTTCATTACCTTGAGCACAATCTCTGCTGTAAACACTGAAGTGAAGACTATATCAGCGTAGGTCAACACCTGAAAAAGGTCACAACATCAACGGTGTTACTGGTTTTAAAGTGATGCACAGGCCTCTTATCAATCCTTACTGAAGACTGGCAGGCACTGGGTCACCTGGTTCCTGAAAGACATGGGGTCGATGGGATCTTCAGCAGCTAAAGAAATAGATGATAGGAGGATGAAGAGGAGGATGATGTTGGTGAAAGTAGTTGTATTGATAATGCGGTGACAGAGCTTCCTGAACCTGAAAGGATAAAAAAAACACAAGTTCATTCTCTTAACACGAAATGAGCCTCGATTCCTGTGGCTTCAAATAAACCAACTTTTGGTAGTCAGTTTTTACTCTCGGAGCTATTCTAGGAACAACATCAGAGGAACCAGAGTGGAGACTGAGTTCTAATTGTGAAGGAGTTCTTGCACTCCAGTCGTACACCGCCTCATGTTTTTCACAAGAACCTGTCTACATCCTAACAGATGGCCAGACATGGAGTGATTTCATTTAGACTACATATCTAGTACATGACTATGTCTCTATTTATACACAGTATATCTATGTATTGTTATCAACCATCAATCAGTCTTACTTGTTCTGTGGTCCAAAGATAAAAAATGAGCTGGCTTCTGGCATTGGCACCGCTTCCTCCTTCAGTTGCAGGTCAGCCATTGGACGAGGTCTGGGGCTTTCAGGGATCTCAGGGTCCTCCTCCTCATCATCACCTAGCCAATGGAAAACGAGGAAAAATTAGCAGATGTCCTTTTCCTTTGGAATAGCATCGTGACCAGTAGGCTAGGATACCAGGATTTACCAGGGAAGTCTGCTGGAGGGAAAGGATCCTTGATTTCATTGACGTTAGACTCAAACTCATCAATTTTTAGCTGCAGATTTAAGGTTAAACAGACAAAGTGTTAAAACAGAGAGAAACTGTAGTTTGTTTGTTTGATGAATGGATGCCTCACCTTGGCGGTCGTAGGAATGCCTTCTACCTTGGCCCTTTGCTCAGCTAACTTCTTTGCTAGGTTTGCTTTCTCCTCTGTTGCCTTGTCAGGCATGTTGGCCCTGAAAATCAGAAACGTTCACTTGAACAGTTGTTAGTTCTCAGTGTGATACACCCTAAGCTACCCTGAGCTGTACTCAAATTTCACCTTGTACTCTAACTATGACTGGTACTCCAACTACGTCTGGCACTCGGACTACATTTGGTATTCAAACTCTTTGTGCTGACTGGAAACCTTGAATGACTTTTGAACCTGCTAAATTTTTGCCAGAAAGTTTTTGTAGGTTCCAGGTCAAGGTAGTCTCTGCTAGTCTGTCAGATTTAAAAAGGCCTCTTGGATGAGAGATAAAACATCGTCAACCAACGTAAAGCGAATCAGTTGATTCTTTTTTGCTCTTCTTGATTTTTGCTGGAAACGTTTCATATAACCAACCTGAGTGCTTTCTTGCGTTTTTTCTCCTCAGCTTTCTCTTTTTGTGCCAAAGTCAGAGACTCCGCCTCTGCTAGGTTATCAACAGCAATGGCGAGGAAAACATTCAAAAGGATGACTTGATGGGGAAGTCAAAGAGAACGTGTGATTGTGATTTCAACAAGCACACACATGCACAACCATTCTATGAGTATAAGGATACAGTTTCCACAAACAAAGAGGATGATGAAGTAAAGGCTGACTAGAATTCCAGGCATGACTGGTCCTCCGTGGGCCATGATGCCATCGTACATGACGGTGTTCCAGTCCTCACCTGTCAGAATCTGAAAGAGAATTTCTGATCATAACAATGATTTTTTCAGTTAGACATTAAGTCTGACTGAATAATTAAATAAAGGGGAAAAAAAAGACACACAATCCAATTGTCCCTTTTTCCTGATCGAGAAAACTCAATTGGCTTTTCAGACCTGTTTGCATCAGAAGTTATCACTGCAAAGAGGAATGCCCATATTGCTGGAACCAATGAAAAATTTTTTTTTGGTAAAACTGAAGCCCAACTTTAACCATTTTTAAACAAACCAGAAGGAAATATTCAGGAGTTACATGAATGTCAGTTATCTTGATCTGAGCTCACATTTTTATCGTCAGATTCCTTCGCGTTATCACCGTCTGTCATCATTACTTCATCTTTTAGTCGCCGACCTTTCCATTTGATAATTCAACATTCCAACCTTCAGTCAGCTGTAATGGTAACGAACAGGGGTCGTGTCTCGTACCTGGAAGACGGTGATGAGGGCCTGTGGGAAACTATCAAAGGTGCTGCGAGGTTTCACCCTGTCTGGAAAGTTGAACTTCCCTCCAAATACCTGCATACCCAACAGGGAAAAGATGACAATGAAGAGGAAGAGGAGCAGCAACAAGCAGGCGATGGAACGCACAGAGTTCAAGAGGGAGGCCACCAGATTACTGAGAGATGTCCAGTATCTGGAGGGTAGAACAGATTACCAAAGAGTGAAAATATTATTAGGGTAGCAAGAGAATCAATCAGTTACTTTATGGGTAATACTGATGGTCCATGTGCTGCTCCCCTACTTGGTGACCTTGAGCAGGCGGAGGAGGCGGATGCAGCGTAGCACAGAGATCCCCATGACGGACATGAAGCCCATGTGAACCATGATGAGCTCTATGATGCCGGTGGACACGACGAAGCAGTCAAAGCGGTTGAAGAGCGACATAAAGTAGGAGGGCAGGCCAAGGGCGTACATCTTCATGAACATCTCCAGGGCAAACATAGACAGCAGGAACTTGTTGGCATTGTCTGTCGACAGGGATGACAAAGTTATTCCTTCCTTTGGAGAGAAAATCAGGAAGAAGTTCTGTAGCATAGCATGAAATAAATAAACAATTATTATTAATAAACTTCCAGTGGTTGACAGGTCCTGACCTTGCCAGTTTGTGAGTCTCTCCGTCTGCTTGTGGTGTTCTGTGGCGATGGCCAGCGTGTTGAGGAAGACGAGCATGATGACCCACCAGTAGAACAGCCTGGATTTCACATACACTCTACATTTACGACGCAACCAACGATTCCACTTCCGCGCCATCTTACTGTATAGAAAAAATGAAATGGAAATAAAAGACATGGTCTTTGTCCTCCTCAAGCCTATGGTTTTTAGGAGGTATGAATCGTGACGATTCATACCTCATATAATGCTTATTTTTAAAAAAGAAATTTAGCACTTTTCCCTCTACTTAAGGAAGATGGACTGACTAGTAATAGACAATCAGCTGCATGGTGTCCATTTTACCGACGCTTCCGGTTTCTGAACTTCCGTTTTCTGTGGTGAGCAGACCTGGTGACACACAGTCAAGAGGTTATTTGTGATCAGAGGCAGAGCGTCATATTTTCATCTGCCACATATTTGTAAATGAATGATCACTTGGGTACAATGGGTACAAAGCCACGCAAGTAGTTTATCTGTTCTCTTGGCAAAGTAAGTCTTTGTCGAAAGTCTAGACACTTCTCTATCAGTAAAATATCTTCTTAGTATTTCTGACAGGAATCTATTTTTTTAAATTTACTGTCATACCATGTCTGTCCTGATCATTGTCCATGACCTCAGCCTGAGTGATCCATTCCATGTAACCTTTGAGATCTTCATCCAGCTGCTGGGTTTCTCTTAGCTTTTGAAACTCCCCTCTGGACTTGGCCTTCTCTCGTTCCTTGGTGAATTCGCTAGCGGGAGCAGAGAACACAACCAACTGAACTAAAAAGGCAGACATCCAAGGATGACTGACTAAGTCAGGTAAAAGACATTACAGACAGGGAAACAGCTTCTGGGTGGGCCTACTTCTTACCCACTGAGGACGCCCAGAACCAGGTTGAGCACAAAGAAGGAGCCGACAAGGATGAGTGTAGTGAAGTAGATCCAGGGCCATTCCATTCCTATGGCATCATTTACCTGTTAGTCAAACATATAACAACTAGTCTGACTTGCATTTACACATGAAAAGACTTTTGTTGTTGTTTTGTTGGGAGTCAATATTAAGGTTGGCACAGAAGGTACATTTTGGTTCCTTTCTCCATACTGTCTTCGGTGGCTTTCTGGTTGTTTAACCTATGAATCAGCACTTTGCTAAAAAAAATGCATTTTTGTACCTAAATGAGACTGAACCTCACCCAATATAGGACATCTGTCCACCCCTGGGTGGTGATACATTGGTAGACAGTCAGCATAGAAAACCCCAGGTTGTCAAAGTGGGTGATTCCGTTATTTGGGCCTGGCCAACCATCTCGACACTCTGTGCCATTGATGGTGCATCGGCGACCATTCCCTGCTTGGGCGCATGGAGATGGTTTCTCGTTCTCCACCGTAGCAATGATGTCTGAATGTCACAAGAGGAAGACAAACAACAGTTAGAATGATAAATAACTGTTAAAGGATGATGTTTCACGAAGCCACGCAATCATGTGGACATATTACTTTGAGATCAACATTCTGTTTTCCATTTCAATGCCTTCTGAAAACCAAGATTAACCAAGAAGGACTTTGGCTCCCTTAATATCCAGGATATCCTTATCAATCCAAATACCTTTGACAAGTCTTTAAACTTTGCCAAAGGTATTTGATCAAAGTTTGCTGGGTATTGGCCGATGTCTGTGTAGGTTCTCAGTCATCCAGGTCATGGTTATCCAAAAGCTGTTGAGTCGATCCACTGGACGTTTAAGAAAGTTCTTGAAGACGTTTCGTCTCTCATCCAAGAGACTTCTTCAGTTCAGAGAGTGGCTGATAAAGTCCCAGCTTATAAACCCTGTGGGGTGTGGTCAGTGCTATTCACATTCCAACGAACATCGCCAAAACCCATCTGGCTCCTCAACGATAGTTGATGGGGGTCCTTTGTATGCTACTGAGGGTCATTAGCATACAAAGGTGTTGGATTGGGTGAGTTATGTCTTTCATAATTCTAAATCCTGCAGCATAAGATCTTGAATCAGTTGTGTTATTCAGTTTAGAGGAACTTATTTCAGCTCTTGTATTTCAGAGATACTCGCCCAAAGGATTTTGAGTGATGTAAATATACGTTTATTGGTTGAACAATAAACTAAATGTTCACTGAGCAGAAACAGACCGACCAGACCAGAAATAGCAGTCGGTCCACCAATAAGAGCGGTGCATCTCTAATATTACTACTGCATATCAACCCTATTTTGCATACTGTACTTGTGCCAGTGTAGTAGCAGGTCTTGTGCATTTTGCACTTGAAGAGCTCCAAGGCCATGATGGAGTAAATGGTGACCATGAACAAGACCAGCAGAGTGATGTGAAAAAGAGGCAGCATAGACTTCAGGATGGAGTTCATCACCACCTGCAGGCCTGAGGATCAAAACAGGATGTCTCAAAAAGGAATCAATGCTGCTTCTTCAAGCAAGCAACTGTTCCCCGACCATTCCCCAATTGTTCCCAACCATTTCCCAACTTTTTCCCATTCATTCTCCAACTGTTCCCCAACTGTTCCCCAATGGAATAACAAGTCGGAATTGACACTGAATTACATCATTAATATCTCTAACAGTAGAGATTCTGACCAGTGGTTGATCTACTTACTGGGAACTCCAGAGACTAGCCTGAGTGGTCGAAGGACCCTGAATGCTCGCAGAGCTTTCATGTCAAAGCCACCTTTTTCTCCAACCGGAGCCTCGACTCCACTGATGTGGTTAATGGCATCCACAGCCACAGTGAACAGGCTGTAGAGATGGAGACAGAAAATTCTGGGCTTGAACAAATTCCCTTGTGTCTCCATATTCATACTTCAGTTCCTTCAATTTTTCAACCTGGCCGCTTGCCGATAGCTTGTTATATGTACTGTATTAGCATGTATAAATATTAATAGTCAAATCAGGAAGATTGCTATTTCAGCTTTCAGTGTAACCGTGTTAAACAGCAGCCTTCATTGTCAACTTTCCAGTTGAAGGGCTGGGGCAAACTGACTGCGGGCCGTGAATGGCTGGACTTTGAAAATGCCGGATATAAATCATCATGTTAGCAATAAAAGCAAAGTTAACTTACCCCACAGACACACAAACAAAATCCAGAATGTTCCAACAGTTTCTTAAATATGCATCTGCATGGAATAGAAAACCGTAAGCGATGATCTTCAGGAAACATTCGATAGAGAAGATGATGAGGAAGATGTACTCCAGGCTTTCCTGTAAGACAATCAGAATATAGTTTGTAAACAAACCTAAAGTCAGTGGTTAGTGCTGTGCATGTAACGTATGTGTAAATCCAGCTTTCCTCTGGTGAAACATGAGAAAAGCATGACAGTGAAACAGTCCAGCTGTGTGTCCCAGATCTACACATGCAAAAATAAAGAATTACCATTTATATTGTAATATAGCACACTGGCAAAAACTTTCCATCCATCTGTCCATCCACCTTACGGCTTATGGGTTCTGCTGGAGCCTATCTCAGCTGGCCATAGGCAAAAGTCGGGGTACACCCTGGACACTTCACCAGAGCGTTTTGGACTAGCAAAGCCTGGCTAGTTTTTTATGCAATGTGGTCAGAAAATGTACGGAAACAAAACTTACCATTTTTATTAGATAGCATCTGCAACATCTGCAAGTTGTACACCTTGCTTTGCACCACTTTACAACATTAAAAATACAAACACAGGAACAGGTCTTTTACTTTACACTTACAAAGAAAGTGTAATCCTCAACCGAGGCAGGTGCAAATGTAAAGAAACCTGGCTGTATAGTTGCAAAATATGACCACCAGGAGGCTCTAAAAATTAATGCCGCATCTAGTTTGCAGAAATTCAAACAGGTTCAACTCTGACTTGGTTACACATTTAGATCTGACTTGAAATCCCAGTTCTACCTGGTGTTGACATAATCATGTCTTCAGGTATTTTTAATGCTGATAGAGTGAGTTGATTCTTCTGTCTATTTGTGTCACACATTCTCACCACACTAATGTTTGATGGCCTCTCCTGTTTCAGTAGAGGCATGCTGTCAAACTATTTAACCACATGCTACCGGCACCAGGTTCTGTGTTGACGTGAATGGGCTCAGTATCATGTTTCATCCTTTTCTTGGGATGACAATAAAATCTAATAATTCATTTGAATCAATTGTTGAAATCAGTAGAATAAAAAACTTATTTCTCAAGCAAATCATTCTGGGATGACCTTGTCTTGTTCCATTATTAAAAATTCAACTGAGCGTATCCTCTATTGTCACCTTTCTGTCATAGGTACCCAGCAGAGCCCAAAACAAATACATCAGTAGTCTTCATTAGAACTCTTGCCTGGTGAGTAAGAATAAAACTCTTTAGTTATATAGATAGAGGAAAGAGGCAAGGATGCAACAACTATCATCATCATCTTTTCGGAAGAATATGAGGTTGACCCATTGAGAACACAACGCCAACGTAACACCTGGATTCAGCCGGTGCCGTAAGAACTTCAATATCCAAAAGAATTTGTATTTTGACTTAGTCTGTTTTTTTTTTTTTTAGGGCTGTGAACAAGTTGTGACTTTTATTGGTGTTGGCAGTCGGATGACTCACTGATCACATGGCTGCTGATTGGAGGACAGATTACAGCTGGATACATGTTAATGGATAATGGAATATCAACAGAATCAACAAAATATGATCTGAATCCAGGTCAAGACCCAACGATCCAACTCATCTGTTCCCCTTTCCTCCCAAAAGTTTGCCAAACTCGGCAAATGACCGGCAGTCCAACTAATCAACTAACCAACCAACCAACCAACCAACCAACAGCCACGGCTGAAAGCATATCTTCCCTGGCAGAGGCGGGCTCGGGGTGTACTACTAACCAACTACCCACAAACAGAAGCATGCTGACGCACCAGGTTGCTGTTGGTGTTGTTGCTGTCCTCCTCTGGCATGGGCAGGTACACAGCCAGCGCCACACAGTTGGCAAAGATGGCCAGAAGGATGATGATTTCAAAGGGTCTGAAGGTTGTTCATAGGAAGCTAACAAGCAGACATATCCCCTGTATCACCAAAATGAACCCTATATCTACAACTGTGCTAAAAACTGACACAAGCTTGTCATGAGTCCTGGTCGGGGGCAGGACAGATCACAACATCCTTTTTCCAGCAGGATACTTCCATTCCACGATGCTAATGCAGGCCCGACGGAACGGGTTCTTCAGGGTCAGGAACAGGAGGGAACGTGCAGGTCTGGGGTTTCCTCCTGTCGCCATCAGCTTCTTCAGCTTCTCCTTTTGTTTCCTCTTCAGAGTTTCCTCATCCATGATGTAGGAGGACAATGGAGGGCTGCTGCTGTCGGCCATTGTAACTTTTAGATAGCGTATGTTCACTTTGAATTATCCCAGAAGGTCTGTGGAAGTCAAATTGCTGCAGATCTGTGTGCTCATCGGTAAGCCGTCTGTTCTTGTGTCAATCATCTCACCCACTGTCTCCGACCCTTATCTGTGGAATGGCAGCTGTCCCCTCTCCTCATCAGGGATTGGTTTACCGAACAGCTGTTTGGCCAAGAGAATAAATATAGACAATGAACATGGCTGACAAAAGTCACCCTGGGCTTTGACCTCGGTGGGCTCATGTAATCTGAAGGGGTAGCAGTGTGGGGCGTGGGGTGAAACAGCACCCTTATTTATTTCAATTCTTTTAAACCAATCACAGTTCATCTCACATTCTCCATTGAGCCAGGTGAGTCTTCACTGTGAATTGTTGAGATGGTATGGTCAGAGTATGGTGAGTATAAATAGATCGTAATGAGTATTGAGTATCTGAGATGATTGTTGCACCTGTATACATTATTAACAGTTGTATCTGCTTATATTTGTTTGTTTGTGTGTGAAAAAGCGAGGGCCCGAAGTGACGGGCCGACCAGGTGGCAGAAATATCGACCCTACAAATGTTGAGAGTTGCTCTATTTCCACCTTCGAAACCGTGAACTTGAAAGAACGTCATCAGGGGAGGAGCTGACTCCTTCAGGATGAGGTGAGGATACATACAACCTGCTGCCGGTGGGGGGGCCTCAAGTAAAATGGGGAAATAATAAGTTTACTGCTGGGTTTAGCCCAGGAAGAGGAAACTGAGTGTTACAATGAGATCAGGGAAAAAGACTGGAACGAACACAACATGAACATTAGTAATAAACTGATGAACAAGCATGAAAGAAAACACAGCACTTTTTCTAGCTAACAGTGTTTCTGGGTAATGAGGAGCAGTTCAGGCTAACAGTCCAGTTTGGGCAAATTATTGCGGTCATGATTGATGGATTGATTGATTGTTAGATAGACAATACTTTATTAATCCCAAAGGGAAATTATTTACCATCTGTTCTCATATAATAATATATTCCATAAGATTACTCAGCAGTCACACGAAATACGGTTAGCAGGTAGATCACAAGGAGAGAACGACTACAATACAGAATCATCATGAAGTGTTGGGTGGCGACGTGGTCAGGGCGTCAGAACAGGATGGTCGGCGATGACAGTGTCGTATCCTGGAAGCCCAGTCAGATGCTGAGGTTGTTGTTCTGGCTCCTTAACGTACGTCACTATCTGGAAAACACAAGAACCATGAGGTGAAGATGTTCTCGTCTGAGGTCCAGCTGGAGGCAGACTTGAAGTCAAGATGTCCTCACAGATAATGAGATATGTTGTCTTGTTTCATTCTATATCGGCCAGAGGGGCTATGTTTTCATTTTTTATGTGACATGTAGATATTACAGATATATTCTTAAAATATTCTATTTTCAGGCTGCAATTTTTTATTTAGGATACGATAGAAAACAAAAAATAATCCTCAATAGTTATGCCTGATCTTTCATCCTAGGTATTCCTAGTAATACAACACACAGCCTGCTGTAGCAGTAGTAGTAGTACCAGTAGTAATAGTTGTAGTAGTAGCTCCATTAGGTCTGATGCGGTTTATATATCACTTATTCAGAAATAGGCTCAACATATCTTTCTGGAAAAGACACTGGCGTGGCCTTAAATCGCCCAGTTTTTAGAACACAGTCATTGACTAGCACCTCCCACTCACCTCTGTGTTACATCTGCAAGTAGCATTGCAGGCGTATCCTGCAATGGTGATTGACACGGCCAGCATTAAGAAATGCAAAACAGTCATTATGATTGAGAAGCCCTTCATCCGCGTCTGGAAAAACAACAGAAGAAGGTTTCATAAGGGCTTCGCTAATACTCCTGGCACACACGGTAAAAATGAATGACACACCACACGTAGGCGTGAAAGCACCAGTGTTACCTACTGTAGCAGATGTGTAATTACACTTTATTCTAAAGGAAACAGTAGTTTTACTGTGCATGTTCCCCCCTGGAGAATTCTTTATAGGTCTGTACAGAACTTACTATATATATCTCGCAGGAGAAGGCAAAGGGATCAGGGCAATATCCAAACATCTCAAGGGTTGCATCCATAGTGTAGAGGATGATGGCAGGGATGGAAACAATGGCTGCCACGACACTGACACCCAGGGCGCCGTTCACCTGAGAGAGACCACAGGTGAAAGTGGCTAATAAGAAATCATTTACTTATTCTTCAAAGCTAACAAGAGCCACCAGAGGATAGGATGGCCATTGTGGTGCCCCCCCCCTCACCCCCACCATAGGGTCGTTTGGAGTTGCTCACCAGACAGCGGTTGAAGGATTTTCCGGCGGACACCGTCAGAGATCCAGCGATGATGTACTACAAGAGAGAAGAATGGCTCATCAGTGTCTTTAATGTCAGCGCTGATAGACCAAACCAATGCTTGGTGGGGGGCACACTCATTTAAGTTGTCGACACCGTCATCCGATACGGGTTTCAGGACTGGGAACGGTCAGATAGCTCCATAGTGCCCCTACGGACACTAGTCTGTTGGCGCTCAGCTTAAATTTTATCCTGTGCATTCAAGGTCTGTTTCAAAACAAATTCAAAGCACCAATGAAAACAGAAACATCGACTCACGATCAGAGCCCCCCAGACAAATATTCCACTGAAGACTCCCAGTGAGTCGGCATTGATGGCCATGGTGATCCCAAAGAGCAGGTGGAACAGACCGATCATGATCTGAATGCTCTGGAGACACAGACAGATTGATAGTAGAAGAAGAAGAGGAAGATCTACTGTATAACAACAATAAGGATCATGATGACGTCACATTTTGAAAAACTATTGTCAAAAGTTTTTGAATTTTATTGATAAAATATGATGGAAATTTCATCCTTCAATAGAAAAGGTCATATTAAATTTTCTTTATTACTTTGCTGTTTTACTGTTGGGCATTATGTGAGTAATAAATAAATACATACATAAATGCATAAATAAATAAGCAAACATCCCTCCCAATAAAATAATGTTATCAGAACCAGAACCGCACACATTGTCTCTTGTTGATGAGTTTTTCTCTTGAACCTTCATGTAAATGTTCCCTTTAGTTATTTTGCATCGTTAATACATTTGAATTTTTCATTCTGATTGAACGAGATGAAGCCGTCAACATTGATCAGCAGATGTTCATCAGATCATCTGAAGTGGACTTCAGTTTTCACGTAGTCATTTTAATCACGGTGAGAATCTAGAACAACATCATTAAACCACGTTAGTCATTCACGTTTACAGCAGGTCAATGTTGACAACAAAACCCTCTTACAGACGACTGAGCAGATTAAAATAACACCGACCTAAGGAGCCCTAAATTAAACACTTTATTTTTAGATCCAGTCTCCTGGTCGTTTATCATCCGGAGCTGCCAACAGGCGTATCATCTTACCCCGAGAACCAGCGGCTGGCCCAGGCCAAACTTGATGGTGCCCAAAGGGAGCTGGTGTCCCCCCCTCTGAGGTATTTGGTGCACATGGGTGACGACCACCAGCTTTTCTGTTGAAGTGGTTACAGGCATGATGCCGGGAAAACGATTATGTCCTAGTTTGAGTCGGAGCTTCCTGCTCACCTATCTAAAGCCCAGCCCAGTTAATTATTGACGAGAGGAACATAAATGATGATGGAGCCTGGTCTGATCCTTGAACGGAATATGGGCCAAGATGGGCAGGGTGTTGGTGCAATGAGGAACAACATTCCGCTAAAAACTGGATCATATAAAACATTGGTTTTTGTGTCTGACCTGTGATCATGTTGAAATAAATCATTTACTATGACAACAATCCTGAGTCAAACGGAGCAGAGGTGGTGTTGCTGATGGTGTTGTTGGTGGAGATTTTGGAGGTGCTGGTGGTCTTGTTGGAGTGGCTGATATTGTTTGTTGAGGGGTTGATGGTGGTGTTGGGGGTATTGGTGTAAATATTGGTGCTGGTAAAGGTGTTGGTGGTGTTGATGGTGGTGTTGGTGGTGTAGATGCTGGGGTGATGCAGGTGTTGATGGTGTTGGTGGGGTTGATGGTGGTGTTGGTGGGTTGATGGTGGTGTTGGTGGGTTGATGGTGGTGTTGGTGGAGTTGATGGTTTGGAGATGTTTTCACAAACAACACACAACATTGGGGGGCGTGGCTTGGGTCAGGCTGACATGCAGCATTTATCAACCTCAGAGATACTTTAGCCCCGCCCACCTGCAGACACCTGATGATAGCTCTGGTCACATGATTCCTCCCCTGTCTTAAAACCCAGCAAGACGTTCAGTAGCGCCACACTGAGGACACAAAGAGTCTTCTTCTCACTATCAGATGACACCCTCAGCCCTCCCCACCCCCAGCCCTCCCCTTCCAGAACCTTTAAATAGACCCACCTGGTCTGGACTGCAGCTGCCTGATGGCGTCTGACCTCCGTGACCCTTTAAAGGTTGGTGCTAATACCGGCGTTTTTAGACCGGTCTGCTCCAAATCCTGACTTTTAAACTTCCATCAAACTCTGACGTCGCAGCAGAAATCTTTTGACTGCCTCGAAGTTGGTGCCATTTATATTTCATGTGTGCAGACATTTCCCTCCCCAGGGCAGAAGTGTAACCCTAGTGCCTCCCTCTCCCTCACTCCCCTGCCCTCTCAATCTATCCACTCCTCCCTCACCCGGTCTCCCACGTCTTCTGTCCGTACCTCCTCCTGCAGCTTCATTCCTCCACCATGGCCGACAAAAGTCATTCGCTAACGAGAAAAAAAGAGAGAACAGAGGCCGTTGAAGAAAACAAGGGTGCAAAACAAGTGAAGAATGAAGGAACAAATACCGGGGGTGAGGCGCCGGCGGACGGCGCAGACGGGGCGGTGGACGGCGCTCAAGGTGCAGACTTCCCTGTGGAGCCCATGGAGTTGCCTCCGTTTGAAATCATTGTTGGGTAGGTTCAGAGATAGTCACATGTGCTTCATGTAGAGGGTACAGCACCTGTGACCTACCCGAACAAGCTTGACGTATTTCTGTTTTGGCTACTTGAAAATTGCTGACTAAGTGGACTTGGGGACATGTTGGTAACCATACCCAGGATGAAGGCGTGGCCTCGCGGGCTGACAGTAATGATGTCATTAATGCTGTGGAGGGTCAACAGTGACATCATCATGTCAAACATGAAATATGTTTTTACTCTACGCCTGTTTTTCTTCCTTTCTTCCTTGCCTTCGTCCTTCCTTCCTTCCTTCTTTCCTCTCCACCTGCTGGTTCAGCAGGTGGAGAGGCAAATAAAGGCAAATAAAGAAAACAATTTATATGGCTATAAGATTGTTTTTTATTGTTTTTTTTTTTTATTGTTGGTTTTTATTTAGGTATACAGTTAATTAATAACTGAAATGTCTTTTGATAACTCATGGAACAAAGTCTGTCCGTTCCTACTTGTCCAGGAATTATATGCATCCCTGCAAGTAGAGGAGTTGATATTATAAGGTGATAGTAAGTGGACTGGGGTGTAGCTAAAAGGAGTGGATTGGACCTGGTGTTGGAGTAACGTTCAACCTGAGGGCAACCAGCAGGGGGCAGCAGAGAGGTGTCCATATGCCTGCTCCCCCACCAGGAGATTAGTGGAGGATGAACATTGAGGTCCTGGCCCAGTTTATGATTGTGTGAAAGCTCATGAATGTCTCTTTCTTCTGTTGTGTTCAGGGACCGGATCGATCCGCTGGCGTTTAAGTTCCAGTTCAAGAATGTGGAGTACTCTTCAGGCCGTAACAAGACCTTCCTGTGCTACCTGATGGACAGAGGGGGTACCGCCGACGGGCTGCTGAGGGGTTACCTGGAGGATGAGCATGCTGGCCCCCACGCCGAGGAGGCCTTCTTCGGACAGTGCCTGCCTCAATACGACCCCGCTGCCAAATACACCATCACCTGGTAAGTCCAATTGCAGGACAAGGTAGAGACCGGTGCAGGCGAACTACCTGAACTCTGTCCGTCCTCTCAGGTACGTGTCGTCCAGTCCCTGCTCCGCCTGCGCCGCAAAGATTTCCGAGGTGTTGAAGGCCAAGAAGAATGTCAAGTTGAGCGTCTTTGCTGCTCGGCTGTTTGAGTGGGAGGACGAGGAGATTCAGGCCGGGCTGAAGGCCCTGCACGCCGCCGGATGTAAGCTGAGGATCATGAAGCCCCTGGACTTCTCCTACACCTGGGACACATTTGTGGAGAACGAGGATCAACCTCTGAACCTGTGGGAAGACTGCAAGGAAAACTACGAGTTCTACCAGGACAAGCTGGCCGACATCCTGCTGTGATCAGTGAGTGTTTACCGTCCGGCGTTCATGCTGTGTGTTGCCTTCAACAGCCTGCCACCAGGGATTGATTCGGTAGTAATTTTAATTTGGAACCTTTACTCGCTTTTTGTTTCCATGGTTACCCTTCAGTTGAAGTTTAAGTTTCCTCTGGAATCCAAAAATCGTACACAAGTCAATTATTCTAAACGTATTCCATTACATCAGTAAACAACTGGTGACTTATGACAACTAGCTGATCAGCTATGAACCAAGCCTGCTGATTGGTTGACATCTTCTAGTGAAACTAAATATTGTGTTTGCACTTGGAAAAATTATGGAATATCAAAAGTTCTTACTTCCATCTCTCAGGGTTCCAGGTGTTTGACCTTCTGCTCCAGTCCAACTCCAAAGGAAATATCCCTGCTGTTTAACCGGAGTCTTCATCGGCCACCACCGTCAGGTGGATCATCTGAAGCAGAAAAAGATCTCAAGACAAACTTTGTCTTCAAAAATCAATTCCTTAATTTTGTCCTTCATCGAGTTCCCTGGCACGTCGGGCCTGAAGTGACTGTCACTCAGCTGGTCAAACTAAACCAGCTCTGATTGGTTCGTCCACATCAAACAGGAATCATCAGAGGAGCCTGAATAAAAGCCACAGTTTTTTGAAATAAAGAGTTAAACTCTACATATTAACATACGTTTTAAAATCTTGAGCTGCAGGAATACCTCCGATGCATTCAATGACCACATCTGTGACTTAAACTCAAACCTCCCAGTCTCTGCATTTTGAATGTTTACATTGTGAAACTGTTTTTGTGAACTTACAAGTGTAAATCGGACTGAACTTTGCATTAAATAAGGAATATATTAATGCAGTTCCAGACTGGGATCCTTTTTTTAATGCTTGAACCACTAACAACGTCAAAAAGGGCGGTGGGTGTGATTCCAATCCAGTCCAGCAGGGGGCAGCATGGAAGCATTTTAACATGAAGGTCTGCTTTTGTAGAACTCACTTCAGATACCTGAGAAGCAAACACCTTCTTTACCTTTATTTAAACAGGAGCAGTAGCCAATCACATGCTGACACTCAACAAACAACAAGTCGAGCATTTCTGGTCCTGGTTCAGCCGTTCGGTTCTGATGGCAGTGAAGAAAACAGCATTATGAGACAAACCTAGGATGGAATTAATATTTACAGGATAAAAAATATTTAAATTCTATCAAATGCAAATCAAATGCAAATGTTGTAAAAAATGGGTTATATTAATTTAACATTTAATCCTCATAAGTTGTTGAATTTTCTTCATAAAATACCACTGGAATCATGTATTATATTTGTTTTTGTGTGTGTGTGTGTATGTGTGCGTGTGTGTGTGTGTGTGTGTGTGTGTGTGTGTGTGTGTGTGTGTGTGTGTGTGTGTGTGCGTGCGAGCGTGCGAGACAGAAGACAGAATCACTTTGTATTGTCCTGGCCATAGTAGCTATTTGGTGACTGTGTGCATGAAAAAGGCTGGCGTGAAGTAGGGTTGGGCGATCTTTGACCTTTCAGCTCTACTTTATTCCTCATGCTGTTCTGTGCCTCATATCTGTCACACATGATCAATTTCACGTTCAAACGTCATGATCTGGTCCATAAATTCAGTACTCAGTTGTTCCCATCAGCTGGTAGAAGACGACAAACCATCGTCAGCCAATCGTCTTTCTGATGTCCTTTTAGATGATTCTTTCCGGTGGTTTTAGCACTCTCATGCTGCTGCTTGGTTTGCCTCTACCTTCCACCACCACTGAAAGGTTCATGAACCCCGTCCGTTCATGGTCATCAGCCGCCATCACCATTGCTAGGCTATCTATCTAGTAGGACTGGTGGCCTTTGACCTCAAAGACTGTCTGACTCACTGTACATCACATATCAAATGACACATGAACATTTTATTATTAATAATGAAATGTTAATAACAACCTGATATCTAAGAAATGTTCAAAACTACAGTAAAACTAAAAGGTCCAGACTTTATGTCGGATATAACACGGACTAGATGGTCTCTAGTCTTCACCTGTGTCTGTTGGTTGCCTGTTGGGTTGAAGTAGACGTAGTTTGTACAAGGAGCCGTAGAGGATTAGTGGTTGGGTTTGAGTGACAGAGGAGTAGGATTGGTGGAGGTATTCATACTTGGATGTCAGTAATCTCCGGCTAGTACTTCTTGGCAACTGCTGCGATGGTTCCAATTAAAAGGATTTATTTACTGTAAGTCTCCCAAAAATCTGGCGATACTTGCCAAGAGTTCATTCTCAGTTTTCACACCTGGGTCTGTTGTGGCACCTGTTTCTATCAGGTTTCTCAGGTATTAACCCCGCCTCCCCAACAGTGTCGTTCTCGTAATCTTACCTCATGCATTCTGCTTGAAAATGAAGGAAAGACGAGAACGCTCACCAAAACGTGTGACCAAACTCTAGACGTGGTGTCATTGATCCACAATGTCCCACCAGTAATTGTCCCGATGTGAAATCAAACGCGATGGTTATTGGTTTATTAATATTACAGCCAATGGG
The DNA here is from genome assembly GCA_013358685.1 of Antennarius maculatus. Taxonomy (NCBI): domain Eukaryota; kingdom Metazoa; phylum Chordata; class Actinopteri; order Lophiiformes; family Antennariidae; genus Antennarius; species Antennarius maculatus. The sequence continues at coordinate 25,460,025 of CM023609.1, read as the reverse complement.
GTCAGAGTTAGAGATTCTGTTTCAAGCCTTTTGCTTTTGGTTCAGTGTGAGCGCCACATTAGCAGACGCTAACGTGCTGCCTTCATCAGTAGGGTGTGAACGAAAGACACACAACTTAGTGTGTCGGCTAAACAGTGACTGAGCCGGTCCCACTATTGTTCCAGTAAACTGACACTTTAATCAGTGTTCGTCGTCTCAGAATAGCCTCCATTGTGTTTCAGGGACTGGTTGAGTCGCTTTGGAGGAGGCCTTGTCAGCACGATGATGTAATGGTCAGACGTACGCGGCAAAGCGTTATTTTGTCTCGCGGAGCGTTGACTTTATTTGTTCGGTCAGAAGCATCTGTCATCAGTGGGTTTTTCTTCAATAGTGGAAAGGTCTGTGAGGTCCTACGAATGTACACAACCTCTGTTTCACCTGTGTGATGTGTTTGAGTCAGGAATGTTTACATGTTTGCTGAAAGGAACACATGGAATGATTGTTTTAGTAATAGTTAAAGTTTCTTATGATAACTTAAGGAATAGGTACCCCTATCAAGGGCAGCGACTGCTGTGTCCATGGCAATCAGCTTCTTCTAAAATGAACTGGAGGAGTTAGGAAACAGGTTTCATTATTTTTTTTTTTATAGATAAATTTTTTCAATTTTAAAATACTTTTAAACAAACAGATGCTTTCATACTCTGTGGTGCGCTGGCACTGTGCCCGGAGTGTCCCTTGCCCCTCACCCACAAGTCCGCTGGGACAGGCTCCAGCAACCCCCGTGACCAACAAAAGTAGAAAAATATTTATTTAGATCCTGAGCAAAAAGCAAATAAATTCTTTTTGCAAAGACAATCTGACGATACCTGGAGAAAGAGGCGGAGTCCAGCAGCAGGTGAAAGCAGGTGAACCCGGGTCAGCAGTGGGATGTTTAGAATGTTTTTTATTTATTGTTCTTCTTCTCCAAACTGTAAATCATCTCATGTTTTCTTTGCGCGACATGTAAGCTCCGGGGCCTGTTACATGAAGCGCGCTAAAACAACACCCGACTCCAGGAACCCAACATACCAAACTGGTTCCTGCGTCGGTTCTGGTGAGGTCAGCTGAAGCTCATACACTCACAGTCATTCAGAATAGAGAAAATAAATATGTGGGGGATACCCACTACCCTTAAATCCATCTTATCTAACTAGCGAGCGCTAGTTCAGTATACTAGGATGTTTATGTCTGGTGATAGCTGCTTCTGCTTCTTCTTTTTGTTGTTTTTTCAGACACTGCACTTTGGCTTTTTCGGGACAAAGTGGTTCCTGGTGTTGCATTTGATGCTGCACATCATCATGGAGACACGAACCAATACCTGCCTTTACATAGGTGAAAGTCATTTCATGTACTCTCTCTTTGTATTAGCTTAAAGATTAGCAGCATTTCCCAGGTCAGGCTCCAAACTGATGGAAGCATCACATCATCGTTTGTCTGAATACGGTTTGTCTGAGCAGGTGAACCTTGGACCTGTGGCCAGGAGACTAACAAAAGACCAGGCTGTTTTGCTGTGAGACCCCCTTCTGATTCCCTCATAGGTCCAGCCCAACAGAGCGATGACGTGTTGTTGGTGGGAAAAGTTGGGCACCACCGTCACTTCCAGTCTGAGCTGTCCTAATGAGGACTGATAGTGGACGATCCTGTGGACCAGTGGACCACTCCTTTATGATCCCACTATCTCTGACTGGAAGTCCTAACTGCTGGCGTTTACAGCCTTCCTGTCAACAGTCATGTGACTGCTACCTTTATAGGGGGAGGAGCTCCTCAAGGCCGAGTTTGACGGCCTCAGAGGAGTATGGAGAGTTTAACGCCTGCTATCATGGCAAAGTAAGCATCAGGGCACCTGCTAGCATATTAGCATACTGGGTGGTCTTGTTTCCCTTTAGCAAGGTTCATCTAAGCGCTACAGATAGCCTTACAGGTAGTCTCACAGGTAGCCTTACAGGTAGCCTGACAGGTGGCCTTACAGGCAATCTTACAGGTAGCCCTACAAGTAGCCTCACAGGTAACTTTACAGGTAGAGTCACATGTAGCCTGACAGGTAGCCTTACAGGTAGCCTCACAGGTAGAGTCACATGTAGCCTGACAGGAGGCCTTACAGCTAGATTGCAGGTAGCCGTACAGGTAGCCTTCCAGGTAGCCTCACAGGTAGCCTTACAGGTGTGTACCTGCAGCAATCGCTCCCTGGTTCTTACCACCTGTCCTCTAAGGATGCCTCAGTGTTCATTCATTCCAGCTTCGTGCTACTTCAAACTGGAACAACGGACAGAATCCGAAGCCTCGTCTCTTAATCATTTTAAATCTATGTTAACTACTGATGCTGACGCTGTCATTCTGTGTAGGTTATCTACATACTGAAAAAAAAAAAGATTGATTGATTGATCAATCTCAATTGATTTATTTTTGAGTATTGTTTTTATCTTTTCTTACCTGGTTTATCAGTTTTATTGTTTCTATTTTTAACTGTAACCGCGTGCATCATTTTGCTGTTTCTTGACATGGATGTCCTTGAAGAAGAGATATGTGAACTCGAAGGTATCAGGATTGACTCAACATCCCTCTAATAACAGGACAGAAATAAACATCATTAAATCCAGGATTAATGATTCACACGTTTGAAATAAGAGCAGCAGCCTTCGCTGACGTCACACTTCAGTAAACAAGTCCAGTAAGATAACTAATCTCAGAGGACAGAAATCAAACGAGGGTCACTGAGTTTCACTGAGCTCAGAGGGAATTACATAAACCGCTTCCTTGTTTCTCCATCACACTGCTCCTCCTCTGCGTTTGGTGAATGTAAATCGATTCAACAACAAGGTCGGGGAAAGTTTTGATTTCCTTTGTGTGAAAAATACAAAAGCTGTAGATTAAAAACCACAGTTGAACAATTCAGTCTATTTATACAATTCAGTTTATTTATACCCAACAATGCATGAATGTGGAGGTGATGGAAGCAGACTTTAACAGGAACAAACCTCAGGAAGGTCCAGGACTCAAGGTGGGCGGAGCCTTTGCTTGGACCGCTGGTGGAAGTGGAAGAATCACAACAACAATATCAGGTACTAATTTATTTGTGGTAGCATAAATAATACTGATAACATTGAGCATAACAACAATAGCAACATCCATAAGAACATTATTAATAAAAATGAAGCTTAATGAAGGTTCCATGTTTGACCTATGCACCTTAAAGATCCATTTATCCAGTCACAACTATCATGTCCTGATAACCAATCACTTGCAATCTCTCCACAGTAACACATCAGTGGGTGCCGGCCAGGACCCTGCCAGCAGGTCCAATCACAGTCTATGGTTCTTGTCACTGTCATTGTACATTTTGTTATTAGTTCTATAGGTAGTCTTCAACATACTGTACAAACATCCAACTTACAAACATTTGACTTGTGAACATTCGGAGATACAAACAAACCCCCGACGTGATATCTGACTACTGTCCTGCAGTTCTCCTTTCTGCCACATCTCTGTGGGGGCAGCACTGCTGCGTTAAAACAGCTCCAACACACGTCTCCCCCTCTTGTTGTTATTTGTTGTTGTCTCTGTTAGCAACTCGGGCGTCAGGCTTCCTACCTTGGATACTTTACTGTTTATCATAGATGATAAAATAAAGGCTAGTGAAGATAGTGGTAGTGAAGATAGTGGTAGTGAAGATAGTGGTAGTGAAGATAGTGGTAGTGAAGATAGTGGTAGTGAAGATAGTGGTAGTGGTGACCCTCTCTGATGACAACTCTGACTCTGACCAACAATAACTCCTTCTCCTCTCCCTTTGCTCTAACACAGTTCTGTTCAACCTTTTTTGCGTCAAGGGCAGGTTGAATGTAAGACAAAAAATTTTTTCACAGAAAAAAAAAAAAAAAAAAACCAGCATAAAAACTTGTATTTCACTCTGTGCTTTTGCTTAGTAGTCATAAGTTCTTCGTCTGTCTCCTCATTGTCTCTTTTACCCTGCGCAAAGAAACTCCCCAAATACTTTTTTTTCCTTTGTTTTGCTAGCTTGGAAAATTCAATATAGCAGTAATGTATTTTGTTTTACCCTAATCCTAACACTAAACCCAACCCAAACCCCTTTAAAGAAGGTGGTCGTGTGACTGGGGCAAGCATCTTGCATCAAGAGTGACTCAAAAACATATGGAATCTGGTAATATTCCAAAACTAGACATAGTTCAGAATCAGATAGTAAATAAAACAGAAATAATAATTATAATATGGCCCAGTGCCGATTGACCCACGGACCGGTACCAGACCGCTGCCCAGGGGTTGGAGTTTAAAGATAAGTTACTTTATGGTGCTACAGTATTTTATTTATATGTTTTTTCTATGTATTGTTGTTGTTTCTGGTCGGTTTTAAAGACTAGAACTTTAGTATTTAGAATAGTAATGACATTTAAATTACCTCAAATGGAGATTAGAGGTAGAAATTTAATAAATATAACTTACTGACTTATTCAACTTACAAACAACCTCTAGGAACCAATTGCCTTCGAAGGCTGAAGACTACCGGTAATTTTTTTTGCTAATTTTAATCATAAAGTCAATGAATGTCTTTGTTTATTTGTGACATCAGAGGGGATTTCATTACATTGGGGTCCACTCTCACTCAAACTATTGATGAAAGGTCACATTACCTAAGGCGAGGGGCAACCTGGACAAAGTGGAGTCAAATTGGTTTCATGCAGCCTATCTTTGATGGTATTCATGACTCCGGGCCCCATTGGAGCTATGGATCCAACTGAGGGCCAAGATGCTGGTTTCTAGGTCAACGTCTGTTTGTCTGACACACCTTACTATAACATCTATATTAAGACATTTATTTACACCGTTAATTGTTAGTCCTCGGACAAAGAAGGCTTGTTTTTTTCATGAGTCACCATAAACACCTTTAGCAGCAGATGAATATAGCAGCCAGTGTCTGAAAACACCTGTGAGATTTCCTGATTATCTTTGATTGGCTGATTGAGTCCTGGAATCTCCCTTCGGAACGTAGGAATCCATTCCAGAAGAGAAGTGGTCAGCGTGGTCGTTTTTTTCCCAGTAATGTGACCCTCTGATATTTTTAACAGAACAGGGTTTGTGTTTTGAACGTAGATGGAGGTGTAAGTGTTTGTGACTCGTACCTGCAGACAGGTGAGTGAAATGAAAGTGCTGGAGGTTAATCAGTAACTGTGGGGAAGGGCATAATGACTCCTTTGTGTTTATCTAGTGACAATGGGCTGAGATCACAGCGGAAAAAAACCCACCCCTCCCTCTGTTGTTTTGTTTCTGGCACAGATTGTGAGGTTTCCAGTAAGCTGCGTGTTGCTAGCATTCTGGCCCGGAGCCAACCTTACCTGCTTGACAGGTATGTTGACATAATAGGAGGAGAGCACTGTCGCTTGCGCCTCACCTTGGTGTGTGTATGTGTGTGTGTGTGTGTGTGTGTGTGTGTGTTTGGTTTGCTCAGACATTAAATTATTAATAGTGGATGATTAATACGTTCTTGGCTGCTCAACAAAGAGGGGGGATGTTTGGGATGCTTTCACTGCTGCACTCATTCAGTGTTTGATTGATTAGAAACGTGACAGAGATGAGTTCCATCCATGTCGAGGGTGTTCCCACTGACAGATACAACCCCCTCCAGCGAGTTTTGAGGGGTGGGAGCCTCAGGTCCTCCTTGAATAACTGTTCTCCAGGTCTTTTGTTCGGTTTGAGTTGGAGTTACTACTATTAGCATGAGGTGGTTCCTGTAGCCAATCAGTTTGCAGGTATCAGCTCCTCCAGGATGGCACCTCCATTAGGAAAAGGTTCGCTTTGCCTCCAGAAAATTGTGGACGAGGTTCCTGGAGAGTAGACCTAAACCTGAACCTCTGTGAGGAACAGAATGTTCTCCTCAAGATCCTTGAGGACAAACATCTCATTACCTGTTGGGTAGTCCAGATATGTTCTCATCCACTAACCTATCTCCATCTTCATCCAGATCCACACCAAATCCTACCGGGCTCTGTTCCGTCATGGGAAACAGCGTCCCTGGTACCTAGTTCAGTATTTCAGTTGAAATAATAAATAATCAATCTGTTTGGTCAATGACAGAAAGGCCTCAGATCACATATGTCAGGATTAAACAGCTGGGAAGGATAGAAAGTACATTTAAAGTGGAATATTTCCCAAACTTCTTCACACTTTGAAAGATTAAGAGTAAAACTGGAGCGACGCCCTTGCCTGTTCCTTCATGAGTCACCACATACTCATAAAACTTTATAGATCAACTTTATTACCTTTACCAACAAAGGTTCTGGTATAATTTGCTTCAGTTGTTTGGTTGGTCCAAAGTTGGTCAGGAACCAGGAACGAACCTCTCACACTTCGGTTCGGATCTACATCCATTTATTTCTCCTTTTATTTACCAATTAATGTTTCAACATTTTCATCAATCAAACATAATCCGTGAAAGCCATCCCTCTGGAGCTTATCGAAGGGGTGGGGCAAAATGTCAGGCCAGATAAACAGATGCATGACTGTCCGGGCCGGTCTTGTTAGTTTATGTGAGCGCTAATCCTCTGGAACCCGGTGTTGTCATGCATTTCAATGAAGCTGTGTTTTCAACCATGTGAATCAAATGATGACGACGGTTGTGTGGTTGGCTACCGCTGCTGTCATGCTAACTGACTTTTACCTGCAACCATAAGACTCTTTTCACACGTTGACGAACGGTACTTTCATTGACTCTTGTTTCTGCCATTTATGCCGAATGATTCAGATAAATATTTGCCCCAAACATCCGACCGTTCTCAGTCGGTCCGAATGTGTCGGGTTTTGTCGATGCAAACTGGCTTGTTGCTCCGTTCAAAAGTGTCTGCTAGAAACTGTATGAGCTTATTCAGGTTTTACTTTCTGCTGCAACACAAACATAACCTTCCTGTTTACCCACAACCATCATGCATTCAGAAGTGACAGCGGGGTTAAATGGAAGCAGGCATCGCTGCTGAAGCAAACACGCAACAGACGAACCATCCAGATGTTATCGTGCCAGGTTTATCTCCAACAGGACGGACCAGTTCGGGCTGAAACCAGAGCGCTGTCTCAGACGGAGGTATGAAAGCCACAAGCCTCATATTCACTGTGAAACAGAGGAAATCTAACAAAGCTTCATTGATTGTACGTCTGCAGGAAGAAGCATTGTGTGGCGGCGGATGAGCGTTTAATCATTACGCTGTCACAAACCATAATGCACCTGCACAATCCGTCGACACGGAGTGTATGCAGCTACTCAGGCATGTTGACTTCGACACTGCAGGCATGTCACACGGGTCATTAGGAACATCTAATGCAAGCGTTGCATGAAGCCCTCAGTTACCAGTGGTGCCAGTTGCGTGATTTTGTGTCTTGTTGGCATCTTGTGAAACCATCGCGTGGACTGGTCTTGCAGGTTCTCAGGATGGTTAAAACTGTTTTGTGGGTCCTGTGTGTTTGCTTTATCACAAAGATCATTCAGATGACCTCCCTTCTGTCCTTCCGCTGGTTCTCCATTCAAACCAAGTTATCTGTGAACCAACATGTATGGTTATCAAACACTCACGGACAGAGTCTACAGGCCAAGTCTGGACCTTGAGAGGTTTCTCTCTGGATGCAGACCCAAAAGGATCAACATTTGCACAGCTAGCATGCATGGCTAGTCATCAGCAACCGGCAAAATTTAACAAAACAAAACTTGTAGAGCTCTTATATTGTGACAGGAGGGCTCATCTGCGTTGACAACTAAAAAGATTGACTAGCAGGAATCCCTTTGACTAACAGCAACGCCAACATTATTAACATCAATTAACGTTGTTAACGTTAGCATGCTTGTGGGTAATAAGAAATAATATAAGAATGTTCTTGGCACAATAGAAGGATTGTAATGCCAGACACGTACTGGATATCATTAGGTTAAGATGTTTGTTCTCTCGTCTTTCAGCACCATGAACGAAGTAAACGAATAGAATCTGGTTTCACACAGAATGTGAACAGATGACAACTGGAAGTATGACTAGATCATGGTGTGTAAATGAACCGGCCTGATCAGAATCATCTGAACCCATCATAAGATGATTGATATCTCCTGTACTGGTCCATCTGTCTGGACTGGTGGTCCAGACCTGAACAACTAGTTCATGGAGAAACCCTTTCGCAGCAGACCTGATGCAGATCCAGACTCCAGTTTCTAGCATCCCTGAGGAGTCTCAGCATATTCCTCAAAAAACCTTCTGGCTCTGATCCAGATGGTTCTGAGATGCTAGTACCTCATTTCTGGGTCGTTCGGGTTCAGAACCCTGAAGTCGATCTTGGCTTGAACAGAATCTTTTGGACTTGATTGCTGAAGTTAGTCTATGATTGTCAGTTCAGTGTTTGCAGTTGATGATAATGGATAATTTACACTTTAATTCCTTTTTGTCTTCAAACACAAAAGGGTTTGATTGATTTTAGTTGGGGGGTTATTGGTTTTCGTTTGATGGTGATTGGTTTTAGTTTGATGGTGATTGCATGACTTTTACTCCAGATTCCGGACTATACTGAACCAGATCGACCAGACCAATAAGAAGTCAGAGCACAAGTTTAAAAAAAAAATTCGAACTTTATTGCTATAAAAATAAGGTGCTGATAATTAAGTGACGTCATCAGGGATTGACACAAAGATCTATCAGCGACAGAAGCTATTCACAGAAACAACAGATTTGTGATCAATACAAACTTTACAGGTGATGATCATGTGATAGTAAATATTAACACACTTTATAATAAGTGATACCGATTACCATGTAGTGCACATTGTTACAGAATAATGTGAAGACATTTTATCTGTTCTGTCAGGCTGGGTTGGCAAAAAGCCTTCAGCCTTTATGACCATCGTAGAAAAGCAAGAAAACAATACGATAAAAATAATAATAATAATAATATAAAATACATAATCAATGCCCAAACACCCAAATACAGTCCAGAGAGAGCGACGAGGCATCAGGTGAAACGACTTCCAGTCATCCTTCAGCATAAAAACATTAATATCGGTTCATAAAACCTACTAGAGCCAAAAACACTGGCTTACATTTTCTGCAACACCTTCCCGGGGGGAGGAAGTTAGTGTCTTAAATTCGCGGCGGATGGATCGCTCGGGTATTTCTAGTTCCCGATCAGCTGTTCTTCGGTGCCTCGCTTTCTACTCGCGGATCGATCACGCGCCGATCCCGATCTCCTCCACCTTCCAGCCGCTCGAGTTCTTCCCAAATTTGTACACCAGCCTCCGGCCGTCGACTCGCTCCAGGATTTCCCGCTTGTAATAGTACCTGAGGGAGGAGGAAGGTCAGTCGGGGTTAATACACTCCTCTTCATCACCTCCCGTCTTCATCATCATCATCAATGTCAATGTGAACAGCAGAGGAATGTGGACTGAATGTGGTTGGAGAATCTCTTCTTCCTCATCCCTACTCTCATAGCGACCAATAGCTGCAGAGATCTGGAATCTAGTCTGGTATTAGAGCAACGTCATCACTTTGATGTCAATCATCTGTTTTGTCCCAAATTTAATCCATTTCGAGAACCAGACCCAGACCCAGTTGAGACCAGATTTGAGGTTCTGGGTCTACGATCTCTTTACACATTTATGAATCTACTTGTTTTTGCGTTTTTCTTTCTTGTACGGATTTCTGATGAGTCATTTCTAGTTTTGGTTGCCAGCTTTTCTTCCTCACATCTTGTACTCTACCAGAACTCTTTACTCAGTTACTTTGGACCCTTGCCCACCTTCTGTGGCTTTTATTTTCATCTACTTCCTGTTGGGACACCTTTTAGTTTTCCCCCCTTAATGTTTTGAGTTCATCCCCGATCTTCCTGTTCTTTGTCTTCCCTGTTCTTGTGGTGTGGGATCAGTTCTATAAAGTGTGGTTTTGGCGAACTCACCTCATGGCGCGGCTGAGTTTCTCATACGTCATGCTGCTGTTCTTCTTCTTCTGGCCCCACATCTGAGCCACAGCTTCAGACTTGAGGAACTTAAAGACGCCTTCACGGCGGTCCTCCCACTTCATCAGGCCTTGGTTCCTCTCTGGGTGGATGAGGATGTCCCGGATGAACTCCCATAGGTGGGTTCCACGAGGAGCTGCAAACAATGGAGCACAATGAGTTAAATGTGTGCAAACAGACACAAAAGTAGAATCGTTTCAGCAGCATTCAGGTCTAGTCTTCTACTCCATGATGCTGACCTCCCTCACCATGTTTGCTTTTCTTGGAGCTGGAGTAAAAGCTGCTGTGTTCTCGGGTGAGTTTGGGAGGTCGCCCTCGGGGTCGCTTCAGTCGGCAATCGCCTTTCTCTGTTTTGATGTGAATTTCTGTTGAGAACACAGGTAAGGGTCAGACCTGCTCCAAAGTTCTCTGAAGAGTCACTTAGACGAAAAGGACTCAAACTCACTTGAAACCAGAGCGTCCGCGAACTCTGGGTCGGACTCGCTGCCACCGGACTCTGGTGAACCGAGGCTGGAGAAGCGGAACATCCCGCCTGAAAGATTCACAAATTGTAAGAAACTGGAACACGGAAGCGTCACATGTGGCAAACGTGAAGCTGAAACTCTTACTGTTGCAGGAGGAGCTGTACTCGCTATCGGACTGGTTATCGGAGAGGTACTCGGCGTCCCTCAGGGGTGTCATGGGTCCCATGGTCAAACTGGTCAGATCGTAATCGTCCCTGTAGTCGAACTCTTTCTTGGTGATTTCTCCTTCAGCTCCTGGTGGGAGGACCCAAAGTCAGCCAACGGTTTCTCATTACTTCTACGCTGGTAGCTCAAATCGATGGACACGTACCTTGGCCAATTCGGATGGTGCTGAGCAAAGGGTAGTTTAGGTTGTCCAGGAAGTTGTCCAGAAGCAAGCACGTCTCATTCAGTTCTGGTCCTGACAGGCTCTGCAGGTCTATGAAGTCAAAAGAGAAACTTTAGTTTGCTCCTTTACACCAGATCCGATCTGAATATCTGATGGATCTAGTTTTACCATATTTGGTCTTGTGCTCCTGCAGATTCTGGTGGAGCTGAGGGCCGAGCTGAGGGCCAAAGACGCCGATCAACTGGTCCCGGTTCATCTGGCAGAGGGCGGGACCGTCCATGCTGCAACACGCCAGACTTAAGGTGCTGGCGTCGAACTTGGTGCTTTCGACGTGGTCGCTGATCCACTGAAGGACGTTTTCTGTGGTCCAATACTGAGGGTTGACGTGACCGTACCACTGACCTGCACACAGACGGACCAATCACGTCACAAGCTGCAGGACGCATGGTAAGTTCAAGGACAGTGGGGATCTTTAGGATGAACATTTTGGACATTGATTATTGATTATATGAATCTATTTTTGTTTGCTAGCAAAATGCACATTTTTGACAGATTGCACAATTTTATAATAATACACATTTAAGAAATACATTTTTTTAACGTACTTGAATTCAATATTTTTATTTATATTATTGTTTTACACTTTTCTACATTTCCACTGCTGCGTTGTTCGTTTTGCTTCCAGTTAGCCGTTACGCTGTGGGCGGTTTTATTATGGTTTTATTGGGGTGAGTTAATAATTTTTCCACCAGTTGACGGTTTGGAGGAGCTACAGGAACAGTTTCTCCCAGTCGGTCTATAACATATAATAATGAGGGTATTTAGTTTGCATGTCTGAGCTCAGAGAAACAAAGGCTGCACCTCGGTGTTGGCAGCATTCCTCCGTGGCGGTTTTGCTAAGTTAAACATTGGCTGCCTGATAAATGATTGAGCTAACAGGCGCTAAACTAGGTCACAGCGGCGTGAATGGCTCCGAAGGCTGAAGCCGTGTTTACTGTGGGATTAGTCTTCATGTGAAACTCCGTCCCCAACCAGGCAGTAATGGTTAACAAGTAGAACTTTGGGGAGGTTGGGTGGGTGTGGGTAGGAGGGGGGTTTGGTCTTACCGCTGAGGCTGCAGCTGAAGCCCGTACCTCCAGGTTGGTGGCTGCTGATGCTGGGCGGCAAGCCGGACGGCTGGAGTGGGATGTCGGGGACGCCGGTGGGATACATGGCGAGGTTGGCATGAGTCAGCACGTTGCTGAGGCACAGTGATGCCATGGAGACGCTGAGGAGGAGAGAAGACGTCGGTTGAAACATCAGCTCACCTCATGAGACGATCACACCTGATAGCGAACCACTTTTTTACCTGAAGACGGACCCAACAAAACGCGCCGGATTAATCCGCAAACAGAGGGACCCTTGAACAATCTGGGCTCCGAAACAAATATACACCTGCTGCTCCGCGTCAGGTCCTCAGTGTCTTTATACACCTGCAGGGACCGGAGGATGGGCTCAGGTAATGCAGGGGAATTCCACTTGAGACTGGCCACACCTCTTCCTCCTCCTCCTCTTTCCCGAGAACTCGATCAACAAAACAAACCTGCCCTGCTATTCTCTCCAAACCCTTTTCTTTCTGACTCGGATTAACCCTGTGCGAAGGAAAGTATGGAAACATGATCAGCCAGAGATCGGTTCTGGAAGTAAAACCAGGTCTGTGAAGTTCATAAAACCACTAGAGGTTTAAGAGATTCACTTCTCAACACCTCAACCCGTCCACCGAGGCCCCAAAACAGACCCACAAATTAAACCAAACCTGATCCAGAAGCTATCAAACCGCCTCACACAAGAACTCCAGCAGATCTGGATCCACATGTTCTCATGGACGTTCCTCTAAAGTCGCATCAGAACCGAGGACCCAGGCCAACTCAGGTTCGTTTTAGTACGGCAGCCTGGATGGAGACAATTCCAGTGAAAGCATTCGGAGCTGGTTGATCCGGATTTTCATTTGGATCTGAACCAACACACACACACACACACACACACACACACACACACACACACACACACACACACACACACACACACACACACACACACACACACACACACACACACACAGAGATTAGATCTATTCGGAGAAGTTAAAGTTGGGTCATCTCCCTCATTGTTGAAGACGGGTTCAGATTAAATCTGAATCTGGTCCAGCTGATCTTCATTAGTTCAAATCCATCAGAAAAACATTAACAAATAAAAGTCGTCCTGGTTTAAGAGTTTTAATCTGGGAGTTTCTTACAGATTATTTCATTATTAGATTTAGTTCGTTTATCCAGCAGCTGGTTTTAGTTTTTAAACATGACATCACAAATTTATGACATCACCCACTATAACATCACATGTTTATGACATCATGTTTATGGCATCACATATTTTGTGAGTGTATACTTAAAACCCAACAGTTTCTCTGTTCAATAAAACCTGATCCAGAATTTGATTCCGGTTCCAGAATCAAATTCTGGATCCAGATTTGAATTTGGATCACAAACCCACAAACCATCCTCATGTTGAGAAATAAAATAGTAGCTCTGTCGCTTTATCTGGATCTCATGGGGTCTGGCTTGTCCCGAGACCCCCGACCCATTTTTAAAATTTTAATTTAATCGACACCAGAACATTTATTTTATTAAAAATGAAAAAAAAAAAAAAAAAAGTCAACAGATTTCAGTCAAGAAACAAAAGAAGATTGATTAGACGTAACATTTCCATGACACTGTCATCAGGGGGAGGGGGAGGGTGATGGGGGGGAGGGGTGACGGGGGAGTTGGGGGGGGGGGGGGTGGCAGTTAGTTAGGATTCTAAAAATAGCCACACGGTGACAGCAATTACATGACATCCTGTCAGCCAGCAGCCGCACCTGACGCCGCTTGTCATTGGCTGGTTGGACTTTAATACGGTGAATCATCTCTGGAAGGAGGCGGAACCACAACAACGCAAAGGGCAAAGGTGAGGAAGGTCTGCCGATACCAGCCCCCTGGGGCGACGCCTCCTGCAGCAGCTCTCTGCTGTTACCTGGCGATCACCTGCTGGCATTACGACCCGTTGAAGACCATCAACCGGTCCAGGATCTCACTCCTAAGCCGGGAGATGACATTACCCAGCATGCAATGCACTTGACTCCTTAAAAAAAGTGTATTCCTGCACACCCAAAGGGGGACCATGTGCCCCCATGACGCTACAAGGTTCTAAGCGAGCCCCGTTTCAGGTCTGGGTCTGTCTCCAGAAGGGGGCTCTTGTTGAGGTGGTCCAGCTCGGTTGTGACTGGTTTCATCTCAAATGGAACCAGTTGAGAGCTCTGGGGGCATTGGGAGCTCACTGGTAACGCCTCCAGGTGGAAGTGGAACTTGTCACTATGGGGGAACGCTGGGAATACCCGACCGTTCCGCCAAGACTACGACTGAGACCACAAACCAGACGGATGTGTTCCACCATGGGGCTCCTCATAGGGGCCTATGGGGAGTTTTACGGTGGTTGTAGAAGCAGACGGACTTAAACTCTCGCTGTCAGGTGGGCGAGTGGAATGCGATTCAGCAATTGAGAAGAAGCCGGGCAGCACGAGTGTTTCTTCCAAAATTTCACAACATTGCCCACGCCCTGTTTCCACGGCGTGTGGAAAGAGAAGGAATGCGGCCCCGCAGGTTTGCGCTCTGTGACGAAGCGCCGGCGTTGGCGACCCGCGGGCGAACGGGCCGAGCGTTTCATCATCTCTCCACCCTTCATTACGCCTCTACACCTGGAGGTTGCTCAACGGCGGGGCTTTCCACCGTTACTCTGAAAGACGTGAGGAGTGAGCCGTCGCCGTCAAACAAAGTTGACAGGAATTTAAACAGTGGAACGAGTTTGCGGCGCCCCCGCGCATCTCAGTCATGGGTCGGTGGCGTATGTCACAAGAAGTTGTTGTTGACAGCAGGAGGCGGAGCTACCAGCTTCTAACGTAAACAACATTAATTATGACAGGAGGCGGGGCCACAAACTTCCAATGTTAACAACATTAAGTACCACAGGAGGCGGAGCCACGATCTTGTAAAATAGTAAACAACATAAAATACAACAGGAGGCGGGGCTATAATCTTCTAATATTCTAAATAATACAAAAATACCACAGAAGGCGGAGCTACGATCTTCTAAAACAGAAAACGACAGGAGGCGGAGCTACAAACTTGTATTATTATTATTATTATTATTTAGTAAATTATATGTTGACAGTAGAAACACTGACACACAAAAGTTGATGCTTATGTTAAAAAGTTAAAAAAGGAAAGTAAATTAATTTGTTTTGTCATTTTCTCTATGTGGGTCTTTTTCAACAAATAAACAGACACAATAAACTCAATATAATAAAGCAGAATATTTAAGAACCTATGTAGCTGTGTTTGGTGGGACTCGACCGGAAGAACCATTTGTATGGGCTGGTTGTGTGTTTGGCTCCCTCTAGTGGTCGGTCAACAAACTGCTGGGGCTTCTATGTTATGTGTGTGTGGACGGTGATTTCTCAGCAGAACAATAATTGATAAATAATAAGTGAAATAAATGTTCACTTATATAGAGAAGGGATGTCTGAAGTGGTTGCAGCTCTTTATCTTAAATTAAAACTTGTTTGTATTTATTTGTTTTTGGACAGGGAGCTCATACAGTAGATGAAACCGATCATTTGAGCAGTTCCGCCATCTGACCGCAGGGGGCGGTGTGGTACCGATGACCTTTTGGATGGATTACAGTTCATGTGTTTTTGTATTTAATTGTCATATTTTGGCAAAATTAAGTGTACAAACTCCTTTAAATCTAATCCATTATCATTATTATTAATAAAAAGAGGCTTCCTTTTTCTTTTTAGCATGTTGTGTTGTTTCATCTTTGTTGACTGCTATGGACGTGTTTGATTTGTGTGCAAACATGGATTTACCTCATAATAATTGTCCTTCGAAAGCACTTTGTGCCAATTGTGTATGATTTATAAATATAATCGTTTATTTTCATGGATTCAAAGTGCAAACACACACAGTGATAATAATAATAATAATAATAATAATAATAATAATAGTATTAATAATAATAATAATAATAATAGTAATAATAATAATGATAATAATAATAATATCTATCTCACTCCAGGTTTGTATTGATGTTCAGGTTTTAATATAAGTGTTTCCATTTAGTCCTTTTTGAGTTTTGTTTTCACTATTCTTATTTCTGTTTTTAATTTCATCCAGTTCAGGGGTGCCTAGATGTAAAAATTTATTGTCTTCCAGAAAGTTGTGGATTAAATCTACGGGTCAGAACCAAGAAGAAGGTTCAAACATTTTCAAATGAAGCAGAAGTTAGTCCAGTTAAATAGTGTTAAACAGTGCAGGTAGTAAAAGAAGGTTTTGTGTGAAGCGTGAATTGTTCTTGAGGTCGTCCTCGTCCTCTCATCACGGCGGCACGGCGGCGCAGCGGTAACGCTGTCGCTTCACAGCCAGGAGGTCTGGGGTTCAAATCCCACTGAGGGCCTCTCTGTGAGGAGTTTGCATGTTCTCCACGTGTCTGGTGGTTCCAAAAACATGCACTTAGCTGAGTTAAAATGATCATAGATGTGGAAGAGGGTGATTAGACACACCCGGGGGGTCATTGTAGTGGGGAAGTGGTTCTAAACCTGGTGACAGAAACATTTTGGTCGTGTTTCCTCCACCTGTGAACCCCATAAATACAAGTTCCAAACCAAATCACAGCAGCTGAAGGTTTAGCTCAGAGAGATGAGAAGAGGAACTCAGATCTGAGGTTGTGGGTTCAAATCCCCCCCCTCCCATCATTTTTCAGACTGTTTCCTGAATGGCGAAGACAAATACGCCCCGAGAAAAGGTGTGAGCGTGAAGGAATCGGTAGCGTGGTGGGTTAGCCCGTAACCAGGAGCCCTCGGTGTCACATTCATGTCCCAACCCAGCGCTGCAGGTTCTGGATCAAACTGTGTCTCGCAGTAACGAGGCCCGGGGGGGGCCGTGTCCCCTCCGCGTTGTCTGAGGTATAGAAAGAGGGGGTTATGGAGCCGTGAACCAGAGACAGCTGAAATTTTATTGCTTTTGTTGACAGCAAAATAGTTTTGTAGGTGATGGGGAGAGGCTGCCGCCAGGCGAAGAGTGTTTCGAAGTTAAAGTTTGTAGGTAATAACAGCAAAAAAAGGTAGGACCAACATTTTGGGAAGAAGAACCTTTAAATCGAAAAAAACACTGCCGATATTTTAATATCATGAAAGTGAAGTAACGTCTACTAGTAGACTGAATGAACAGGATGCAGAACACGTTAGTATTTATTTCATAAATAAAGAACCCTCTCTGGTATCTTCACAGAGAAAAAGGCCTTGGACATGAACTTCCTGTTGGACATGAACTTCCTGTTGGACTGACCGACCCTTCTGTCGCGTCCAGGAGGCTCGTAGACTCTGTTAGCAGCTCTCATCAACTTCTCTGTGAAAACCACAAAGCAAACAAGTTAAGGAACCCAACTAAGTGATACAGGGGGGCTTTTTCTGGTACTGTTCAGGGGGCCTTAGTCTGGGGAATACTGATCAACATGGTCCACCAGTTCCAGGACGTCTGTGTGGGGTCTCAGTTATCCAGGTCATGGTTATCCAAAGCTGTTCAAGTCAATCCACTGGATGTTAAGAAAGTTCTTGAAGACATTTAGTCTGTCGTCCAAGAGACTTCTTCAGTTCTGAACTGCGTGGGGGTTAGGGTTATTTTCAGCGAAATGCAACTTCTGTCTTCAGGGGATGAGTCTTTTCGAAGTGAAGATAGAGCTTTGGACAGTTCCAGGATAGAACGCTGTTACGACCCAGCTCATTAAAAAGAGTTGTAACAAGAAGAAACCGATGTTAAAGGGTTAACGTAAAAATATTTAATGAACCAAAGATGATCTTAAATCCCTGGACAGGATAAAGGTGTTCAAAATGAACAAAAAGGGCCAAAGGATGCTGCTCAAACAAAGGAATAGAACCAAAAGAGGACCGCTGGATTCATCTGTAAATTACAAGTAAAGGGAAAACAAAACCCACAAAGTAATCTGATTACAGTTGTACTAAAAAAGTGGTGAGCAGCCCCCCTACTGCTAATGCTAACACAATCCAGTGACTAACTCGGCCCACTCTTCCACAATGTGGTCACAAACTTGGTTCAAACATCTCCAGGAGCAAACGAGGCAGACTGTCTGTGTGGAAACAGCCCCCCCCGTCTGAACAGCTGAGGACAATTTGAGGGCTCCCGGTCTGATTGAGGATCTGCACCAATCAGGAGCCGGTTGGAACAGGTGGAGTGGGCGGAGCCAAGACTGAAGGGTGGTGAAGCGTTGAGAGGAGGGAACCAAACCCCCCTGTCACATTTAAATGACCCTAAGGCGGGGGTGTTAAAGTCAAATACACGGAGGGGCAAAAAAACAAACTTGCTCCAAGCCGAGGGCCGGACTGGTTCAATGTTTATTAAAACATATGGAAATGAACACAGTGTATATTATTTAATGATTAAATGAATAAAGCAATACTTTATCACGGCTCTGTCAGTAACTTCAAGGGGAAACATTAATACCAAGATAAACGCATAAATTAAAATGCATTATTATGCTGCTCCATGATCCTACCAATCACTGCTTTCAAATAGTAAAACAAAAAAAATTAAATAAATAAATGTAAATCAGATCAGTTGTATTCGTTCTCGTGGCTCTGATCTGTAATTTTCCCTGAGTCCATTCAGCTGAAATAAATAGAAATAAATAAAATACTAAAATCTACGGCACAGACAAAACACAGCTTCCTTCTAAGAGACATCGAAAACGGTTCAACTCAGCAGAAGACACGCAGGTTTACCTTTGACCTTTCTGAACATGAACTCTGACCCCCACCTGGCTTGAAACCCCCTGCTCTCAGCGTCCACCTTCGGGGGGGGGGGGTAACTAAATCCACCCTCCGCTCTGACTGCTGATAAACAATGAAACCGAAGCCCTCTCGCTGCCCTGCAGTGACTTCCGCTACCGTTGCATTGTGGGGAATGTAGTATTGGTGCACCAGCCGGCTGATGCGGTTTGCGGGCCGGTTCTATTAGAAATTAAAAATCATCCCACGGGACATAAATAATTGATCACGGGCCAGATCTGTCCCGCGGGCCTTGACTTTGACATATGTGCTTAAGTATGACAGTGTAGCCTAAACCATACTATGATGTAGTACCTATCCCATAGTATAATAGAGTAGCCTAACAATAAATAACCTTTTTTTCTTAAATTGATCATCAATATCTCTATAAACAAAATAATTGTAAGAAATATATTAAGAACTCGATTGAAGTGACTGCACTGATGAGGTTTATTTTGAAATAAATGACTTACAATCAGTTCATTCAACGTAGGAGAAATATTGATCATTTCCAATGAAAGGGTGAACAAGTCAATCAATAATAATAATAATTACAATAATGAGAATTACTGGTTGGGGACCGCTGATCCAGGGGTAACAGGAGACAATGACACCTGACGTGTGTTCCTGACGTCTGGTCTACTCCGCAGTTTGGTTTTCTTTACGGTCACTGCAGAAAATCCCGCTTCACAGAGACAGGAGGTTGGAAATGGAAACAACAGGGATTAAGAGACTTTTTGGCCGATCTCAGGATAATCTGCCTTGACTTTAGTCCAGAACACTGGGGCAGTTGTGGGCTGGCTGGTAACATGTCACGTGACCGAGACAGACGCACTCATTCGTCTGTGCGGAATGACGCACAGACGTCACTTTTCAAAATAAAACATCTTTAGACTGGTAATCTATATATATATATATATATATATTTAAAAAAAAAAGAAAGTCAATTTGGTACCGACCGGTACCAAATGCTCCGCGACCAGGTACCGGGTCGCGCCCCAGTGGTTGGGGACCACTGACATAGGATGATGGAGTATCTATCCTATGGTATGATTAGATTAGCCTAACCTATACTGTGATGTAGTACATATTCCATAGCATGATCTATCTATCTATCTATCTATCTATCTATCTATCTATCTATCTATCTATCTATCTATCTATCTATCTATCCATCCATCCATCCATCCATCCATCCATCCATCCATCCATCCATCCATCCATCCAGTGTCATATCACTTTTGACCAGTAGGGGTCAGTGTTGTTCTACGTCACGCAGCGACACAGAAGATTAACTGACGATGAAGATGAATATGAAGATAGCGGCTATGGCAATGGTGGTGATCAATCAATCAATCAATCAATCAATCAATCAATCAATCAATCAATCAATCAATCAATCAATCAATCAATCAATCAATCAAAATGTATTTCTATAACCATTTCTAAGAAAAGTAATTTACATTAATATAAAAAAACAGCAGAAAAATGTAAAGATTCATAAAGGTTTCATCTGAATAGTGAAGGAAAATGTTCATTAGACATGACAAAGATGAAGATCATGGCAATGATGGTGATGAAAATGACAGTAATGATGAAGATGAAGATGAAGATGACGACGACGATAATGGTGGTGGTGATGATGAAGATAATGATGATGTGTTGGAGCCATTTAATGTTTTTTTTTTTGAATATTTGATTTTACAATGGATTCCTGTGAATGTAAATAACGACCTCTCATGATAACCAACAAGAAACAAACAGAAAACAAACAGCACAAACAAACAAACAAACAAACAAGAATCAAACCACAATTGTCTGGTCTTCAAAGATGGGGTACACCCAAGACAAGACGCCAGCTCGTCATGCGTCCCACATGAATGACAAACAACCACCCTCACCTACGGTCAACGTGGAGCGATCAATTCACCGAAGCTGCAAATTTATTATAGATAGGAGGAACCACGCAGACACGGGGAGAACATACAAACGCCACACAAAAAGGAATCGAACCCTTGACCTTGTAGCTGTGAAGAAACAGAGCAGGAAGTGCTGGAGGAGGAACATGAGAAGGAAATCGTCTGCATTCGATAAGAAGAGAGGGAACAAAGGCTCGGCCTCGACACGGTCACACATTTCAATTCAGGAAGCAATCTCTTCCAGGAACGGATCCAATCTGTGACCACTCCAGCTGAAAGGTCACTGCATTGAGATGAGGTTAAGAATGTGAAGTTCCACCGGAACACTTTGAAGACCCGCACAGTCGGTCTGACACGGACGTGTTTCTCTGAGCTGGGGTCAATACTGCGACATTTCAGCCGCAGAGTCGACGAAACACGAGAAACTTTTGATTCTCACCGTCGGAACGTCAACACAAAAGTTAGCTTCCTGTTACGACGCATAAAGAGAACTCAACCTTTAAAGGATGCGAAAGGAACGTGTTCTGGAGTCCGGACCATGGAGATGGATCCTGGTGAGCTTCAGTAATGAGCCTGATTGGTCGCTGCCTGGTGAGGGCGGAGTCCTCACAACCCCTAAGTGACCAGATGGCAGCTGTCCTTCTGAAACGTGGCTTTTTGCCACCTGGACATCCAGGTGATGGGATTTTTCCATCTTAGGTTGGATATTAAGGACAACCGCCTGTTGGAGCAGGGGGGGTGGGAACTCATATCTAATGAGGAGAAAACATTAAACCATTTGTCACCATTGGGGACGGCAGGGAAGTCATTTCAGCTGACTTTGTGATGAAGATTCTCTGAAAAGCCGTAATGATCCTCTCACATTAATGCAGGGAAATCTGTTTAATTAGAGGAGTGTGCTTTCCTCTAATTATGGGCTGAAATGCTCCGCTGGCTCTCAGTGTGGTGTTTTAATGTTTGGGGAGGGCCGGCCCCGGGCTCGTTTCACGGCTCTCAGCTAAACCCTGAGCCTTAAAATATTATCAGTCACCCCGGTGTTGGCTGATGGTGCTACACTCGTACAGTTACCCCGGTGATTGTTGATGGTACTAAAGTCGTACAGTTACCCCGGTGCTGGCTGATCTATAGTCATACCGTTACCCTGGTGTTGGCTGATGGTAATACAGTTGTACAGTTACCCCGGTGTTGGCTGATCTATAGTCATAAAGTTACCCCGGTGTTGGCTGATGGTAATACAGTTGTACAGTTACCCCGGTGTTGGCTGATGGTAATACAGTTGTACAGTTACCCCGGTGTTGGCTGATGGTAATACAGTAGTACAGTTACCCCGGTGTTGGCTGATCTATAGTCATAAAGTTACCCCGGTGTTGGCTGATGGTAATACAGTTGTACAGTTACCCCGGTGTTGGCTGATGGTACTACAGTCATACAGTTACCCTGGACTGCCTGTTCTGGCGGGTCCATTCAGTTCCTTCAGGCCGTCCCAGACCAGCAGAAGCTTTATCCTCAAGCGGGTCAGCTGCTGCACCTCCTTAGCATCCCTTTATCTCCAATGTTGGACCGGACTATGGGGACCAGGACACCCCCAGTAGCGTCTCTGGACCACATGGAACCCTGATGGGACATGCTGCTGCCTCATGGAGGGGGGCTGTTTGGTTGGAGGTCACCCGGTATGGTTATGAGCTGCCCTTCAGGTTTAAATCTAATCTCAGTAATTGCTTATACTCAAAGGCGTTTTCTTAGCAGCTGACAGGGTGGAGGGGTAGGGGAGTTGGAGTTGGGGGGTGGGGTGTATAGGAGAACAGACCGTGACCCAGACAACATTCAATGCACTGCTTTATTTCTCCACCTTTTAAGAGATATGTGCTGGGAGAGCAGAAGTGACAGTTAATGTTTCCAGCCTGTTCCGGGATATGCATGCCGCCGATACGGAATGACAGGTGCATTTCCCAAAAAGAGAGCACATAATGTTTTTCTATTTAGCACTTGACAGTTTGCCTTCATCATACGGTAAGCTTAAGGGCTTCTGAAGCAGCATGATTATTGTTGGCCCCCAGCGCCTCTCTGCACACCAATTGAATTCCGTCATGGGGAGGAGAAGGCTGTTAAAGGCCCTGCCAGAAAGGATGCCGACGAATCAGCATACTAAGTGAATTTTATATGTGCCATTTCACTGACCTCCATCTTTACATTGAGAGGGGAAATGTCGCCTCTTTTCCTCGGGTGCGACCTCGACTGACTCAGTCGGACGCAACTTTATGAATTTGTAAAAGACACAGTGCATAATGTTTACTAAAACATTACAGACCATCGCCGCTTCTGAAACATTTATGTGCCCTGCAGGATGTCATTATCTCCAGATCCTGCCCTGATGTCGCCTCACCTGAACCCGGTTTCGCCACCGCCACGTACCCCACTTACGTCCATGAACGGAGGCAGTTTTAGGAGCTAATGGATTCACATCCGGCTTCTGCAGAAAAGAGAACCTTCCTGAGCTTCAGAGAAGTTGAGGTCAACCGCTAAAGTAGAAGTTATCAGCTGGTTTCCATGGAGAAACTGGACTAGGTACAAATCCATTTGATAACAAGTGTCACAGTTAGGTAAAAACTACCATCTGTAGTCCACTCACTCAGCATGAACATGTCAGACATAATCGTTCTGGTTGATAAAAGCGAGAATTTTCGGTCGCTTTTCGTAGCAATGAAAGATTCATCAAGAAATCACATTTTTGGCATTTCTATTCATCAAGGCTGAAGACCCAAACAATGGAGCAGATCTACTGGATCCAAATATCTAAAACAGATAGTTTATCATGACTAGCAGCTGAGATAACGCTTTAGCAATTAGCATCTGCAGCTTCGCCGTTTTTCAGAATAATTTTAATGCTTTATTCTAAATATTCCAGCTAAAATCTTCAGTTTTGTGCAGCTCTGCTTGTTTTCCCGTCGGAGTGCCACTCCAGATGAAATTGTCCTCCTTCAGATGAGATTGCGACGCCTCCAGTCGGGATTTGGATGGAAATCAAGTTTGTGACGCCGGCGACTACTGTCGAGCAGGTTGAGTGTTTCCATTCAGACGTAAAACGGTTGTCACGTGTTGAAAAAAATGCTCAAAGTTGGCCTTCGGAGGACATGGTCCTTTCAGAACCGTCTCCTCAACAAAGGAGTCTTGTTCTTTGTCTCTGGACATTGCGGTTCTGGGATTCACGGAATCGTTGAGACGACATAAAGTGGTGGCTGAAGCTAAACGACAGCAGCAGAACTCTGCTCGCTAAAAGCAGAGCCGCTTCACTTCTGAGGCGCTCCTTTGTTTTTTTGGGAGGATTAATGTGGTGGTGGGTGCTGTCATGATGGTCCCTGGCGTCCTCTTCTCCTTGACGTGTTGGAGAGCATCTGTCAGCGAGGTCTCTGGTCGTTAGCTCGTCTGTCAGCCTCAGACGGCGGCTCGCTTGTCACTTGTCATTTCCAGTGCCGTATTCAATCTAGCAGTTTTCTTTGGAGACCCTCCGTCTTTGTCATACATGCCAATATTGATTCTGACAATCGGGGGGGTGGGGCTTTTGTTTCCGACGCCCTCTTGCACCAACTTCGTTTTATTGTTGTCTTTGTAGGAGGGGAAAGAATTTATGTTGTTTGAATGGATATCTGTCTCCTGACGTCCGTCTGTCGGTTCCTCCGGTAGTCTTGGGAAACACATTCGGATCCAAGACAGGGCGGAGCAGAGCTGAAAAGAACTCTGGGAGTTGGGGGCGGAGCTACTTTCACCTGAGCAACAGGTAATGGAGGGATTTTAACATTTAGTTGTAATGAACAACAGGAAGTACAAAATAATCACACATTCATTTTCTTGAAGACTTCTCGTGGGTTCTGTTGGAGCTAATCCCAGCTGGCAATCGGCGAGAGGTGGGGTACACCCTGGTTGCATCGCCAGCTCATTGCAGGACCACAGAAACAGAAAACCACTCACACACACACTCTTTCGCTGCCTAAGCTGCGTGTTTCTGGAGGTTAGAGGAAGTGGAGAACGTACAAACTCTTCAACACTGTCATGAAATTCAACTTCCTGTCATACTTCCTGTTTGTATAGTGTCAGACCTATGCATTTTATTTCTAGAAGCATCTATTAATATCAAACTATATATTAAACTATGTAGTTTAATGTTAATATTAATATTAAACTTTACATGTGATGCATTTTAATTAGTAAGGAAAATTTTTTTTGAAACTTTTCTTACAGCTTCTGTTGATTTTATTCAAAACATAGATCTCCATTATGATTGGAAAAAAAACGTTATTTAGTCTGTTGTTTAATTGTAAGATGAATAAAAATAAGGTAAACTCAGAAGTGTTTTCTCACCAAGGACCTGAGCTGAACAAATGGATGTATTATTCAGCTGCAAGATTCTCATCAGCCCGATACGAGGGCGAGAGGCGGTGGAGTGTAAAATCATTCTGACTGCTGCCTCCATTTTCAGAGCTGAATGTGGCCTGTCGTCGAGCATCAGTGATAAGAGAGCAGCATTCCAGACAGGAAGTGATCGGAGCCCCTGATGGAAGCTCCCGTCACTCCATTATTATTTTAATTAGATATTTATGTCTCAACTGCTTCAACCTCAAACCTCTTTTATTACCTAACTTCTTTTTCCACGAGAACAAAGAACAAAAGAACAAAAGTGTCCAAAGTTAAAGAAAGCTAGCATCCCGCATGTAGCCTACTGGGGTAGTTAGCATCCTACATGTAACCTACTGGGGTAGCTAGCATCCTACATGTAACCTACTGGGGTAGCTAGCATCCTACATGTAACCTACTGGGGCAGCTAGCATCCTGAATTGGAGGTCCTCCTGAGGTCTTTGAGGTCTTCCTCTTCCTGGCCTTCTTTTTGGTGGTCTTTCATTTTGAGGCCTTCCTCTTGGAGGTCTTCCTCTTGGACGTCTACCTCTTGGAGGTCATCCTCTTGGGGGTTCCCTTCTGGGTGGTTTTTCTCTTAGAGGTCTTCCTTTGGGAGGTCTACTTCTTGGAGGTCTTCCTGTCTGGACTCTTACTCTAAAACAGATTTAGACTGAATGTTTTCTAGAGGTAGCTTCTCACTTCTCTCTTTAGCCCCTGATCTGGATCCTCTAGATCACCATGGAGACCACCATGATACTTGTTTGCCCTGAGGGACCCCAGACTGGCCCCAGGTAGGCCCCTGAAGCCCTCTGCTCGAGTGGCTGGTGTTAGTCTCCCATCCATTCCGGTCCCGTCCACCAGGAACGAGCTGGTGCTCCCCCCCCCCCCCACATGGCATCACTGGGAGGTTCATGGGATGGAGGGGGGGTGTTCCTCTGTTAGAGGCGATTAACTCCAGAGAAATGATGTTTGCAGAGACTCTTAATTACGAGAGAGAACCTCTGTTCTCCTTCATCCGGCGTGGATGTGAGGACTTCATTAATCAGCTGCAGACGTTCATTAAACACGAGCTCAGACAAACTAATTGTTTGTTTGCTGCTGGTTCTTAAAGGTCGCCGGCGTGTCGGAACGCGTTCCCCGTCCAGCACATGACAGGAACGCCATGGACGCGCTCCGGAGTCCGCCTTCCTCTACGCAGATGTTACGGCTGGGGAAAAAGGCTCCACGTATGGAATAATCCGGCGAGCAGCGGAGGATGACCGGAGGCTACGTGAGGGAAATTAAAGCGGTAATTCATATTGATTACCGCCCGGCTACGGGTGGGGGGGGAACGGGACCCGGTGGTTCCTGGAACGACGGAGTTGTTCCCATAATATCTGACATCTGACGCGGGAATGTTCCGAATCCACCTTCGTGCTCGAGTGAAGACGGACGGGAGAAATAATCCATCGTTAAATCAATATTGATGATGTCACCGCCACAGATCTCAGCATCTATTGTGTCTTTATGATCATATTTTATGTTCTTAAAGAGAGAAAATGAATAAAAACTTTAAGCATCATCGTTACTCCTTCCTCTTCCTCGTCGGCCTTCCTAAACGTCTCATTTTTTTTGCGGCTCCAGCCGGTTTTGTGTTCTCCACCTCCGGGGGGGATTCAGCGGAATAAAAACATGGTGACATAGTGACATTAGCATCTGAGCTAATGGGGGTGTAATGGCTGCCAGATATCTGATGCTCCAGAGGTCGCCCTCCTGTTCGCCGCAGCCGCGGAACGCATCAGGAAGAATAATGACGAGCGTCTCCTGAGGAAGACATTAAATTCCCTCCAGTGTTCCAGCGAGTACACGGAGAACAGAACGACGCTACGCCGCCACAATGACGCCGAATAAACGGGGGCGTTACAGACTATTAAAGCTCCGTGTGACGGCGGGAATGTTCGGAAACCAGGATGGGGCTTCGCAGCTGGAGGGACATCCGGAACAGGATGGAGGTAGTCCGTGAGAAATCCGAGAAAGACAGCTTTGATTCGTTTCTTCAGTTCTTCTCGAAGGTGAGAAGACAAAGTCCAGGAAGAGTCGATCTCCAAACCCGGAGCAAACCGGATCCATGAATCCAGGCTCAAACAAACCTGACTCCAGGTTGATTCCGAAGCTAATCCTTAGGAATTCTGCTCCCATTAGCAAAAAGGGGCCATTAAGAAAAGTAGCGGTGGATAGCGGCGCTGTGCCACCGGTGCCATTGTTCCGATGGCACGTCTCCATTACCCCCCGCCTGGGGGCGTCACATTAGTAATGACTGATGCTGGAGAATCAAATGAGATCCACGCTGCGGTCGTCCGTCTCCAAAGTTAGTCGGACTCCAACTCGGGAAGTATAATTAGAACGATCAACTCTGTGACGCTAACACATCGCAGCGTGAGGAGGAGGAGGAGGAAGAAGAGGAAAAAAAGGTCACACCGCCGCGTCTGATTCACCTTCACATTTTATTACACCTGTCATAAACCCAGTGGAAGCAGCGGGGAGTCAGTTGCCACGGTTACCGGAGCGATAGTGTCAGCGCGCAGAGGTCGTCCGTCATGAGTCACTAAAGGAGTTAAATGGAAATCATTCAGCGGGGGTCAAAGGTCAGAGATAACAGGAGCATGTCTAAACCTGCAGGAACTTTCAGCTGTGGAAGCAGGGGGAGGGGTCTGTGAAGGCCACGCCCACCAGTGACATCAAAGTTCATATGCAGGCAGGACGACGCGCTAAGTGAAACGTAAGACGTGATGAAAGTGATGTCTGCAAATTAAAATAAAGACGTTGACAGTATTTTCTGCACTAGAATGCGCACTTAAAAGCCTTTAATTCTCTCAAAAACCGACAGTGCGCCTTATAATCCAGGTTTTATTTGGAGCCGACTGACCCCGGAAAACCGGAGATACGATCGTTTACATTTGATCTATGACGAGCGGTTCAAACGGCTTCTTATAATCAGACGGCAGACGCCGTGTTTCTGTCCGTGTAGTCGCCATCGTACTAGCGGGGATGCATGTATTCACGTGATGTAAGCATGTCACGCGATTCGTGCATTTTGTCACGTGATTCAAACATGTACAGTGATTGGTGCATTTTGTCATGTGACGCAAACGATCTTATTTTGAAAAACTCCTTAGAAGAGTGACACAAACTGTATATAATTATGTTAGAAGCCTATGGCTAACTTTTTTGAATTGAAAATCAACTTGATGAACATGTTTTTGGTTTTTATGTGGAATAAAATATAATTTGTTCCATTTCCGAATTTGACTGTTTGTGTTTATTTTGCCCCAATATGTCAAAATAATAAGTTATAGGGAAATAAAAACTATCTGTTCATAGAGCTGAAGTTGTGCTGAAGATAAACATACCAAGCATGGGTATGTTAAATCATTTTAACGTGGTAATAGAGACAAATATCAAAAGGCTATTCAGTGAAGGTGCGCCTTATAATCAGACGTGGATTATAATCCAGTGTGCTTTATATATGGAATTTTGTTTTGAATAGGTCATTCATTGAGGATGTGCCTTATAGCGCAGTATATACTGTACTCAGCAATGTGTCCATTGATGCCTGACGACACCGGATCACACCTGTCGGTGTATTTAGGATCCGAGGGAAGACATTTATTTCTATGCTGGGATGAAACCCGGCCCTGAACTCCCCGCCGTAGAGGTCAGCCCCCGACCTCCAACCCCCATCCTCCCCCTCCCATGGCTGACGCCTGTGCAAAGAAACACGTCTCTATTACTAAGTGTGACATCATCCATCATTATGAAGTTCATTATCCGTGTGTTTTCTGAAGCTGTCATTAGTCTTGGTTAACACGCGGTGATTGATGCGTCTACCGCCGATGAAACTTGGGCTTGAGTCCCGTCATCAATCCAGATTCTACCTGGTGCCATCCTTCAGCCGCTCGCCTCCCCCCACCCCAATGCACAGCCCCCAAACCAGGTTATGGAAGTGGCAGTTCCCCAGAAATGAAGACAAATAATTGTTCAATATGTAATCCTGTCAAGTCAGCATGAATCCCGTCCGCGAGCCGCGGCTCCAGGAGAAGCTGACGGATCTTCATCCCGGCTCCCGATCGGACGCTAATGACCTGTGAAGGTGGCTGAAACCAAATCAGCTGTTAATAAGACAACTAACTTGACCGATAACTTTACCGATACCGAGCATGGGATGCGATTAATCACTCGTTCTGCATCCCGTCCCTCCTTCTCACCGGAAACTTCCTCCTGTAGGAGGAAGTAATTTCCTGTACAGGGCGCTCCCATCGATGCGATTACCGCTCCGTTTGCCACCTGGGAGGGGGGGCGTCGTTAAACCATGGGGCTTCCTTTACGGCGCATCATTAAACAGAACCTCCAGGAATCTCCGCCGCTCACGAAACGCATCGGCTGACTCCGTAAAATCGGGCCCCGTCGGAACAAATCGTTTGATCGGGAAGGGGCGACGTGATCGGAACCAAACGCACCTCCATTCTGGACTAGAACATGTCCTGAACCAGGACACATGACCAGTTTATTAGAAACCAGTCCCTGTGGAGAAGGAGGGACTGGTTTCATCCCTCCCAGTGCGGGAGCTGGTTGGTGATGGCGGCCTATGAACCTGAAGACCCCTGTGGATCGGACGTGAGCGATAGCGTTAACGCGTTTGTCATTAAACGGTGGGTGTAACATCACGATGAACCACCACCACCATCATCATCATGGATGAATAATTGTAAAGAGACGATTGAATCTATGTGTCATTAAAGATGGGGATGATATTATTACGGGTTTAGCTATGTTGCTATTAGCTTAGATTGTTGGGACGTGGAGGTATCCCATAATGCAATGAGTCTCTTCCTCTTGCTCTCCTTCATGTCACATTCATGAACCAGTGATGCAGGAGGAGCTGGGTGTCAACAGAGACGAGGATTCAAGGCAGAACAAACGTCACTGCTGCTCCCTCAGGGGCCCCAGTTCAGGGGCCCCACCTCCACTGGACCCATGTGGGCCACCCCATCCAGCTGACCCCTGTCAGCAACTCATGGCCAAGAGATTGCTAACGCTATGACCACGCCCTCCTGTTCCTGTCAAGAAGACAAGCTACTGATAAGAGAGGAAGAGGAGGAGGATCTTCATCATCACCTCGTATCTTTTTTTTTTTTTTTTAAATTTTATATACTATATTCATCCAAGAAGGGAAATTACTTATTTCCACATCATCATCATCATCATCATCATCACGGCTTGCTGTGGACCCGTCAGTTTGCTCCGACCGCCGTCGACAGTGATGGATGAGACCTGCGCCCTGACTCCGCCCCCATCGCCACTCAGCCGCTGATGGATTCAGACGTTCATTCATGACCCCGACGGAGGAAATAGACTCCATCCATCCATCCATCCATCATCCATCCATCCATCGCTAGCTAACGCTGCCACCTCTACAGCTAACTTTCAGCGCCACCGCCGCCCTCCTGGCCTTTTTGCCCCGCCCCCTGGTGATGCAGGTGAACTGTGAGGGGGCGGGGCAAACAGGGCATGTCTCATTTAGCATTAGCACTAGCGCTGATTTTAATCATCTCATTAACGCAGGCTGTTTAAGATCAGCGCTCCGTGAAGCGCTGGAGGGTCCCGGACAGAGGCGGCCCTCAGCGGGACAGAGGCCCCCCCCGTTCCTCCACGGCCCCCAGACGGAACGGCGACCCATTAGGCCGCTCCCCTTCATTAATTAGCTGACTAATACCAGGATTAAAGGGACCCTGTCAGGGAAAACGTGGCGCACATGTTGTTTGCTAATTACGGCGCTAATGACCTCGTTCCTCCACCGGCTGCCGTCCTGATGGGAAGGTGTTTGTTTGTGGGCGTCGGGGCGCCGCCGGATCCGCCAGTGATGGCTCTGGAAACGCCGCTAACGAGAGGCGAGGAGGCGTCGCACCAGAGAGGACTTAAAGGGACAGTCCCCCCCGACGACCCAAAGGCAGTCGTCATGCCGACAGGAGGTCGGGGAAGATTCCAAAACAGAGTTCTGTTGAGGGAACGCACCAACGACACTCAGAGAGGTCCTAGATCCTGGAGCGGATTCAAACCCACAACCTTTTTACTGTGAAGGAACCATCAAGAAACCACTTCTCTCCTAATGGAACCGTCTAGTAACTGGTCCTTTTGTAATGGAACCGTCTAGTAACTGGTCCTTTTGTAATGGAACCGTCTAGTAACTGGTCCTTTTGTAATGGAACCGTCTAGTAACTGGTCCTTTTGTAATGGAACCGTCTAGTAACTGGTCCTTTTGTTATGGAACCTTCTAGTAACTTGTTCTTTTGTAATGGAACCGTCTAGTAACTGGTCCTTTTGTAATGGAACGGTCTCGTAACTGGTCCTTTTGTAATGAAACAGTCTAGTAACTGGTCCTTTTGTAATGGAACCATCTAGTAACTGGTCCTTTTGTAATGGAACAGTCTCGTAACTGGTCCCCTTCTAATGGCCTGGACCAGACTCGTTCTGCAAGGCTGTTTCTGAACCATTCAAGTTGTTATCTATCAGATAACGATCAGATCATTCAACCTGATCATAATCAGACGTTAAATATTGGTTTGGTTCCGTTGATCAACTGAAACGATAAAAGGACCTAAAGTCTGAGAAAAGATGAAAAGGTAAGACTTTTATTAAAACCACTAAAATTCTGATGTTCTTTCTTGATGCAATAAGAATAAGATGACTTTTACAACTAAATGAGTCTGAATAAAATCAGTTGACAGGATGAACACATGAATGATACCCCCGTTAGCGCTAGGGCTAACGGGGGTATCGGACATCCCAGATTGTGGGGAAAATTGGAAAAGCAGAAGGAATAAAAAGTGATGGGGAACAGATGAAGATAAAGAGCGCCCATCCTGTCATCGCTAACCGCTAACCGCCGCCGTCGCCGCCGCTTTGGGAGTGGATCCAATACCCTTCCTGTTGACTCACCATCAATACACTTTTATTGTTCAGAGCAGGAATGAAGAAAGCCCCAGAGGACGTTTCAGAGCGCTCGCTGTGTTGGTGACACATCACTAAGTGTTATTTCTGGGTTCCATCACTGCTAAATCTGGTTCTGTTGGAGCAGCTGAAGAACTCCTAGAACTCCTCCTCCTCCCTCTTTGTGTTTCATCTACCCCAACCTCTGTCAGCCCAACGAGACTCCACCAGAATCAGAACACTTTAACCAGAAAAACTACCAGGAACCTATAGATGGTCTCAGCATTCTCAGAAGCTGCTGATGGAGATCTAGAGCCAGATCTAGATCCCAGAGAACTGGGAACTGGGAGAACTGGATAGCTGATATGAAACCTCACATTGATTGATAGTCGATCAATGAGATCAATCAGCTGCTGGCTGTGAGACTGGGTGTCGTTCTGGAAGCCACCACTAGATGGAGCAAACATGTTGCACACAGGAGATAATTAAAACATAGCCATAATTGACAAACACTCATGGTGTGTCTGTGTGTGTGTGTGTGTGTGTGTGTGTGTGTGTGTGTGTGTGTGTGTGTGTGTGTGTGTGTGTGTGTGTGTGTGTGTCCTATAAGAATCATTTCAAACAAAATGGAACGGGCTCCATCTCAAAGGACGAATGAAAACATATACTTAAGACAATTTGGACGTTTCTAGAAACGTTTAAACTGGTATAGCGGCGCCGCACTGGACGCCTTCGTGTGACGCCATCAAACGGAATCAGAGTATTTACCATCTGCCTCGTCGCCGTGACTTCCTCTGTTCAGCAGGTACTATTAAATTTAGCTGCGATATTTCATCCAAATGTCTAGCAGAGCCCCGACTGGTGGTGCCAGCAAGGCCCCGACATCGGATCCGACCACCAAATGCTGCTCATCCGAGTGTATTGTTGTCTATCGGGGTCTCAGAGGACCCTGCCCCCCATGTTTCCCTGCCCCCCATGTTTCCCTGCCCTGTGGGCTCCATCCTCTCCTGCGTGATCCAATTACCCCAAAAGCGAACTGCAGGCGAACACACCGGCAGCCGGTCGGAGACCCGGACACACTCCCCCGGTGTGTGTTCTCCACGCCGTCCCGCTAACTGTGATGAATGCGGCCATTAAAACGTTAACGCAGCGCTGGGAACGCTTTCAACCCCGATTTGGGGTGTAAGATAATTGACCCCCGCTCCCATCTAAAGGTCACCGAGAATCAATGAATGTATTAAATATTAATCAGAGTTCTCGGTTTCTTTAAAAGACGATGAGATGACCTTTATGCAACATCAAATTGATTATCACGCAGTGTTTAGAAGTGCTTCTTGCGTGAGATTTTAATCCCAGAGGCCTTGTCTAAGGGGGGAGGGTTCTGGAGGGGGTGGGTGGCTACGTCTCTGACAACAGAGCAGGGGTAAAGAGATTACAATAGTAGGGGTGGGGTCAGATAGGGGGAGTGCGATTCATCTCTTTAGTGCCTTTGTTCAGGGTAAATGAACACCCTAATCCAATGTTGGATTAGGGCGTGACGGAGACACAGCAAGGCGAGATTAGCATCTGTAACCCGCGCCAACGCTCCGATAAACAGGAACGTCATTCCTGCTACGTGATTGGTTGCACGTTTCAACCCCTACCCTCCCCTGGAGAACGCTAATGAACCCCTAAAGTAATGACTTTGAATGCTAATTGTCGTAATTGCGAGCAGTGGGCGGAGACTGTAGACCGGTTGAAAAAGGAAGAGGAGTGATACTTCCTGTCAGGGCTGCAGATTTAAAATGCAGCCAGCGATGGAGGAGGCGGGCGGGGGGGGAGGAGGAGGAAGTCGGTGGCGGTGATTGGCACCTGTGACCTGAGTGAAATTGATAAAAGTCGTGGGATCCGAGCGGCGTGGCTTTAAATCCTTGACCTTTCTGTCGGTCCTACTGTACCTCTGCTGGAATGAGTTTGTGCTGCTGTGACTGACTGTCAGCAATACGTTCATGCATCAGTGTGTTGCCGCGGCGGCGGCGGCGAGCGTTTCATCACGTTGTAATTCACCGGGTTTAGAACGCAGCAGTGATGTAATCCGACAACCAGGTTAAGGTCGTTTAGAACAACCTATGGAAGCAGCGCAAACACCTGGTGGAGAAGTTTGTGTGTCCACGTCTCAGTGAATGGAGGGGGAGAGTCTCTGGTGGGACGTCCTGTCTCTGACGGGACATTTAGTCTCTTCCTGGACATTTAGTCTCTGCCTGGACATTTAGTCTCTGACTGGACATTTAGTCTCTGACTGGACATTTAGTCTCTGCCTGGACATTTAGTCTCTGCCTGGACATTTAGTCTCTGCCTGGATATTTAGTCTCTGAAGGGAGATTTAGTCTCTGACAGGACATCCTGTCTCTGACAGGACATCCTGTCTCTGACAGGACATCCTGTCTGTGTCCAGGCCTACATAAAGTCTATAAAGCCATAGAAGAAGCTTCAACAGAGTTCAGCCCCTCATCTCCATCCTCTGAAGGGCATCTGTTGACCCTATCCCCAAACACCCGGGGCTGCACGGAGCCGCCGGACAGGAAGTGAGATGTGTGTGATGTGTTTTCTGGGCTGACTGGAAATGGCAGCGGCTCCCTGAGAACATGTTGGAGATCCGTCCTCCCGCCGCCGGGCAGAGGGAAACAGAATCTCGCCTTGGCTCCGTTAGCTTTCTGTCTGAATGAAACTCAAGTTGTCCTCCTCATCAGCGCCAAGTCTGGAGGGAAACATGGATGTCAGCATCTCCAGTTGGACCCTGCCCCCCCCACCCCTCGCCCCGCCCACCTCATCTTTGTCTTTATGCTGTAGTGACAGCATCTCGCAGGCAAACAGAGTTCTGAATCCCAGCTGACACGACCGACGATTCCAGCAGGCTCTTAACCAATCAGAGGCCGCCTCGCCAACCGCACCAGCAGGAGCTGGTTTTCAACCTCTGCCGGGTATTTCAGGGTGGATCAGCATCATGGGGGGGGCTTTGGCAAAGGGAAACGTGGAGCGACAGATGGGTCCTGCTGGGTCTCTGAGGGCCTGAAAGGGAAACCAGCGACCCGGACCAGCGATGCTCCGGGTCTGACCTCAAATCAGAGGCGATGCGGATGCAACCTCGCGCTCCTATTGGCCGAATCTTCTGCTGGTCCATCTACGAGCAAACTTCACTGAATCCCGTCAGTCCTCCCAGCGTCCTCCACTTTGTCCTTGGTGCAGTGTCTACGACAGGGGAAGCGTCTGATTGACGGCTTTGATGTCATTTCGCTGTAATACATCATACCGGCGCCATGGTAACCTGTCATGTGCTGGCTTCAGCTACTGATAACATGATTGGTGAAAATGCTTCCAATCAGCAGATCTCCTTCAGCGTGTCCTCAACCATCTTTCAGTCAGACGCCGCTTTTCTCTCGACAACCTTTTGGCAGCTCTTCTGGTGGCCAGAGTGGAATCTTTGCTCCGGTGCCAAAGTCCACATTCGCTCTAAATGGAATGGGCCCGCAGCGCTGATAGCATCTGTTTGACTGCATTAATCAAATATATGTTCAGCAGCGGTAAACAGACAAACCCTCATTGACCTCCGAGTTAAATTTCATTGGATGTCACAGTAAACAGGATGTAAGCTGCTCCTGTTTTATCTGTAGTGTCTGGAGAGCTGGGAGGAGCCTCCAGGGAGCCACACCCGCAAATACTGATGGACCGGACCCACGAGTACAACCAGTACACCACCAGCATTACCAACAATCCTGATCTGCATTAGACCCCCGGATGGAACCGGACACCTGGGGGTCTAATAGTCTAGTGCCTATCTGCGATGAACCACGACCTTAAAGGTGCCGATCCCGGTTCAGATCCTGTTCCAGCAGGAGGTCGCAGTTCAAATCCAACAGCAGGACTCATTCCACACCCGAGGTGGTATCTCAGGAACAGCCTTTGTATGGTTCAGTTCGTTTTTGGTTGCTATGGGTAACCATGCGTCAGCTCCCGCTTCTTTACTCTATGGGATGCCTCAGGGTATGATCCGAGGACCTGCTCTGTTTTCTCTGAACATGCTTCCCCGGGTGAGGTTATCAGGATTTTTGGTTGATCCACCGATGAAACACTACCCCACACACCACACACACACAAACACACCCTCCCCCAACTCTGACTCAAGCTGTGTGCAGAAACCAGTTTACTGATCCCATCTGCCAAAGCCTTGTTTCGAAAGGGTTTCTGTTTGTCTACAGACCCGAGAACAACCCCCAACATAAAACCCCTGGAGGTGCAACATGGACACACACACACACACACACCCCGTTCGAGATGGCCGTCTACCTTCATTCAAAGCATCGAATTCTCCAACCTGGATGTGGATCTGGCCTAAGGTCAGGAAGCAGAGAAGAGAAATCACGTGAAGTGTCTTATGGGAGCGTTTTTAGTATTCATAGCCGATGATGAATGATTCATGATGGAGTTTTGGTTTGGAAGGACGGACAGATTTCCATCTCCGTCGGTCGTTACTGCCGATTCCTTCCATGGCAGGAAAAAGGTCATCCTGATCTGACGGAAGGAAGAGCGCCACACACACCCCGGCTCACAATTTCAGCTGCGTCAGCGCTTCTTGGAAGATTGAGGATTTAATGTGTCAGATTGGGATTAGAGTTCACCCGCAGTGTTTCAAGTTCTCAAGGCTTTAATTATGAAAAGAAAAATCCAGCATGTTTAAAGTGTCAACTTAATTCTGCAGAGCAAAGAGGAAATGAGTCGATGAGAAATTGTCTGGTCTTTGGCACCGAGAGGATGGCGCCAGTTCAAAAGCTCCAACAACAGCCTGATTATTCTGGTTGAATCTTAATCAGTGCCGCTTCTTCAGGCCCCGATAAGATGCAAGAGGAAAATATACGCATATTCACGTGACTCCGCACTCTGTGTGGTTAATTCGACGTAAAAGTTATGAGTGACGCCGACCCTAAACTCCCCACACCCGCCAATCAGAACCCAAGTAGTCGATGCTGCTCCAACTTTGTGGAGGCGGAACCGAATAAAGGTTAATGCTGGAAGAACGTTTGGTGTTCTGAAAACTCCCGTCGGCGCTTCTGATGCTTCTTTAAAATTAAAATCCTACAGCGTTGACTTTACATGTTTTTGAAGTTGGAAAAAAGAACTTTGACGTCTTTAGATCCGTTGAAACGTTCGCAAAGTGTTCCGGTTTAGTATCGGACTCAAACGACGTTCGTACGTTTCAACAGATATAAGGTGGTTTAATTAGTATGGGGAGGGTTCATAAGCCGTAAATAATAAAATAAATATTTTGTCGCTATATTGTTTTTCACGTGTGTTCCTGGAATGCATTAACCGGGAGTAATGAGGGATTACTGTACTGGAATTGTAAAATCACTAGTAAACAGCTAAAAACACATGAAATCATTTTACTGTACAATAAATCAGAATAAAACCATATATTATTAACGTAGCAACCCCTATGACCCGCAAAAGCTGAAGATGAGGATAAATTAATGATTGTTTGTAATCTTCAATTTCGTAGATTCGTATCAACCAAATATGACTGAAAATGCATTCATTAATAAAGTTCATTACAGAACTAAGAATGGTTATCTTCAGTTTAGTCTGAAAGAGGTGTTAATTCGACTTATGTCGTTTTCCGACTTACATCCTGGAATCGATGAACCACGTAGATCGAGGTGGACCCGTATTTACCAAAGCAGACGGCGACCAGCGAATGAAAGGAGTCGCGTCCCTTCGCTGGGACGACCTCGCAGCTGCTTTGTGAATGGATTTTGTGCGACTTGTGTAATCTCCGATGCTCTCCGGCTCTCCACGGACGACACTCGAGGAGTCATTGTGAGGCGGGGGCTCGTGGGTGTAGCGATGCTTCCATCTGGAGGACTCGCGGCCGAGTCGGGCTCCGTGAAGACGTTCGTAATCACTTTATTTTTCCACAAAGTAACACAAGCACTCGGCCCCGAGGAGCATCCCTAATCTTGACTAACATTACGTCTTTTTAATTAATTTAAGCAGCTTTGAAGATAGATGTGGGATTTAGACGATTCCCAACTCTCCTGAGCGCCTTTCAAAAACAGCTCTCATTTAATTTTGAATTCTGACGCTGGATCTGCAGATTTTTTAATAAATGCGGGTTTTTCTGTGCTGTGGATTTGTGATAATACGGAAACACGTGCAGGACATAAATATGACTTAGCGGTCAGTAGCTCGGATGCGGTTTAAAGTCATGCATTTAAATTCCCTGCGCGCTATGAAACAGATTGCATTTGGAATAATTAGCATTTAAAGATGTGATCTGAGGAGGCAGCGGGACGCCATCGACCAATAGGAAGCTGCTCTGACGTCAGTTTATGGAGGGACTGCTGACGGCATCGGGACTGATCCAGGATCAGGAGGAGGACCAACACATCTGGACCAGCGTGAGGGATTAGAACCCACAACCCCCTGAACTGTTGCAACCAGCAGGAATCAGCTAGAGGCTGTCACCGGTCCCCAATCGATCAATCTAAACTGATCATATTGATTAATAAACATTACTGAGGATGGAAAGGATTTGAAGAAAACCCTTTAAAGTGGCTTCAGCACCCCCCTCCCCCTCCCCCCAGCTCTACCTGACTGCCCTTTAAAGCCTTCAGTCATATTCTTTAAAATTCATGGTGCTTTTTACATCCTGGTCACCATGGAGACCAGTCACACCTCAGCTCACGTCCTCCTGATCTCAGTTCAGTGATGACTCATTATTTATCTCAGTGTTTTTGTCACAGAGTCGAGTTTCAACTCCAAACGCTGTCGAGCGATAAAGAGTCACAGAAAACAGCTGATTGGATTTTCCCAGAACTGTGAGGAAATAAAACGTCTGGTGGAAACTGGTTCTATTAATACTCACTATAAATACACGCTATTAACACACTATTAATACACATGACTAATACACACTACTAATAGTAATAAACATGACTAATACACACTACTAATAGTAATAAACATGACTAATACACACTACTAATAGTAATAAACATGACTAATACACACTATTGATACACAATACTAGTACTCACTATAGATAAACACTGTTTAGCTCACTATTAATAGACACAACTAATATTAGTACACACGACTATTAATACTAACTATTAACACTGATTATTGATGTTATTAATCTTTTTCTGAAATGAACCAAATCACACAGTGACCCCCAAGAGAACCCCAGGAGAACCGCTAGAGACTCCCAGGAGAAACACTGGAGAACCACAAATACATTAACCGTGAGATAACGCTCACGGTTAATAAGGCAGACGCAGCGGACAGACGCTGTCCGCTGCGTCTGCCTTCATCATTCTGACCTCAGGCACTTTGATCAGTTTGATCTTCACTAAACTCTGTTGAAACCAGCTGATCAGGGAAGCTGGTTTCCATGGAAACCAAGTTCAATAAATCACATGATTCAGTTTCCGTTGGTTGCAACCGCTGCCGGGCACGAGTTACTGAACATTTATTTTATTTCTTTTCAAAGAATTAAAACAAAGTGAAAAGAGACTGCTGGTAATGACAATAACAATAGTCACGTGTGGCTCCATTGGTTCCATTGGTTCCATTGGTTCCTTCGCTTCCATTGGGTCCGTTGGGTCCGTTGGTTCCGTTGGGTCCATTGGTTCTTCTCCAGCTGCCGCTGACATGACAGAGAACATCACTAGTTCTGGACATAGAGATACAAAGCTTTAGGTCAACGAATAAACCAAAAAAGAAAAAATAACGCATGGCTCTGCAATAGATCCTGTTGACAGTCTAGTAACTTTATAAAGGCTCTGTTCCATCCAGTTTGAGTTCTCTCCACCAATAGGAGCTGGCATGGAGGGAAAGGGGCGGAGTTGGTGACTTGACCCCTTGTTTGGAACCAGTGTTTCATTGGCTGATGTGTCGAGCCAATCAGATTCATCCTGGAACTTCTGGTGGGACGTATTTGTGTGTTCTGCGTCTTTACCGTTTGTTGGGTCTCCAGCTGCTTCCTCAGAGCTGAAGCTTCGGCCGCCATCTCCTCCTCCGACCTCCACCTGGAGGGACCGTCTTCTTCTTCTCTGTCGTGTTTCTGCAACTACAAGTTCAACGGGTCGTGTTTCGATGTTGCGTCGAAACACAACATCGAGAACCAAAGCAGCGACACAAGTTCATCCTGTTTAATTTATCCAGATCTGAAAATTGTCTCTTCAACCTGAACCCACAGGAAGTCACCCATTTTGAATTTCCTTTCTCTCAGTGAAACAGAGAAAAAGTTGTTGCTCGGGGATATGAGGATGAAACCAGGAAGTCAGAACCTCCTTTGCAAAATGAAGAGGAAACACGTCAGGCCGCGACAGAATGCTTGTGTTCTGATGCGTAAACAGATGTCACACCTAAACAGGAAGTGTGTTCCCGTCTGACAGAACAAACCCGACGGAACGTCTCGGCTCAAAGACAGATGAATAGACAAGAGTAAATAAAAACAAAACTCCAAGTGAGGAAAACAGAACCAGATCAGAGCAGAGCGGGTCTCCAATCAGATCACAGAGGAGTCAGGTTCAGATCCGGACTGAATCCAGGTTCACGAAATCAAACAATGGTTGAGATGATCCCAGAATTTGAGTTTAAAATTTCCTACCATAAAGGAAGAAGTCCTAGCTTCTTCAGTCTCCTTCAGGCGGTTGAGTCTTTTTACCACCCTGATAAATCAGTCCAGACCGAGGCCCCAGAGCCGACCCGTCTGGGACCCGGTTTTAACTGCCTGGGAATAAAACGTCTAAATGTCATGTGGTTTTTGTTAGCCGGCGCTGCAGGCGGCTCCGTCAGGTCAGCGATCCAGACCCAATCCGGAGGATAAAACTCAGCCAAGGTCTCAACATCCTCTGAGACATGTCTCGTCCCAGAACCGTCCTCAGTGGTTCTTCTATTTTCATCCTGAAATGACTGACTTGGTTTTCTGTCTCTGCTTCCTGTCTGAGCTGAAGCAGCGGGTCGTGACATCAGCGCTCTGCTCGCCGCCGTCGGCGGGTCAGAACAGATGTCCAACACAAGTCTGTCTCGTGTCCAGAGACTACTTCCCCCCTGGGACCAGAAGCAACAACTCCACGCCCCATCAGAGGACCTGCTAGGATTTTTCTAAAGAATGCTTTAAACTCTATTTTTGACTTTTACGAAAATATTTTGTGTCAATGGATCAAAGATTATATAAAAACAATCTGTTCAGCGGAAGAGAATCCAGAGTCTGGCTGAAGAACACAACAAGTCGATGCTGCTTTCAAGACCTATGAGTTGTATTCAGGTTCAAGACCAGACCTGCAAATGCCTCACGTTACAGGATGACCTGGACTGGACACCGGTGTCACCTTCTCCATAGTATATATCTGGAATGACACCTACTATAGCCTCCTATTGGATTCATAGAGGGACAGAGAGAAGAGAATCTCAGGCAGCAGATGGTGGTAGTCGGCTGTTAGCCATGACAGGACACGCCTTCAAACTGTGACCCCACAGGGCAACCAAGAGATCGTCCTGACCTCAGTGCGAGATTCATAGATGTCAAGCTAACATAGGTAGCCTCGACTAGCCCACTGGTAGCCTCATCAAGCCCTAAGGTAGCTGCAGGTAGCCCATAAGTAGCCCTCAGGTAGACTTGGCTAGCCCTTTGTGGTGACCCAATAGCTGGTCTGTCTGTCAAACTGGGTTCAGTTTTTATTCGCTCCTGTTTTAGTAAAGAATCATGAACACAACCTTTGACCTGTGTGAAAATACTGCAGCCAGCAGGGAAAATCATTTTGAAGTTTTAGAGACTTACTTAATAACTATAGTTCGAAGAACCTGATGGTTTGGAGAACAGGCTCAATGAAGGGATGTGGTAACTGTAGCAACGATGTGATGTGGTTTGATAAATTATTTTTCGGTTACTTATACCAGCTGCTGTCTTCGAATCTAGAGATTGACCATGCTGCCATTGGCTCAGAGTCTGAGATGTCTGAGATCAGGTGCGGGGTCCGACTTAAAGGGTTGTGAGCCTAAACTCTGATTGGACGTCTCTGA
The DNA here is from genome assembly GCA_013358685.1 of Antennarius maculatus. Taxonomy (NCBI): domain Eukaryota; kingdom Metazoa; phylum Chordata; class Actinopteri; order Lophiiformes; family Antennariidae; genus Antennarius; species Antennarius maculatus. Next base: position 25,417,923 of record CM023609.1, on the reverse strand, counting down.
TCTTGTGGATCTGATGCGTTTCCTTTGGTTCAGTTCACACCTGTTGTGCTTTAACCTCACCTGCTCCATGGATGCGTGTGAACAAGCTGGATTGAAACTGGTTGGTTTGTTTCTTCTCTGGGATCAACAGGTGATGTCTGATCCTGTTAAAGTCTCTCATTAAGGATTCAGGAAACGAGTTGACAGTTTATAAATAGTTTTAACTTTGACTCAGATTTAAGATGATCCAGCTCGCCGATGATGGAAGAAAACAAACCAAAGCTTTTCCTTTGGCTCAATTAAATCTCATCAAACAGAATCTGTGAATTAATCTGTGATTAATTCATGTTCCTGGGTTCCGTTTCTGATAAAAAGAACTGAAGGAACATTAAATGGGAGTTCTGACATCCCGACTGAGGGCGAAACAGACATGTCCAAAGCAACATCAACCGGATCCGCCTCTATTATGTATGACTCGTGTCAGGGAAGCTCAGCACCAATCCGGACAAGTTCGTCTAAGGGTAAAGATCGAGTGCGAACAGGAAACACAGGATTTATCATAAAACGGGTTCAGGCTATAATGTGATGTAAAATGATCTCCCCTCATTGGTTTCTGAATCCAGTCTAATGCAGTTTCAGTTTTTCCTGATTGCAGATGAGATGCTTTAGCTAATAGCAGTTAGCCGCTATGTCAGAAATCTACTACGATCGGAACAGTTTATTTTTAATTCTACTCTTTTTGATTGTTTTCTTTCAATAACATCTAATTTCGGAGTCTTTTCTTCTTCTTTAACCCTCAGTTTCCTGCCAGATTGTTAGTGTTCATCCTATTTCCTGCTTGACTACCTTGTGCTGATTCTACCTGTTGCCTGCCCCTCTTTGGATTTGTTTGCCTGTTTGGACCGATCACCTGGTGTTCTGAACTCTACATTAAATTAAATACAAACTTAATTTCTGCACCTGCCTACTCTCCTGTCGTTCTTTTGGCTCCATCTGTCAGTTTTATTGGAAACATGACATTGCTAGTTAATAGTTAAGAGTTAATTTATTTTTAAAAAAAAACTGTTTCCATGGTTACATACAGCACTAAGCTGTACATCACTGAACCCAGATGATGCTGCAGTGATCAACTCCATTACCGGCTGCATCTGGCAACATGTAAATGCATGAGAGCAAATTTTGTAAATCAATCTTAATCTAACTTAGAAGATGCGTATAATTATTCCTTCCACATCAGCACAAATAGTCTCATTAACAAGCTAAAAACCTTTTTAAGCCACCACTTTCGTGATACCGACCTGAAAGCTCTTCAGCACCAAAATGTTTGACTTCCTTCTAAATTAAATGTTTTTACAGAATGAGCATAAAAACAGGGAGGGTTCCATGAGTAAGGACGGATGTCTGAAGCGTTTCTTAAATGAAAGGTACCATAAAAATAAAGTACATCATCATTACTTAGTCTTTTAACTTAATGCACAATCTATATTAAGCAGCAAACCGTCGTCCAGCATGCATTGATAGTTTCTCAGAACAATCTGTGGCAGCGGCTCTCATTACTCTGACATCACAGCGAGCGTTCAAACTTTGTAGATTTGTTTTCTGAAAGTGCAAAAATTCTGCCAATTACTGCAGAAACTGTCGTGTCCCCTAACATAAAGTGACAGTCTGTCTCAATGAGTTACAGAAGGACACATGCAGAACGCTGGGCTTTGAGAGTTGACAGGTGTTTTCATGATTCACACAGACAGCTGCTGCCAATAAAAATAACTTCTTACATTTGCATCCATTAAACGAGCCGTCGATGGACCGAAGCGCCTCAATGTAAGCTTTGATTTTTAATTACTATTGTACAGAGAATTGAAATACTATTTTTAACTTATGTAACACAGTGTGGCGTTTTTACAAGAAGTGTAACCGAGTTTAAGTTGGACAAAATTAAAACGAGGCGTGGTTCACATCTGGAAAAGAAGAAGCGACTCAAAGAATGAAAACTTGCTGAAATGAAGTGTCAGGTGCACCTCAGTCGGAATGCTATTGACACACTGGTGATAAAAACTGTTTCACTGTGTGAACCTGGACTGTTTCACTGCGTGACACTGGACTGTTTCACTGCATGAACCTGGACTGTTTCACTGCGTGACACTGGACTGTTTCACTGCGTGACACTGGACTGTTTCACTGCATGAACCTGGACTGTTTCACTGTGTGAACCTGGACTGTTTCACTGCGTGACACTGGACTGTTTCACTGTGTGAACTTGGACTGTTTCACTGCGTGACACTGGACTGTTTCACTGTGTGAACTTGGACTGTTTCACTGCGTGACACTGGACTGTTTCACTGTGTGAACTTGGACTGTTTCACTGCGTGACACTGGACTGTTTCACTGTGTGAACTTGGACTGTTTCACTGCGTGACACTGGACTGTTTCACTGTGTGAACTTGGACTGTTTCACTGCGTGACACTGGACTGTTTCACTGCATGAACCTGGACTGTTTCACTGCGTGACACTGGACTGTTTCACTGTGTGAACTTGGACTGTTTCACTGTGTGACACTGGACTGTTTCACTGCATGAACCTGGACTGTTTCACTGCGTGACACTGGACTGTTTCACTGCGTGACACTGGACTGTTTCACTGCATGAACCTGGACTGTTTCACTGTGTGAACTTGGACTGTTTCACTGCGTGACACTGGACTGTTTCACTGCATGAACCTGGACTGTTTCACTGCGTGACACTGGACTGTTTCACTGTGTGAACTTGGACTATGCAAGATATTCTGGATTCATTAATATCTGAAGGAGATCATAATTATCATATTAAATGTCCAAAAACTATGTACGACATCTCCTGAACCGTATTATAAATAAAAAGTAAAGTCTTTATGTCTCCTGATTGAACTATAAGAATAAAAATATGATAATTACATGAGTGATTACCTGGAACAGGTAATTAAACATCATTTCAGTTGACAAACTGGATTCATTTCCAATCCTGACAGCACCTTCCTCCAAAGTGACTTAATGACGGCAATTTTTTGGTCACCGCGAATAAAGGACGCCATCTCTGAGAAACAGGCCGACTCATTACACCCCCTCAGTGAGTCAGGTGAATGACGAGGGAGGAGATCGGTGCAGCGTTTAATAAGTGGAACGGTATATTACCGCCTACACGGACTAGCGGTACACACTCACAGGTTGAACGGCCAGACGGTAATTATTCGCACAAACCTTTAAGAGGCTTTGGGCCTTAATTCCATCGGTTTCACGGCAAACAACAAATGTACAGACGCAGCCACTTGAAATCAATTATCAGTGGATGCTGTAATTACAGAGATGGGAGCTTTTAGAGTTTATCTGTGTCCATTATAGATGCCAGACGAGATGAACAATAAATGTTCTAATGTATGAATAATGGACCAGCAGTCCTTCCAGTTCTCCGAAGCTTCAGAGGGAGTCTCAGGGACAGGGTCTAGTTCCCGTCTCAACCAGCTCCAGCGATTCTTGTCGATTTTCTTCCTTAATTATTTATACGAACAGAATTCTTATTTAGTTTGTCAGCATAAAAACTACTGTTGCTGGAACCTGCGGACGAACTGGGCCGGCATCACATTTCGCTAAAGGCTATGCTTCCAGAAGAACACTGACCCCAAAACTCAGACCCTGACCAACACTGACACAGGTTTCTAATCAAAAGGGGTCATCCTGATTCAGGTTCGCCAGCTTGAGTGGGTCTAGCTGCAGGTTTCTGCCTGATAAAGGCAGGTGTCCGTCTTGTGGTTTAACTGTTGGGCCTCTGTGGAACAAAGTCTTAATCCCTGTTTATAAATAAAAATAATAAAAGTACTGGACTGGAACGGACCAATCCAAGGGTACCAACTGAATTAAATGGTACTACGGACCGGTTCAACGTGTTCAGTCCCGTATAAAAGCTTAGCCCCCCTTTGTTTACACAGTTCTTTCTCTTTATCATCACTAAAGCAACAAATCGGAGTTTAAAAAGTCTCCAGAGGTTGGTGCTCATCGCCGTATCGACTTCAGACCCGCGGCGGCAGCTGTTGCTTGTTTACACAGATTCAGATTTGACGGGCCAAGGTCGACCCGGCAGTAGCTTCTCCTTAGCAGCCAACATCACAGCCGTGCTTAGCCGAGACGCTACGTCTCTCCCAAGACATTCACATCCTGAACTCCTCTGAGGGACGAGCAATGCGGAGTTAGCTCGCGCTTCAGATGCTAATACGGATCTACCCCCATCACCCCAGACAGCCGTCACTCAGATGTCGTTTGGTTCTCCTGGCGGAGATCATTAGAGATAAAGAACGAAGACAATCAGCAAACTTGATCGCAGGTACTCGTCTTTCTTTGGGGAGGAATCGTCATCTGTTCAGACATCTGGTGTTTGTGTCATGTTGCCATCACGGCGCTTAGTCGAGCGTGTCATTGTAGAAACGACTGCAGAGCTCATGTGTCAATCTTAATTGTGACTCTTTGGCTTTCCTTTAGAGCAGCAGGCTCGGTTTTTGTGCTCTATTAGAGAGCAATTTGTGGTAATTGTCATCATCGACTGACCAGGACGAAACCGTTCGGTTAGCTTCACACGAATAAACAGCAGGAGGTCTTTAAATAACAGCCTCGGCTTTGGAACACCTGAAGCGTCTGAAGCTGACGTCAAACGTCCATCAACACTAAATAGAGGACAAAAAAATTTCTCCACACCACAGGAAGTGAGAGAATCCACGGATCAGAAACTTTAAGTGGACTTTATGACTTTAAGTCGCTAGGTTGCTAACTTACATTGCCTGGCCCTAGCTGTGCTAGCTGATTTGAGAGGTATACTATCTTGAATATAATTCTAAGTCTTTCTTTTCATTTTCTTTTATTTCATAAGCATCTGGATGCCCCGCCCACTCACTTTTTGTTAGCTCCACCTCTGACCTCACATCAAATTATTGATTTTAAACTGTGCATTTTATTTTAACTTAATGAGATCCGACTGTGTCAGACTTTGTATTTTAATTGTTTTAGACTCTACTTAGAGGGAAAAGAAGCCGAGAAGGAAAGAAAAGTTTTAGAAAGTCAAACTTGAAGCGGCTGGAATGACAAAGATGTGAATTGTTCCGGAGACAATAGAGTTTATGTAACACATTTTCATATTGTAGTCTGGAACAAGCGAGCTGTTCAGGGACGGTGAACAACCTGCACGCCCACGCAGCCCTCGCCGGTGCTTCAGCACGTAAAGCTGCCTCCAAAACACTGCGCATTATGTAAAGGTGAAGCTAAAGGCTAACAGGTTCGGAACATGACGGCGATTCTTTAGCTACGTCAGCAGAACTGATGTTGTGCGTAAGCAGCCAGATGCAAATGAACTCATTACAAACACAACAGCAAGGGCAAACATTCCTGGACGTCATTGGTAATCCTTTCTTTCATAACGGAACCCGTGTTAACCAGGTGGGGAGGCGTGGTACTAATGGATCGCTAATCAGAGCGTTCAGAGGAAGATCTTCTTCTATTAAGTGACATTGATTCTGTGATGAGTTTGAGTGCTTTATAACAAACCAGGGCATCGATTCCACATCCGGGACCTGATGGAGCTGCTGGCTTTACGGCTTCTCTTTGGTTCTTTTGTTGTTCAATAACAGAGGAGAAAAGATGACTTCAAGGTTTCTTTTCTAGGAAGTTGTTCAGATTAATCTTTTAAACAACGAGCCTCTAAATAAATGATGTCTGTTATCATGTCTGACTCTTCCCTCTCTAGCCCCAGCACACGGTTAGCTCCGCCCTCAGATTACCTGCAGCACCGCCGTTAAACGATTCCAAAATCCCGGAACAGCTGTTTACTGAAGACTCTGGCTGGTTTAGCTCAGACAAGCCAACAGCCAGTCAATCCCATTCAGCCAATCTCAGCCAGCCTCAGCCTGTTAATCCTAGTTAGCCAATCCCAGCCAGCCAATTTCAGCCAGCCAATCTCGTTTGCCAATCCCAGCTAGCCCCATTTTGCTAATGCTAGTTAGCCAATCCCAGCTGTCCAAACCCAGCCACCCAATCCCAACCAGTCCCAACCTGCAAATCCCAGCCAACCCCAGCCTGCTAATCCCAGCCAGCCAATCCCTGTTAGCCAATCCCAGCCTGCTCAGAGACGTCTGACTGCCTTGAACTCAGCACCAACCACAAAAATGCACAACTGCCTTAGAACCTCCATGTGGGCTAGCATCGTTAGCACCAGGATGTGGAGTAAAAACTGAGGAGATGACCAGAACTCCTCACCAAGTCTAATGATGATGTCACCCACTCTGATGATGAGCTTCAAATCCAAACAGGAACTATTTTCTGATACGTGGAACAGGTGTCATGATTGTACTTTGCATAAAACGGGTCCTTTACAATAATCCGAGCCGAGGTTGCTTTCCTCTGCAGCAGGTCGGTAACCTGTCCTCGGCTCTTCTGCATCAGCAGCTCCCCGTCAGCGGCGCCGGTAATCATCTTTAATCACCCACATTATCATTTCTACAGCTCTCAAACCTCACAGGCTCGTCACAGCAGCTGCTATTTTCACAAGGCTGCACCTCGCCTATTAATTAGGGGGCTTCTCCATTCTTGATCACGATCGGGTCCTGCAGCGAGGAGGCTGTCTCTCCTGCAGCCTGGTGCGCTAATGACTCCGACTGCTGGACCCCCGTCCAAATTACAGAGCCGGAGAAGAGCTGCGCTCTGCAAACCCAGAGTCAGAAGTCAGGCCATTAGAGGAGTGTGTGTCGGCGCCGGCAGGTGTGAAGACGACCGAACGCAGGCCAGAGCTCGGGTCCTTGAGTCCGTCCGACTCCTTAATGCATTCTAGTCTCACCACCAGAAGCAAGATCTACATCTAATTGTGAAGGTGGACGAAGCTCACGGTGATGAAGACGATGAATGTTGACGTAACTACACTTTATATTTATACAGTAGAACCTCGAGATACGAGTTGAATCCCTTCTGTGACTGACAACGTAAGTTAAACAACATTTAACCATTTAAAAAACTGAAACTACTTTAATCCATTCCAGCCTTGTAAATAAAGCCACAAACCCCCTAAATTAATAATAATTAAAAAAAAAACAATAGACATGCAGACTTTACCTGTGTATAATTAATTATATACAAGTTACATAAACAATGATAAAGAATGAAAAGACAGATAAGAGTCACGAGAACGAGATCCGGTCCCACTGATTGTTGTATCCATCCACCTACAGTTTAGACCAGATCTAGTCCAGGATTCACTGGTTCCGGGTCCGATCCAGACTCCACCCCTCAGTTTCCAGGTCATGCCTCGGGGAGTTCATGCAACTAAAAGTGTGGAAGCAATTCCTGTCTCCGCCCCCCAACACAAACCCAACCTTCCAAACGAGCTCCAGGTACGCCAGTTGCCCAGAAAGTTAAATTAGCAGCTGGTTTCGTGTTTGTTTATTATTCTATTTATTAAAATCCGACACTGAGGGGACCGGTCCGTTTCCGGCGGGGCTTCCTAATTGAACCGAGGAGTATTGTTGGAGGGGAGAACATTAAGGACATTGATCAGCTGGGGACCATCCTCCTCCTCTTCCTCCATCGCCGGCCGTCCCGCCTCCGTCCCTCTGTTTACTATTCCGTTTCCTCTCCCAGCAGGGACCACGGATGGATGCCATTTCTACGCCTTTCCTCCACCTCCCCTCCTCATGGATGAAGTCATTTGCACTACAGAGACATGTTACCATGTGGGGGGGGTGGGGGGTGGCGTGTTTAAAATATCCCGCTCTGTCCGGATTCCCTGAAGAAATTAAAAACAGTCTAACCGGGGGCTTCCATCATGTTCTAGTCCATGCTCCCCTGCAACTGTGACAGTCCCCACCGGACGCTGCCAGACATGGGTGCTTTTTAAGTTCTTCAAATAGAGGATGGAAAAGAGAGCGCTCTCATCTGGAATGGAGGGGCGGCAGATGGGGGTGGGGAGGGACTCTGAAGGGGAAGCTGCTGGTTTTCTTCCCGCTTTTAAAGCGCAAACACTGAAAGCGTCGACGTTAAAGAATCCGCCAGAGGAATTAAAAGGAGCTTCCTTTAAAAGTCGACACAACCTTCAGTTCCTCCAGAGAACCGTCTCAATTTGATTCACCAAGACGGGCTGCTAGCTGCGGCTATGCTAATGGGCGGGAAACGTTTCAGCGTCCTGGTCTGGATGAGACCAAGAGGAAAATGCTTCTATACAGGTCCTCCCTGCTCCGAGATGAGCTCAGGTCATCTATGTTAGGTCATGTGTCCCAATCCCAATAGAGGTTCTGGATCAGGTTCTGGATCGTCATCTCAATCCTGTCAATCATCTTAAAGAGATCTGTGTTGTATGACTAGATGACTATATTTCATCTTCTAGCTTTATGGATTAAGTCTACAATGACTGGATGGATTATGACATCATAATTGGATCCAGGACACTTTTGATTCTGACCCGGATCCAAGTTCTGGTTTGCCAGAAGCAGTGAGGTCCGGATATAAACAGTTCAGTAACAGTACAGGTAGTCCTCAACATGTGAACACAGTTGGTTCCAAGTGGTTGTTCGTAAACTGAATGTACGTGTGTTGTTATTTATTAAATTTCAATCAATCGTCTCCATTTGAGGTCATTTAAATGTCGTTACTACTCTAAATACTGAAGTTCTATTCCCTGAGACTGACCAGAAACAATTACAGGACATTAAAACAACGCAGAATAAGTAAAATACAGGTTGACTTCGTTTAGAAGGCATTCTTAACGTCCGTTTTAAAAAAATAAAAACATTGAAAAGAAACCCACATAATCATATAAAAATTCGTATAGTTCCAATATCTACCGTTAAACATAACTTTTAATCCAGATTAGTTTACGGTAAACTTTTGCTCCTTATAATTTAATCCTTGAGGAGAAGAAACACTTCAAGGAACTCTCCACCAGTTTATGAGATCATCAACAACAGTCAGAGTTGATGTTGATGATCAACTGTAGCATGCAGAACGTAGCATGCATGTAGCATGTAGAAGGGGGAACTGCGGGATACTAGTCGGATATGGTTTGTCCGTATCTCCAAATGTTTGAAAGTCAAATGTTTGTAAGTTGAGGACTACCTGTACTAGTTAATGTTGAGTCCAGCCAGACTTTTCTAGTGAACCGGTCCTCTAAGAGGCCGTGGTTCCGTTCTGGTATCTCGGCTCACATCCCGTCTCCATACGAACAGACTGGCCTCCTCCATATGCGACGCGTGGGCGTTTATTGTGCAGCATCGCTCATTTCCATCCTAGTCTCATAATTGAACCACAGGAGCATTGTGGGTACAGAGTAGGTTCAGGACCCTGGGGGGGCCCCGCGCCGGCCTCTGTAATGATCGCAGACGGTTTACGACACCCAGGACACCGGAAAGCCTTTCCTGGACCTCCAAACTCAAAGGAGGCGGCACAGGATGGGTGGAGCTGAGGCTCCACGGTGGACACAAAGTGACGCGTCAGCAAGTCTATTTTCAGATCCATAAGAAGACGAGCGTTTCAGCGACATCAAAGCGGCGCTATCAGGAACGGGAACATGTCATCAACCAATCAAATAAGCTCCCTACGGGGATCAATACAGTATTTCTTCTTCTTCTTCTTCAAACTGTTTTTATATCATCATTAAGTCATTTTATTTTTATCATTTATTTACACTCCTCCAGGGTAGATGCATTGAAGTGCGACCTAGAGGTTATTCTGTGGCGTTGATCTTGACGTTCCATCGCCCCCTAGTGGCCCGGCATGCACAGAACGCCATTAAAATGCACAAGAAAAACGTTCCGTTTTCAGCTTTTATTGTGTAAATGGGCTTTAAATGGAACTGAGTTTCCTGAAAACCTTCTCAGGAGTTGTTTTTGTTTGTTTATGTGTTGTTTGAAGTCACATGATGTCACGTATCTGGAGGTTCCAATGAGACAAATTTCTTCATTATCAGGTCTTTCATGTAAATTCAGCTAACGTTCTACATGAACTCATTTCTGGGGTCGGCTTTAAAACGCCAATGTTTACTTGCACATGGGGGCGGGGGGGGGTCTGATCACAACTGCTCAGTCATGCAGAGACGCATTTTAACAAACATAAACACGGGACTATATTTAGAATGCGGCTCATTATTTTGGGCTTACGTCGACATTGTTGGATGAGAGTCGTGACTCTTTATGAGTCGAAGGCTGATTAAAAAAGACAAACAATACATCGCGCGATGAAGAGGAGGTGATTTGGAGTACGATGCCAATCACAGCTCAGGATTCATCCATACATTAGCATGTTAAATGAGGCACAAATCAACACGTTCCCTGACATCCTCTGAACTACACTCTCACTTAGCTGCCAACGAAAATTGAGTTCAAGCTGTAACTGCTCAACGCATCAGATGGTCCCGTCTTCATGGGGCCGGTCCTGGGTGATTACAACAGAATTAGCATATTGAGAAGGTGAAGAGGAGTCAAAAAGGCAAGGTTGACAGTACTGTTGAGCGATGGGGGGTAAAAAGAGAGGAAGAACGGTGACGGGCCTGAACATATGCCGCACTAAATATGTTCAATACCGTCTGTCAAATCTCAGCTTCATCAAACACGCTGTCAACACATCTTGAAGGATGCCTCAGAAGGTTTAACAAAGCCTCGGCTCCCCGCCGCCCGACGCTTAGCTGAGGTTTGTTTTCTCCTGGGAGGACAGATGGGAGTCACTGGGAGCTGTGGAGCGAACTGGAGGATGTTTTCCTTGTGTCTACTTCTAGTTAGGAAGGTAAACACCCCGCCCTGATGCAACCGTATCGTCCGTCGGCTGACGCTGCCCCTTAGGGGTGGGGGGACGGTTCCAAGGTGAAATCGAGACTCTGGAAAGAGACGCCATTAGCTCCAGAAGCTAAGTGGGAGCTAGTCCTACTATGTTACAGAGAACAGACTCGCCTAAAGAAGCCATTAATGTAGTAAAAGTCCTGAACCGATAATCTAAAAGCTTTTGGGTAATAACGTGATAATTAAGGGTTGGGGTTGGGATTAGTAATAAATTATTATGTTAACATCCAAGTTACTACGTTATCATTTAGGACTTTTATTTATTATTTGACCTATTACATTTCAAAAATGGGGAAATTGATTACGTTACTGGCTTTAACAGACTGTCTAGTCCTGTTATATTACAGAAAACAGACACGCCTCTAGAGGCGACACGTGTGAACTACACGGGTAAAACGTCTGTATAGGTTCTCAGTTATCCATGGTTATCCATAGCTGTTTAAACCAATCCACTGGACTGTAAGAAAATTTCTTCAAGACGTTTCACCTCTCATCTAAGAGGCTTCTTCAGTTCTGGTGGTGGTTGGTCTTGTCTCAGCTGACCCCAATTCAGCTGAGACAAGACCGACCACCGCTAGAACTGAAGAAGCCTCTTGGATGAGAGGTATGACATCTTCAAGAGACTTTCTTAAAGTCCAGTGGATTGATTGAAGGAGAAACAACCCCGCCCCCACAGGACTTCAGCCAGACTCTGCTTCTCTTTCATTGGTCTAGAAATCAAACAGAACCGGATCAGAACAGCTAACAGCAAGCGGCGAGGAAACCTTTGCGACGCTTGTCTTCACCCAGCAGGGGGCACTCTTCTCCGGAGGCCAAATTGATGAGGCGTTCACGGTGAAGAAAGTTTAACTGGTTTCTGATTGGGTGACGTCTCGTGGGTGTCGGAGGAAACAACCCTGATTGAGCTTCCCGGTGATGTTTCATTCTGCTCCAGATCGATTCCCACTCTCCGTTCACATGTCAGCGCTCCAGAGGCGTGATCCCAGCGGTGAAACGGAACGTCTCCATCCCCCCTCTCCTGGTGTCTGGTTCCGTCTGATGGTGCTCTTCATTAGATCTTCATTGATGGATGCTCTCCTCCAACTGAGGGATCATACTGGGGGAGTTTCTCTCCACTGTTGGGTGATTGATCTTCCCGTTTTCGGGTGTTATTATGGGATTTGTCTTCTGATGACTCTTTATGGAGGAGCCATCAGAGGCTCCTCGTGTCCGCCGTCACACTCCTGCTGTTATTTATCTGTTTTAACTGTAATCGAAAAAAGTCTGATTTGTCTTTTTCCACCTCGACGGAGCAAAACGAGCAAACGCTCGTTTCTCCTCAAGCCTGAGACGAGACGACATCATCGATGACCTCATCACGTGACCTCTACGGGTCAGACAGATGACCCCAAAACTACAGGGCTGGGGGTGGGTCCCAGACCAGAAGAGATCAGGATTGGGATCGGGATCAGGATTTGGATCAGAATTGGGATCAGAATCAGGATAAGGATCGGGCTTGGAATCAGAAACAGGATTGGGATCACGATTGGGATCAGAATCAGGATAAGGAATGGGCTTGGGATCAGAATCAGGATTGGGATCAGAATTGGGATCAGAATCAGGATTGGGATCGGGATAGGGATCAGGATCAGAATCAAGATCGGAATTTGGATTGGGAACAGGATATTAATCTAGCATGTTTATGAGTTTGGACCGAATTAAAGGAAACAGTTTGTTAAATATTCCCATGTAAATGAATAGATTTCAAGTATTATGTTAATTTCTGTTAACAAATGAAATATAAGGTAAAGTAAAAAAGCACGAGACATTAAAATGAGAGCTGTTGCTAGGATTTGGACATCTTCCCGCTCTAAAACCTAAAGGAGGGATGAGCTCACGATAAAAACAAGACAGAAACTCACCAGCAGATCTTTTTATTTCCGTGTCCTACATTTAATCTGTTTTACACCGTTCGGATTTTCTTGCTTCTCTATTCTCCTTTGCTTCAGGTTTTTTCCTCAAAATTCTCCGTCTTCTTACCTTCTGCTGAGTTGCATCCTTTAAAAAAACCCACTTCGGTGCAACGTTGACGGTAATAATAACCCGGAACACAAAGATTAGGATGGAAATAATCCTAATTATCCTTCATGTTGTGGCTCAGCATGATTTAAGGTATGACAACAGGCACAGGAGAAGATGGATGACACCCGTCGGCCTCGGCATCAGCTCCTTATTATCAGGGGGTCCTGAATGAATCTTTTCTGCAATTATTCTGTCCTAGATTGTAGATTGTTTATCTGATTGCCAGGCAGATTCATTACCTTCTCTACGGCCACAGCAAGTCAGGAAATACAGGTCAGGGCTGTGATTAAATTCTCAATCCTAAATAGGTCCACAGTCACAGACACAGAGCCAAGAAAATAAATCAACTTAATGCTGCGAACAAATGGGGGAAGCACGTCTGGTTGCTTCCTCTCATAATCATCATTTTCATGTTTTTTGCTGCAATAATTAGACGCAGCAGTCGGCTGTCAGCGACAGACGCCGCCGCCGATGCTCAACTGAAAGAGTCGATGGGTGGAGGTCAAGGAAACAAAGGTCAAAAGAAAGACTAATTAAGCAAGAAGATGTAACATCAGCTCAGTTCTTATTGGCTGAGGAATAACAGGTATTTTTACTTCATTACACTTTGACCCCACCAGCAATGGAGCGTCTGTCATTAGCTATTGTGTGATCGGCTGCTCTGTGATCGGCTGCTCTGCAACTAAGTTGCTCTGTGATCGGCTGCTCTGTGATCAGCTGCTCTGTGATCAGCTGCTCTGCCATCGGCTGCTCTGTCTGTTGACGGGAGCAGTCTGGAGCTGGACAGGAGGTGATGCCTCCAGAAGACTCTTTGTCTGAACAGGCTGACAGTTTGATTAAAGGTTTGGTTGGGATTGATGGAGGATCGGTCATGTGATCAGCTCGATTTGGTTTGATGGATTCAGCTGCTCTGATGAAGAGGAAGCAGCTGCTGTCAGGAACGAATTCCATAGAACCAACGCATTTCCTGTCTGAGTCTGTCTGACTGTTTTTAATTCTTCTGGCCTGTTTTCTTCAAACTTTAATGTGTAGTTGGTTTTGGACATTTTCCAGACGATAAATGATGAACATCGTTTGTAAATGAGTAGAAATAGCGGGTGAGCTGCAGCCTAACGCGACGGTGAGATTTATTTCAGCTCTTCTTTGTAAAGAATGACACAGAAATACATTTATAGAGCGCCTGCATGGCGCCTCTGTATCTTTAAAGTAAGTGAAGTACAAACGAGGCGTCGTGGCGCCCGTGATGCGCTGTGACAGCTCTTTTTGGGAGCGTTGACACTGTAAAGAAAATTGAATGCTCCTTCTGCGACACGAGAGCGAGACGAAGCGAGCGGCGAGACAGAGAGCGGCGGCGGCGTTTAGCCGAGCCTCCATCACGGCGCAGTTCCTCTTCATCTGAATACAGCGACAATAGAAGTGCACTCCGGAGTCCCATCGCTTGTCGTCACGGCGATAAGCAGCCTGTGGCGCCGCCGTCATCGTCGGCTTTGAAAGAGCACCGGACCTCCAAAGCGCCGCCGCCTGGCGCCGAACAACCGTGCAGGTCTGAGGAGACGGCAGTGATTAGTCAGCGTCCAGTGTCAGACGTATAACGGTTTCCATGACAACAGGTGGATTTAAAGAAAGTAAAGTAGAATTTATGGTTTGATGAAGGATCAGAAAGACCAACAAACAAGATGGCCAACAAACTACAAAAACTACACCTGGTTCCTAAATCACATCTGATACTAAACTACACCTGGTTCTTAAACTACACCTGGTCCTTAAACTACACCTGGTTCTTAAACTACACCTGGTCCTTAAACTACACCTGGTTCTTAAACTACACCTGGTCCTTAAACTACACCTGGTTCTTAAACTACACCTGGTCCTTAAACTACACCTGGTTCTTAAACTACACCTGGTCCTTAAACTACACCTGGTTCTTAAACTACACCTGGTCCTTAAACTACACCTGGTTCTTAAACTACACCTGGTCCTTAAGCTACAAGTGTACTTAAACTACATCTGGTACTTAAATTACACACCTGTTTCTGAAATTACACTTGGTACTAAACTACACCTGGTACTAAACTACACCAGATACTCAACTACACCTGTACTTAAACTACACCTGATACAAAACTACACCTTTACTTAAACTATACCTGATATTAAACTACATCTGATACTAAACTACACATGTACTCAAAAAATACATGATACTAAACTACACCTGGTTCTTAAACTACACCCGATACTAAACTACACCTGGTCCTTAAACTACACCTGTACTGACATTACACCTGATTCTTAAACTACACCTGGTACTAAACTACACCTGGTCCTTAAGTTACACCTGTACTTAAACTACACCTGGTATCAAACTACACCTGGTACTAAACTACATCTGGTTCTGAAAATACACCTGGAATCAAACTACACCTGGTTCTGAATCTGGTACTGAACTACACCTGTACTTAAACTACACCTGTACTTAAACTACACCTGGTTCTAAACTACACCTGGTTCTTAAACCACACCTGTACCTAAACTACACTTGATTCTTAAACTACACCTGGTACTAAACTACACCTAGTACTAAACTACACCTGGTAATGCTACATTACCCACAGACCACTGCTGTAGACGACTTGTTCCTCCACTCGTCGTTCCTCTGGTGGAACGATGCGGAGCAGCTGCCTTTCAGGCGCCGCCTGTTAGCCCGTCTTTACCAACAAACAAACGTGTTACATCTGGCCTATAAACCCGAGCGGCGCTGAGATACGAGGCGAACGAGCGCCGAGCGATTACTCATGGCAGGAGAAACACCTCCAAGAAAAAAGGCCCTCGTTTGCCTGGCGTGACACAGAAAATAGAAACGGCGCTGCTGCACAATAACCCTGATGATCGCATGCAAATTAAAAACAAACCTATTTATATGTGGCTGCTGGGACTCGCCGTGGAAGCGGCTTCCTCCCCCCCGGGCGCGGCGACCAGGAGGAGTGGAGTTCTTTTTATTAGATGCACTTATTAGAATATTCATATCAAACGCAGCAGTTATTGATATTCATTCGCCACAGACTCCTGTTACAAACTCTAAATGTCACCGTGAAATTTAAAACAGCCCGAAAGGCGTGTTCATTATTTTCTTATTGAAGTGTTGCGCTCCATCGGTTTGGGGGGGTTCCTGCTGGGGGGGTGGGTGGGGGGTGTTTGTTCCAGCCCCGTCTCTCAGATGTTTAATTAAGTTATTAGGAGCCACAGGTGAGTCGGTTCATTAGCGGCGAGTCCGGAGGAAAACGGATCCTCAGCCGAGGTCATTTGTTTGCTTATTACCTGGTGTTTGTGTGTGGGGGGAGGGGTAATAAACAAAGGTACCCACCGTTAGCTGCTACCATTAGCCACTAACTGCTACTAGCTTCCTGTCGCACAGAAACCACGTCACCCCCGTCCCGACGCATGTGTTTAAAAATGTATTTGAACAACAGCAAACAATAACGTTAGCACATGCAAGCTAACGTTAGCTGGCATTAGCTGCACACTGAAGAATAAAAATCACATTAAAGTGCGCCCTCGCTCATCAAAACTCGCAACTTCACCTCATCTTGGATTTTTGGTAGGTAGTCATGTGATACTGTACGAGAGTACTACAGATGCAGTATTTGCTTTGAGGATGTTGATAGAGAAGTACAGAGAAGGCCAGAGGGAGCTGCATTGTGTTTTTGTAGATCTGGAGAAAGCTTATGACAGGGTGCCCAGAGAGGAACTGTGGTATTGTATGAGGAAGTCTGGAGTGGCAGAGAAGTATGTTAGAGCGGTGCAGGACATGTATGAGGACTGTAAGACAGTGGTGAGGTGTGCTGTAGGTGTGACAGAGGAGTTCAAGGTGGAGGTGGGACTGCATCAGGGATCAGCTCTGAGCCCCTTCTTGTTCGCTATGGTGATGGACAGGCTGACAGACGAGGTTAGACAGGAATCTCCATGGACTATGATGTTTGCAGATGACATTGTGATCTGCAGTGAGAGTAGGGAAGAGGTGGAGGAGAAGCTAGAGAGGTGGAGGTTTGTCCTGGAAAGGAGAGGAATGAAGGTTAGCCGCAGTAAGACAGAGTACATGTGTGTGAATGAGAGGGACCAAAGTGGAAGAGTGAGGTTACAGGGAGAAGAGATCAAGAAGGTGGAGGATTTTAAGTGTGGAAAAGAGGTGAAGAAGCGTGTACAGGCAGGATGGAACGGGTGGAGAAAAGTGTCAGGTGTGATGTGTGATAGAAGAGTTTCAGCTAAAATGAAAGGAAAGGTGTACAAAACTGTGGTGAGACCAGCGATGTTGTTTGGTCTAGAGACAGTGTCACTGAGGAAAAGACAGGAGACAGAGCTGGAGGTAGCAGAGATGAAGATGCTGAGGTTCTCTCTGGGAGTGACCAGGAAGGATAGGATCAGGAATGAGTACATCAGAGGGACAGCACATGTTAGAGGTTTTGGAGATAAAGTCAGAGAGGCCAGACTGAGATGGTTTGGACATGTCCAGAGGAGAGATAGTGAATATATTGGTAGAAGGATGCTGAGTTTTGAACTGCCAGGCAGGAGGCCTAGAGGAAGACCAAAGAGGAGGTTTATGGATGTAGTGAAAGAGGACATGAAGGTAGTTGGTGTGAGAGAAGAGGATGCAGAAGACAGGGTTAGATGGAGGACACTGATTGGCTGTGGCGACCCCTAAAGGGAAAAGCCGAAAGGAGAATAAGAAGTCACATGATACCGTACTCGATTCTATTGGCTGACAGCATCAGGAAGTGCGTTACGTTCTGTGAGTCTCGGACTCACATGAGACACTAAAGTGCTTTAAAAAGGTAATACAGACAGAAGGTGGTTTAATATCAGTATGGGGAGGGGTCATCAACGCTTAAATTACTGTAAACAACCATACCTCGTCGTAGACGCTGTCGTTCCGCTGGAAGTCTCCGTCTTTCCTGGGGAGCACGTGGACGTGGACGTGCTGCCAACAGAGAGGAGGAGGTTCAGGTTCTCTGGAGGAACGGGTTCTCTTTCACCCAGGGCCCGTCTGACAGGCTGACGCGCCGCCGCCAGTCCGCAGAGAGCCTTTAATAATTCACAGGACGTCAGAGCGACTCCCCCCCCGATCGCAGGAGCGTCACGCCTGCACACCTCAGAGACTCCTTATTTTTACGCATTTAAGGATTTAATTGACTTTGCTGGCCTCCCCTCTGGGGTACCCCCCCCCCACTGCCCACCCACTTACCCACTCTCTGTATGGTTAACTCTGAGTTCTGCTCGGTCGACATGGTAACAAAAACAAAGGAAGCAAAAACAGGAAGCTGGAACCAGATTTGTGGAAAAAAAAATGAAATGTTCACAATTTTTCCGTCGGAATCCAGGAACTCAGAAAACCTGTCTCGTCTTCTACTGGTTCTACTGGTTCTACTGGTTCTACTGGTTCTACTTAATCTACTGTACTGGTTCTACTGGTTCTACTGGTTCTACTTAATCTACTGTAATGGTTCTACTGGTTCTACTGGTTCTACTTAATCTACTGTACTGGTTCTACTGGTTCTACTGGTTCTACTTAATCTACTGTACTGGTTCTACTGATTCTACTGGTTCTACTTAATCTACTGTACTGGTTCTACTGATTCTACTGGTTCTACTTAATCTACTGTACTGGTTCTACTGGTTCTACTGGTTCTACTTAATCTACTGTACTGGTTCTACTGGTTCTACTGGTTCTACTTAATCTACTGTAATGGTTCTACTGGTTCTACTGGTTCTACTTAATCTACTGTACTGGTTCTACTGGTTCTACTGGTTCTACTTAATCTACTGTAATGGTTCTACTGGTTCTACTGGTTCTACTTAATCTATTGTACTGGTTCTACTGGTTCTACTGGTTCTACTTAATCTACTGTAATGGTTCTACTGGTTCTACTGGTTCTACTTAATCTACTGTACTGGTTCTACTGGTTCTACTGGTTCTACTTAATCTACTGTACTGGTTCTACTGGTTCTACTGGTTCTACTTAATCTACTGTACTGGTTCTACTGGTTCTACTTAATCTACTGTACTGGTTCTACTGGTTCTACTTAATCTACTGTACTGGTTCTACTGATTCTACTGGTTCTACTTAATCTACTGTACTGGTTCTACTGATTCTACTGGTTCTACTTAATCTACTGTACTGGTTCTACTGGTTCTACTGGTTCTACTTAATCTACTGTACTGGTTCTACTGGTTCTACTGGTTCTACTTAATCTACTGTAATGGTTCTACTGGTTCTACTGGTTCTACTTAATCTACTGTACTGGTTCTACTGGTTCTACTGGTTCTACTTAATCTACTGTACTGGTTCTACTGGTTCTACTGGTTCTACTTAATCTACTGTAATGGTTCTACTGGTTCTACTGGTTCTACTTAATCTACTGTAATGGTTCTACTGGTTCTACTGGTTCTACTTAATCTACTGTAATGGTTCTACTGGTTCTACTGGTTCTACTTAATCTACTGTACTGGTTCTACTGGTTCTACTGGTTCTACTTAATCTACTGTACTGGTTCTACTGGTTCTACTGGTTCTACTTAAACTACTGTACTGGTTCTACTGGTTCTACTTAATCTACTGTACTGGTTCTACTGGTTCTACTTAATCTACTGTACTGGTTCTACTGGTTCTACTTAATCTACTGTACTGGTTCTACTGATTCTACTGGTTCTACTTAATCTACTGTACTGGTTCTACTGATTCTACTGGTTCTACTTAATCTACTGTACTGGTTCTACTGGTTCTACTGGTTCTACTTAATCTACTGTACTGGTTCTACTGGTTCTACTGGTTCTACTTAATCTACTGTAATGGTTCTACTGGTTCTACTGGTTCTACTTAATCTACTGTACTGGTTCTACTGGTTCTACTGGTTCTACTTAATCTACTGTACTGGTTCTACTGGTTCTACTGGTTCTACTTAAACTACTGTAATGGTTCTACTGGTTCTACTGGTTCTACTTAATCTACTGTAATGGTTCTACTGGTTCTACTGGTTCTACTTAATCTACTGTAATGGTTCTACTGGTTCTACTGGTTCTACTTAATCTACTGTACTGGTTCTACTGGTTCTACTGGTTCTACTTAATCTACTGTACTGGTTCTACTGGTTCTACTGGTTCTACTTAATCTACTGTACTGGTTCTACTGGTTCTACTGGTTCTACTTAATCTACTGTACTGGTTCTACTGGTTCTACTGGTTCTATGGCCCGTCAAACACTGGATAATTCCACAGGAGGGAGGTCCCCAATGACACACCGGTCGCTGTGTGTGTGTGTGTTTGTGCTTGTAAACTACACACACACACACACACACACACACACACACACACACACACACACACACACACACACACACACGTCTGCATCAGGTCACTTTAATTTCCCATAACTCCCATCACAGGTTCCCTGCTCTGGTTCAGTGATAACCCCCCCACACACACACACACACACAGACACACACACACACACACACACAGACACACACACACACACACACACACACACACACACCCACCACAATTCCCTGATCCAGAAACTTTCCTCCGGGTGGTAAAATTTAATAACAGCTTTATGTGAACGACCTCATTAGAGATGGAGCGGCGCCGCAAACACGCCTGTTTGTTCCAGTTACCAACACCCAGTAGCCCCGCCCCCTCCATTACCACGGCGCCGCAACGGAACACGAAGTACAGATCCAGATCCAGAACCAGATCCAGATCTTCCATCACTGGGACCCGGTCTGGGATGGATGACGTCCACAGATGGAGGCTGGTGTGGATCATTTGAACAGAGATGATTGATTATTGATTGATTATGTTAATAAGGAACCTGATAATGACTGCCTATTGGCTGACGTTAAAGGGGGCGATGACAGAACCAAACCAGAGCCCAGAATCAAGACATGTGAGCGATTACAGACTAAAGGGTGCACCATTTAATCCTTCCCCCCAGGAAGGATCCCCGACTGGGCGGGACGTCCCGCCGCTCTGTCCAGGGAGGCGGAGCCAATCAGAACATGTTAGTAAAGCAGCGGGACCTGTGTCTCTTAACCACCCCCCCCCCCCCCCGATGGGACCGGGTTGGGATCAATCTGGAATAAATATAACAGGAAGTCCCCTTATTTGCTTGAAGTGAGCATGAACCCTCACTTCCTGTTACCCCCCCCCCCGCCCCCCGAAGTCGACACAACTCATCAACGGATGCTAATGAACGCGTTCCAGCGGGAAAAAAAAACAACATGGCTGCCACATCCGATTAGAGGCGGAGCCTGACTGACAGGCAAACAAATCCGTGTTGTCACGAACAGATGTGCCCCCCCCCCCCCCCGTCCTACCACCGCCCCTAACCACCACCAAACCCCCCGACGGGACCGGTAAGAGAAGGTCTGCCTGGATTGAAGCGCGGCGCACTAATTAGCTATAAGAACAGACATCCTACCCACAATGCCCTGCTTCCCTCAATAAATCACGGGAGATTCTCCTCCATCTTGTTTAGACTGTTCAAGTTTCACTTTGGTAATTTTGATTTTTTCCCCAATTCTGCTGGGAAATTAATCAAGACGAGAAGCTGCTGAATAGATTTTTCTTCCTAGCAGGAGGAGGAGGATGACTTCAGGCGCCGTTCATAACTCAGAAACAATAAAGTTCCGCACGCCGACACCAGAAACGAATCCGCGCCTTCAGGAAGCACAGCCAGGCTAACGCCGAAGACGAGCGACGTCTAGCGTAGGAACGCGACGGCGACGGATCTAGTTTGTGACGACGACGTACAACATTAGAACTACAGGTACAAGAGAGGTCGTAAGTCAACGAAAAACATTTTAATCTGTTCAAGCCTCAGAAAAAAGGCCCTAAATTATGAAAAATGTTCTAATGTTTTATTAAACATTAGAAATGCAGACTTTGTGTGTCGTAAAAAACGATAAAGAATAAAACGCACGAGCTACGTCTTTACTCCACCAACAAGATCCGGTCTCACCGATGTTGTATCCATCCGCCAACACGCGGTAAAGAACGAGATACCCACCAGATAGCGATGCTGTGCTAACACTAGCACTCAAAGGGGCACCCACTCGCGGAAACGCATTAAACAACACGGCGCCGGTCGTCAGCGGGTCACGACCCCACGCAGGTTCGTTAAATCGCTCTAACTCGCCCTTCAGCCTCCCTCCCGCCCTTAAAAAAAAAAAAGCAATCTTCGCTCTGCGCCCCCCCAGAGAACAATGTCTTTTTAAAGATCTTTATTTTTTCCATTCCCACAACAACCTCCATTTTTCATCTCCAGATTCATGGAGATGAAACGTCTTTTCATCCGGCAGCACAAACCAGGTCAGAGAGTAATGCCGTTTTACTTTAGCGCTCGGGTTCACGGCGGCGTTAGCCGTATCGTTAGCTCTGGTGTTCTGTAGTTGGGGGGAGAACTCATTGGGGTGGGGGTGGGGGGTAATGGAGGAGCCGTTGTTTCCTTAACTCGCTGAAACAATCTACATATTTTATCAAGTCATTTTAACGCAGACCAACTCGTGATGCAGGGACCTGTCTGCTCTTTTTATGAAAACAGATTATCTGCGGGCGTGAAGCGCACCTGCTACAGTGGCGCCGCGCCCCCATTTATCAGCCGGGTTATTGCAATCAGGTGTCGGCACGCCGGCAATAAAAACGCCGCTCTGATTGAATAAGAGGGAGTCGGGCTCTAAGAGAGACGCAAATGCGCTCTTATAAAGTCGGCGCCCGGAGTTACGCAGACGCAAGACGGATCTCCGGCTCCCCAACGATGGAATTGGATTTTATTTTTGTCTTATGGAGGATCGGGCGTGATGATGGTGATTGATCGCGTGCGGGGTGGCGGGCGGATGATCGGCTTGTTTACCGAGAGAATCAGGTGGTTATGGATGAGCTGCTGGAGGCCAAACATGAGCTCACCACGCCAGCACACGGGGGCGGGGTCACGGGCGGCTGTGGGCGTCGCTACGTAGACCGCGTGTGAGGACGGGGCGTGGTCAGAGGTCGCACACTAGTGATGTCGCACACTCGTGATGTCACATACTAGTGATGTTGCACACTAAAGATGTCACACACTAGTGATGTCGCACTAGTGATGTGACATCACGAGTGTGCTGATCGCGCACTCGTGATGTCACATCACTAGTGATGCCACACATTAGTAATGTCAAACACCAATGATGTCACAGATTAATGATATCACACACTCATGATGTCACACACTAATGATGGCGCACACTAGTGATGTCACACACTAGTGATGTCACACACTAATGATGTCACACACTAGTGATGTTGCACAATAGTGATGTCACACACTAATGATGGCGCACACTAGTGATGTCACACACTAGTGATGTCACACACTAATGATGTCACACACTAGTGATGTCACACTCTGCTGGTCACACACTAATGATGTCACACACTAGTGATGTCGCACAATAGTGATGTCACACACTAATGCCGGCGCACACTAGTGATGTCACACTCTGCTGGTCACACACTAGTATTGCTTGCTTATCGACCAATGGGACACTGCTGTAGCGTCTGATGGGCGGAGTCCAGTCCTACGGGGACTGTGACTCCACCCCTCCCTTGTTACGCTGATGGAGCTCAGCCAATCCCCAGAGAGCTCCGATCATTGGTCCAGAATGATTTCCACCTTGTAGGAGCGATGTGTAAATTATTAAGGCGTGCCAAGAGTTTAGGGCGGAGAACGCATCACTATTTAATGGTGTATAAATGTTGTGGAGCCTCATGACATATTTAACGGCGGTGAATTATTAAGTTCTCACCTTCACCGTTTGTCCAGCTTCAGGGCCGTCCTGGTGGGAGCAGAGAGGGGTAATTAGAACGGAGCCGGGCAATCCGAATTATTTACATCAATAATTCACACAAATTATAATTTCAGATGAGCTACAGGACGCTGCTCCAGTCATAATGAGAGATTTCCCGTTCCTTTGTTCTGGAGCGTGTTCACGTTCCCGTTCCTCCAACGGAGAAACCAGAAGCTGTGAAGGAATTAGACTGAAACAGAGAAACGTAGAAAACACTTCCTGGTGTTGGTTCATCGATGGTTCACGAGAAACATACTCGTCCGTGATTGGTTCTGACCCGCCCAATGGGAGGTTCCTACAAGAACAAAACATCTGCAACCTATCCATCTATCATCCATCTGTCAATCTCACCACTTTCACTCAGAAACGCTGACTCGTGGGTTCTTCTCCTCGCTGACCGTCACGTTTCTGATATTTATCTTCTTTTCAGTCACATTAAGTCCAACCAATCCAACATTTTTGACTTATTTCTTCATAACCCGCAGATGAAACCACTTATAGTTGATGATGACCATCATCCTGGTGACGTCACCGCCGCTTCGATCTGTGTGATGTTATTAAATGTCAGCGGGACGTGTTTTAATGTGCTGCTTGTAACCCGGCGACCGTCAGACCTAATCTCTTATCGTGACTCCCCATCAACTCCTAGTCACAGAAAATAACATCAGGTAGAGATTACGCTCTTTTCTCTCCTCACTCCTAACCTGTGAAACAATTTTCTCTGACAGGGCGGCGGAGTGAGCTAGGTGCTATTTTGACATTAGCATATATATCACCAGTTATGCAGAATAGGCCACTCTGTCTGGGCGTCAAGAGTCGGCTTTGTGTTTAGTTTCCATCACATGTCAGCAGGTCTGATGGCTGGAAACAGCGACTCTACCTCCAAGTAAAAGACTATTTGAACAAGTTTGGATCCCATTACCCATAAATCTTTTCTTTCTTAGAAGCAACTGATCATATTTATTCCCAATCGCTTTATTTAAATAGATTCAGACCCAAAAAAAGGTTCAAAATCGAGGGGTGAAACTTCTCATCTCCAGGCCTTAAGGGTTGGAGGACCCAGAAGGGGGCTGGACCTGGTGACCCCCGCCGCCCCCCCTCCCTCGGTGCTCTACCTGGATGGCGATGGTGAGCGACGAGGCGTTGAAGTGTTCCTCCACCAGGCTGGCGATCCTCTGGGTGGTGCTGAAGAGGTCGGACACCTCGTCGGGTCGGAGGTCTCTGAAGCGCTCCACCGGCCTGAGGGGACACACCAGCACGTCTGGAGGCGGCGTTAAGGAAGTGTGGACAGTTGGCTCCGCCTTAATGACCCCTGACCTCTGGAGGCCACCGGGACAGGATGGCGGATCAGGATCAGGATGGGGACGGAACCCCTGATCGTTAAATATAAACTTTGGTTTGAATGGTTTATATTAACAGTTTCTAAATACGTGTGAAAGAGACCTCAGGTCAAAGGTCAGAGGTCAGGAGTCAGAGCTGTTTCACGCAGAAAAACAATCAGTGGCAGGAAAACGACTCCGACAACCCATCAGTTAAACAAACTAACAAACAAAATAACAAACTAAGAAACCAAAAAACTGACAGACAAACTATCAAGCTAATAATCCAACTACCTACAAACAAACAAACAAACAAACCAAATAAACAAACCAACAAACAAAATGACAAACCAACAAACTAGTAAACTAACAAACCAAGAAAACAACAAACCAATGGAACAACAAATTGACAAACTGTCCAACAACAAACAAAACGACCAACAAAGCAACAATCAAAATAACTAACAAAGCATCAAACTAACAAAGCATCAAACCAATAAAACAACAAACCAACAAAACAAACTAACACTCCAACAAACCCACAAACCCAACGACCCGCTCCTAAACGGGTAAAGAACCTTTATAAACATCTAAATATTCATATTTTCAGACGATTTCAGGCGTCGGTGAATCAAACGGTTTTACATTTCGTCTGATGAAAACAGAGACGTTAAAACGAAGACTTTAAGAAAAACAAGCAAAACAAGAGGAGGAAAAGAGGAGGAGGAGGATGAAGAAGAGAGGAGGAGGAGGAGGAGGAGGAGGAGGAGGAGGAGGAGGAGGAGGATGAAGAAGAGAGGAGGAGGAGGAGGAGGAGGATGAAGAAGAGAGGAGGAGGAGGAGGAGGAGGAGGAGGAGGAGGAGGAGGAGGATGAAGAAGAGAGGAGGAGGAGGAGGAGGAGGAGGAGGATGAAGAAGAGAGGAGGAGGAAGAGGAGGAGGAGGCGTGGCTCCTGAGGCGGCGTCCCGTCGTGAGCAGATCATTACATCTCAGTATTTCATGCCACAGTGGCCTCGTCTGAGACACAAACACGACAATCAGACGTCACGCCAGTCGATATCTATCACCCCCCCCCACGCTGCTGTGATGGGGGGGTGGTGGTGGTGGTGGTGGTGGGGGGGGGACTCCATCAACAACCTCAAGGATCTGATTCCAATAATGTGAAGCTCTGCTTTGTTTGAGTCTCATCTTCACGCCAATGAAAAGGAAGGTGTCGTCGACGTGGGGAGGACACCAGACGCACCTGACTGTAGGGGTGAAACCTGATTGGTCGGTTGGGACTCGATGGAGGAAGTGGATGAACTCCATCCCGTCAGACGTAGAAACCGAACTACATGAATATCACGCCGCCGCCGCCGCGTAGCATCAATCAGCAGAACGACGCCTCCAGCAGCAGCAGAAGCTTTTAGCGTCTCTGGCTGCTGCCCCAAAACTCCATCAGGAAGCCCCCCCCCCCACCGCCGCCGCCGCCGCCGCCCCCATTCATCACCTCTGCCTAATAAACACTGAAACTTTTCACCAGGTGCCAATCTCCGCCTCCTTTCACCGCTCGCCAACACCTTTCAACGCCGATCCGCCGTTTTACCCGTGGATCCCAAATGGCCTGGGACGCCGGCATGCCAGGTGGGGGGTTTAGGCGGTGGAAGGGGCGGAGGGGGGGGTGGGGGGGGGCGGTGTTTTCACCCCCATTGTCATTGTGTGGGTAAAGAGGGGAGCGTTCCATATGTCTCCACCCGGGCCAATCTCATCTCCTCTCTGAACTCGCCTCTCGCCCAGTCTGGGGGGGTTGGGGTGGTTATGTTGGGGGGGGGGGGGGTTGAAGGATGAGATTGAAGAGCCCGAACATTTCCATACGGTGAGAAAACCATCTGCTCATATCCCATTATTATCTGTCACAACAGTTATTTGCCTGCTTTCGTCTGATTCGCTCCCGGGGTTGCGGTGCATGTAATAAGAACAAGGCATCGTGGGTAGTTTCTACATTGCAAATGCAATCATTTCTTTGAGGGGAAACATCTGTCCCATCGCACCCCAACGATGCTCCTCACTGACCCCGCCCCCACCAATAGCATCCCATGAGAATCACACCAATTTCACATTGCATGCTAATTCCGATGTGGTGGGATTGTGGGGGCGGGGTCACGCCAGGAAACCGTCAAACGAATTAGAAAAATAATGACGGGCGAAAGACGAGGAGGAGTTGATGGACGGCGTTCCGGAATCGTCTACCAGGAGAATGATGGGATGCGAAAACGGCTAATAGCTTTTTTTTTTTTTTTTTTTTTTTTCCGGAATGGAATGTGGAACGCAGATGAGATGCTAACGGGTTAGCGTCGACGACGACGGCGGCGCCGAAAAGAAGATTTGTCGATTTATCGATGGAATAAATGATCGATTGTTCGTAATCGCCAAAATGTGTTAGAACGACTCAAAACCAACACCCCCTGCTGACCCCGACACCGACCCCCCCTGAACGACCCCGACCCCCCCCCGACCGACCCTTCGTTAGGAGAATCCAAACGAGAGACGAGGGAGATAAATAACTAATGGAGGAGCAATCTGGAGCTCCTTCTGATTCCATCTAATGTAACAATTAGAGATTCAGATGCTAATGTGCTGGGGGTCAAAGGTCGCAGCCCTGGTTAGAAGGGGCGCGGCCTCGTAATCAGCTTCTGCAGAAAATGATGTGAGTGGCAGAATCCATCAAGAAGTTAACTCGGAAGAACCATGAAAAAAACGTGTCCTAAAAAAACTGTGGGGCTAACATGTTAGCTTCTTCCACATGCTAACGTCTATGTTAGCTTCTTTATTGTGATAAGAACAGTTTTAGCTTCTTCCATAGGCTAATACCAATGTTAGTTTGCTAATGTCAGTGTTAGCATCTTCCTTATACTCACATCCGTGTAAACTTCTTCCTAACCCTACCATGAGTGTTAGCTTCTTCCACATGCTAACACCTGTGTTAGCTTCGTCCACAGGCTAATATCAGCGTTAGCTTCTTTATTATGATAAGAACAGTTTTAGTTTCTGTCACGGGCTAATATCAATATTAGCTTCTTCCATACACTAACATTAGCGTTAGCTTACTAACGTCAGTGTTAGCATCTTTCACACACTCACATGTGTGTAAACTTTTTCCTAACCGTATTATCAGTATTAGCTTCTATAACAGGCTAACATCACTATTAGCGTCTTCCACATGCTAATATCACTGTTAGCTTTTATAACAGGCTAACATCACTGTTAGCTTCTGCAACAGGCTAATATCAATGTTAGCTTTTACAATGTACCAACTTCCACATTAGCGTCTCCTAAAATCCGTTACCAGTGTTGATTTTAGCATCATGCTAATGGTATCGGTTAACAGTAGCGTTGGTTTACTGAACAGATTAGCATCAGAGCATCAAACGCTGGTCATGTGATTGCGTCCTGTCAGAGGCGGGAAACCAAACACCGGTTGGTGACATCATCAGTCTTCCTCCTGCGCCACAGGTGACCTTTAGAACAGAAGCCCCGCCCCTTTAAGCCTCTCATTTATTTACAGCCTGACTGACACCTGGTGGTGAACGTCTAACGTCCTCCAGTCACAGAAACGCTCCCAAACCTTTAAGGAAACGCTCGGCGCGATAAATAAAACGCCGACATACCCCCCCCCCCTCCCCCGTCTCTCTGTCTCATCGGTAGCGAATCAGCTGCCCCCCCCCCCCGCCCCGGAATGAATCAAAATGCCCTTTTTCTCTGGCAGCTTCAAATCCTAGCTGGCCCCAAACAAAGAGATCCATCACCGCTGCTGCAACAATTGGCTCATTCCACCCGATTACGGCTGGCCTCAGACGACCCCGTCACCCAATCACAGCGCGCTAAATGACACGCGGCCCCGACATTCATCTCGCCGGGATAAAAACCGGAGGGCCGAACGTCGCCGGAGTGGCAGAAACCGGAGAGGAAGGTAACAAGGTGCCCGAACAGAAAGACGTTATTTACAGCTGTTAACATCTAATGAGGTGTTTTAGCCGTCAGAGGAGGTGAAGTTCCACGTCTGCGTTCTTCTTCTTCGTTGTTTTTTTTTTTATTTAGTGCTGAGCATCGCTTAGAGGAAGGGGGGGGGGAGGGGGTAGCATCATCTGTGTGGGTGGCACCAGGATCAATAAACCGGTTCAGTGATCAGCGTTCACGTTTGCGTCAGACTAAAAGCACTCGTGTTCTTTGAAGGCCGTCCTTGTGTGTTTTTGCTGGAAGCGACGAGCGATGATTCCACCGGCGAGTTCACGCCGAGTTATGGCTCTGATCTAATCCGTATTGATCCTCAACAGCATTGCTATGGCAATATTTATTCAATCGTTTGGTTTTGTCAACAATATATCTGGTAATACATTGTTTTTGTTGTGGAATCAAATCTGATCTAATTCGATCTAGTCTGATCTAATTTGATTTAATCAAATTTGTTGTAATAAAATCTGATCCAATCTTATCCCACCTCATTTAATCTGATCTAATTTAATCTAATCTAGTGTAATATAATCTAGTTCAATCTAATCTAATTTGACTGGATCTATTTGGATCTAATAAGATCTAATCGAACTGAATCTAATCTAATCTAATGAAATTTGATTTTATCTAATTTGATGCAATCAGATCTTATATAGTTTTTATCATCCGATTTTATCTCACCTCATTTGATCTGATCAAATCTAATCTAAATTTATGTAATCCAATGTAGTCTAATCTAAAATAATCAGATTTAACAAAATCTGATTAAATCGAATTTGATGTAATTAAAGAATGTTATGTAATTTTTATTATCTAATTTTATCGAAACTCATTTGATCTGATTTAATCTCATCCAATCTAATCTAATCCAACCTCATTTGATGCAATCTAGTCTAATCTAATCTAATATAATAATAATATAAACAAATCTAGTCTAATCTAGTCTAATCTAATCTAATCTAGACTAGTGTGGTTTAGTCAAATCTGATCTAACATAACCTAATCTAATATAGACTAATATAGTGTAGTCTCATCTAATCTATTCTAATCTAATCTAATCTAATGTAATTTTGTCTAATATAGCCTAATCTAATGTAGTCTAATATAGTCTAATCTAATGTAATCTCATTCACTCATTCAATCTAATTGAATATAATATAATGAAATCTAGTCTAATCTAGACTAGTCTACCGGATTATTTCTCTTTTCTCTGTGGACACCAAACTCAGAAACTATTTTCTTTTCTCTTCACCGCTGCATCCGCCTTCACCAATGTTAGTTTTTCGTCCGAGCGCCGGATGAAAGAAGTAAATCCCCACAAAGCGGCAGCGGCGGCGGCTCGGCGAGGCGGCGGCTCACGCCGGGGGGGGGGGGGGGGAGCAGCGCGCCGCCTGCCAACCAGGAGAAGCTCGGCCCGGGCAACGTGAGCCGGCAGCCAGCAGTCAGCGCTGACAGGCGGCGAGGAGAATAAGAGCTCGCCATCATGTTCCCTTCAGAAGAACAAAGCCCGGCGCTCATCGAGAACCTGCCTCCAGCTTCAGGAGAACCGGCAGCCCGAAAACACGCATCATTCCTGGCATCGCACAACAGGGGCTGGTGGGAAGCAGGAAAACACATCTGACTTCAATGTAAATGCACTCTATTGAGATTTGACAGGCATTGTGTTCGCGTCCCGGACGCCATTGTCTGAGCGCACGTCTTCGCCTACGGTTGAGTGGTGATTGTCAGTGATTGGCTAACGCGAGGAACCGCGATAAACGGCTGCAAGAATGGAGACTGATGGTCGACAGGCGAACCCAACATTGCCCTGATGTTGGGGACTCCCAGGGGCATCGACTTGCCCCTGGGAGTCCCCAACATTGAGTTGGTCACCTCAAAGGAAATGGGCCAATCAAATCTGCGACAGCTGACCGACAGGAAGAGACGGGGCAAAACTGACAACCATCGTCCATCCATCAGGATAAAGTGATGCTCCCGCGGCCTGGGGGACGGAGCCAAAGCGGTTTAGCTCTAGCGCCGGTGGCTAGACTTGATCTATGATCTACGGAGAACCTGCAGCTGAACAGGAGGGCGAACCAGTATGTTGCTGTGTGTCCCTGCTATAAAGACGCAGCCCCTCCCCCCCTGAGGGCGAATCATTCGGGGGCTCGACGGCGTTCATGATTTATGATTGAAATATCACCTCGCCTGAAATGCAGACAAAAGCGGAGGATAAATAATCGCATTAGGAGGAGGTGCAGCGCTCCAAATTATGCACACTGCTCCACATTCGCCCCATAAAGCTGACAGGAGGACCTGTAATTTTTGATGAATATACAGCGAGTGCTGGAGTGAAGTCTGAGCACAGGTCTGGGATCCGCGGGAGCAGCCGGTAACAGGGTGCTGTGTGTGATGGAGGTAGCCGTGTTTAAATATTTCCTCAGATATCTCATGCTAACGATACATCCACAGGAAGCGGGGGTCCGTCAGGGGTCACGGCGACTCCGGAGAAACCAGAGGCTTGTGAAGGTAAAGTGTAATGATATGTAAAACAGTTAAACAAAGCCTGCAAAGCCCCGTCCTCCTCCACGAGTCATCGCTTTATCCATTTATATCAGCTGAGACCGGATCTCATTCTTTACCACGTGTTGGCGGATGGATACGACATCAGTGAGACCAGATCTCGCTCTCGTTGGTGGAGTAAAGACGTAGCTCTTGTGTTCTCCTGAGTTTTGCGTTACTTTTCATTCTTTATCATTGTTTATGTAACTTACAAATAATTAACTATACACAGATAAAGTCTGCATGTCTATTGGTTGATAAAAATGTTTTCTTGTCATAATTTCATTCTTTTTACAAGGCTAGAACGGATTCAAAATGATTTCATTTATTTTAAATGGTTAAATGCTTGACTTACAAGTTCAGTCAGGGAACGAATTACTCGTATCTCGAGGTTCTACTTTATTGTAAAATTCACTTTAAGTTTAATGACTTAAATATACATATCTGACGTCTACTTTTCATCACATGATGTTGTGGCTTCCTGTGGCGGCAGCTTTGTACACAGCACATGCCAGACACACACCAATGGTCAAAGTTTAAATTGGCTGAGATGGGCTAAGCCTGAAATGTCCAATTTCTCACGCTACCAAAGTCGACTCGACGCTAAAAATAGAATTCCCCGTTTGCTGTCAATCGCTGCCGAGGCTCTCATTCAATAGCCAGTGTCTTGGGCAAAGCCAGCCTCCACAATAATTACTTAACTGTCAGCTAGGATTAGACGGTCTTAAGCCGCCCTAAGCCAATCCACAGCCCAAAGAAAAAGGACGGAGAGATACGCCGTGACATCGCCGGGCCGACAACGCCTGGACTGAGAGAGAAGAGAAAGAAAGACAAAAACCCACCAGGAATCATCTGGGATAACAAACACGAAGTCCGATTCCAGTGAGATCACAGGCTCTGAGCAAAAAGATGGCGTGGATGAAACCACAGGACCACAAAAAGCCGACTCCACCCAAAAAAACCCAACAAGGATTCCGTGTTTTTGGTAGAAGGTACCAAATTTGATCGGATGGAGGGATCAGGAGTGAATCCCTGGATGGTCCAGGAAGGATTTACATTTTCCCCCAATACTGAAGCAATACTGGGATCAGAGATGGGCAGGAGGGAACTAAAGGTGGCTTGTTACCATCTAGAGCAACTAAACCCTACAAAAATGTTGGCGGACTTTACCAGACAATGCAAACGATTCAGGTGTTTGTTCTCCTGGAGTCGATCCCAAGTTTCAGTCCAAGTACAGCTTTCTCCCAACTTAAGAAAAAACATGTTCTGACCAGACGTAAATTCAATTAGAGGTAGAGGCAAAATGATAGATCGCTTTTTCATGACAAACAGAGAAAGGGGGAAAAAAAACGACTGAAATGAAAAAGTGAGCGGCGAGCGGTCACATTACCGTCGTCAGTCACCCCGAACCTCCTGCAATCTCAAGTCACAGCTAATAAAAGCATTTTCCCTTCACATCCGTCCTCAACCGTCCATCGATCCAGTCCGATCAATTCAAACTTGAGGGCTCTAACATACGAAAAGCAGACCGAAAGAAGAAAATGCATCGGATAGAAATTGGCAGGTTTGTCTCAGCCAATCGATTCCATCGATGTTGAACAGACCTCTGAATCTGATATGATTAAACACAGGAGTCCAGGACAGGGGAGGGAAGAGCGAAAGTGGCAGAAATCAATACTTGTGGTAAACGCTCTCGAGAAGGACACCGAGCTTCGAGATAAGGACATCAACCCCTCCACACACCCCTCGCCCCGCCGTCGCCAGACGGATCGCCACATGGACAGATTCCCCGGATCACGAGGTCAACACACTCACAGAGGTCCACACCAGGAAGCAGGAAACAGGAAGCAGGAAGACTTATATCACATTTTTCACCTGAACCAATGGCTGTCTCTGATTTAGAGACTCTGCCCTCATGGATTTGGGTTTGGATGATGATCTGAACTTCCTTAGCGACATGCTAATTAGAAGCTAAAACAATCTTTGAGATTCTTTTTTGTGTGCCTGAAACCTGAGGTGACAACATCGCAGGCAAGCGGTGGTGCTATTTCTTCTACTCTAGGTAATGCAGTCTTCTTATTCTGCTTTTCGTTTGGGCGTGTCCCGTTAGCGGTTGCTATCCGTTTTCCATTTTAGCCTATCTTCTGCAATCTCCTCTCTAACACCAACTTCTCTTTGGTCTTCTTCTTGCCCTCTTTCCTGGTTGCTCCAACCTCTTCACCAATATCCTCCCACTCATCATGCTGATGTCGCATTGGTATTTTTTCCTTCTATTTCCTATATATGTTCATATTTTTGCTCAGTCGAAACCCTAAAGCACAGACAAGAGCTAACGTTTGGCAGCGGTGCCGGAGTTGAGGTGCAGGTTGCTCTTTGTAAGTGAGGAATATCAAACTCTAAGACCTGCACAAAAGAGAAAGGACCTTATTAAAAATGGATGCATGTTTTCGCCCTCTGACTCGAGCTCCGGTGGCAAACAGGTGCATCACCTCGCTACGCCGCCGCCTTTGGCGGGAGCCTTTGTAGCGGTGGTGAGTGACGGCGGCGCGGTGTTGGGACCATCCAGCGCCCAACAGCGGTCCTGTTTGACACGTTCCCCTAAAGGTAGCCTGAAGGCATTTCAGCAAACTGTCTCTTCCTCGCGAGCAGCAACAGCGTTTGAGGTTTTATTATTGTCCCCCTTTCAGATCTGTGACACTGCTAAAAAAATAGTCACCTTGGTCGGCGTGCTTCCGCTTTGATAGCGCACCTGAAGCAATCAGTTGTTGCAGAGATGGCAGCTGTGAAGGATGACAAATTTAGCTACCGGTGGTTTGTTTTTGCTCCCATCTGGTGTTCGGGCCACAACGACTATTTGAAGAGAGGAAAAGTGCTGAGGTGACAATCTATAAATCTCCTTCAGTATGAAAGATGAGTCATTTTGGTCAGCTCTCAAAAGCTGCCAGAGAGATCCATTCACATTACCGTTGGAGGCATTCGTCTTCGCTGGGAGGTGATCTGCTCCCGGCAACATACGAGTCACTCCAGTGGGACGGGTAAGATGGAGAGCCCGGAATTAGCTGAAAAATGACTATTGGCTTTATTTTTCAGGAGTAATTTAAGAGCAATTCCATGTTTCCACTACAGCAATAAATTACCTCAACTTTTAGCGTTGGCGGCTCCTGCCAGGCCTCGCAGGAAAGAATTAGAAGAGTCGTTTTCTGACTAAACAAACAAACAAGTGCCATTAGAGTTAGAGTGTCGAGGAGCAGCTACTAGAGGGCGACACAAGAAGGTGACCCTGTTGTTCATGTTCCACGAGACGCACGATGAACATCAGTGGAGGAACTGAAACACAACACACAAGTCAGGAAAGATTACATCTGGGGAGAATAGGGTACCTGAAGGGGCGCTGGTCCCCAAAAAGATCATGACCAAAGTCTGATCCATTATTAATGGGCCAAAAAAAAACCTAATAAACCAACCGACCAATCAACCAAACAATTGACCAACTGACCAACTAGTCAAGCAATCAACCAAGCAACTGAGTCAAACACCTGACCAAAAAACCAACCAACCACACAAACAACCAACAAACAATCAATTACAACCAAACAACCAACAAACATTGGCTTACAGTCTTCACATCGTTTGTTTTGGTGCATTATAGATATGGTGTTGAAAGTGTTACCATTTTCTGGATCAATACACCTCACGGTCTTCATGTGGACTCAATGATTGATGAACACAACCACAGTGCGGAATGCAGATTACGATTCGCTCAGGTCCATGGTGTATTTATGCTTAAATCTTTGATGCAGTCCGTCGTTCTCTGGCTGCTTCGGGTTCCAAACTGATCAATGTCAATGGATTCCTTATGATGTCATCGATCAGAGAGTGCGGACTGAGAATCAGAATATCACCGACTGGTTTCTGGTTCTGGTCCAGCAGTAGAACACAGTTCCACTGGGGATCACAGCCCCGTTCATCTTTACATATGACGCTTTGAGAGGAATGAAAACCACAGAGGGAGCCTTGAACTGTGCTGAAGATGAATCACCAGAAGAACTTTAGTCATAGTGGGAGAACTGGGCATCGATCCACTGCGATTACTGGTATCAATGGGGGATAAACTAGCAACAACAAAGATGTGTGTACGTTTGAGACTCAAACCAGTGATGCTGCTGGGAATGCTGGGAATGTTCCATGGGTGGTCATAGCAAAGGTTACACAACATTTTAAATGCATGGAAAGGCAATAGAAAAAAATCCAACCACCGGAAGATTCCACACAGTCCAGGTTCATACAGTGTACCAGTCCAAGTTCACGCAGTGAAAAAATCCAGGTTCACACAGTGAAACAGTTCAGGTTTATGCAGTGAAACGGTCCAGGTTCTCACAATGAAACAGTACAGGGTCATGCAGTGAAAAAAATCCAGGTTCACACAGTGAAAAGACAAAAGTTCTAGAGTTCAAATGTGTAGCCAAACGCTGGTGAACACTGGATTGAATTTACTGGCTGCAAATGAATATCAGAATCGCCCGTGAAGAAAATCCCTCTGAATTTAACTGATGAGAATATTCAGTCTAAAGTTTCTCCAACATTTAAAAACACTTTTCTCGTCTGGTAAGTTTTTGTTTTGCTTGCAGATACAGGATGAATCACCAAGGGAACCAAACTGTGATCAAAACATCCAGCGAACCTGAGTGGGCTCCTCGGTTCTCGTATAATAAAATCAGCTGAATTCCCTCCCTGATAAACAATAAGAGAAGAAGGGGACTCACATTTGCAATGGCCCCTGGATCATTGTCAAGCATCACATGAGAGGTGGAACACCAATCCCCAGGAGTCCAGAACCTCATGGAGGAGCGGGCCCAATATCATCCGGATAATGATTTCACAAGGAGGAGACAGCAGGAGCTTCAAAGCGTCTCCCAGCAGCTAAATGCAGCTGAACAAAAACAGCCTGGCGCTGCAGCTCTCCAGAAAAGCCTCCGCTTCCAGTTCTCCAGCGGAGCAGCGATCCACTTCTCCCCCATGTTTAAACCCCGCTTTGATCCCACCGCTTAATGGATTGGGACGCTGATTGATCTCTATCTGCCGATACCGATAACAGTCATTACAAGTTTAATATTTTAAAAAAAGATTTGAAAGAGGAGAAATAATGATTTTGTATCCTGAAGCTTTGATGAGATCAGTCACGACCCGCAGATTGTGTTCCTCTAGAACGTGTTAGAACTGATCACATCTGGAAAATGTTCACATCCCAGACGACTGTCCAGTCTGATTCTAGTCTGATTCTAGTCTGAATCTAGTCTGATTCTAGTTTGTTTCTAGTCTGTTTCTAGTCTGATTCTAGTCTAATCTAGTCTGATTCAGGTTTAATTTTAGTCCGTCCCTAGTCTGAATATAGTCTCATTCTAGTTAGTTTCTAATCCATAGGTAGTCTGATTCTAGTCTGATTCAGGTTTTGTTTCTAATGTCATTCTAGTCAATTTTTACTCTGAATCTAGTCTGATTCTCGTCTGATTCTAATCTAAATTTAGTCTGATTCCAGTCTGTTTGTAGTCCGTTTGTAGTCTGAATCTAGTCTAAATCTAGTCTGTTTCTAGTCTGAATCTAGTTTGAATCTAGTCTGATTCAGATTTGATTGTAGTCTGACTCTAGTCTGATTTAGATTTGATACTAGTCTGAATGTAGTGTAATTCTAGTCTGTTTCTATTCTGTTTCTAGACTCATTCTAGTCTGATTCCACTCTATTTCTATTTTGTTTCTAGTCTAACTCGGCTAACCCTAACCCACGTGTTAGCAGGACTCCCTGTTTGCCGCTCAGACGCAGCCTCTCGAACAAGGGAATCCTCCCCCCGGACTGATTAATGAAACGTCTCCTCAACTCCAGAACCTTTTGAGCCACTGATCAACATTTGGGTCGACTCTGCTGCTCGCTGTTTATCCGTCTCAGCGTGTCTGTCAGCGCTGCGCAAACTGGACATTTAACAGCCTACGATGTGTGTGTTTCTGTGGGTTTGAGATGTCACTCCCTACAACTTTGTGTAAACACATCCGGGGGGAGTGACGAGATGGCAACACCGACCCCCATCGCTAATAACACAAGTCATCTGCTGTCGTCTCGCTTCGCATCCCATCAGACTCATTACGACCTCTCATATACGTACTTTAATAACTAGCACGCTGTCCTCCCGCTGTTAGCATGATTAGCCTCGCAGCGTCACTTTTACGGCCACACCTTTCACTTTTAGGGGTGTTGACTCCTGCCCCTCTCTAGGGCCCCCCCCTTCCAGAGCCACCAAATCCACATCCTTTAAGGGAACGACATTGAAATTATAATTTTACCCCAACGTGGCGCTAATGCTAATAGCACATCACATAAGTGCAAGGAAATCTGTCCATAAAAAAAGACTTTCCTGCTGGAAATGTTTCTTCGTCGATGACTGACTTTTTTCCGCGTCAATTGACGTGTGATTATTTAAAAAGCGGCATCATCTAATTAAATACGCGGCAGCTTTCAGGTGCGATTTTCCGCCGGGCCGCAATTTTCCCACCTCGTCCTGGTCACAGTCGAACTGATTAAAGCCCTCCTGCCCGCTACAACCTCCCATCGCTCATGAGCCGCCTCCATCACGAAGCACAAAGTGATCTCTGCGCCCATCAGAGAAAATGAACCCGCGGCCAGTTCAGCCGGGTTCTATTTTAATAGTACCGGACCGCCGAGTGTAAATGGAACCGCCCCCCTGTTGCTTTCCTAATCCCTGGGCTCGGGGGGTGACGGGAACTAATGGGAAGCCACGTGTCGCGCCGCTCAGCAGACTCTACGCATTCGTGGTCGGAGAAGAAGCCTCGACCTGCTCTGTATGCCACAGCCGCTGCCTCAACCGCCGCCGCCGCCGCTCTCCATCCCGCTGCTTTTAATGATTTTTAGCGAAGGCTCTTCTGTCGATGCCCCGAGGCTGGCAGAAATATTAATTCTTCATCAGAACACTTGTTATGCTGCAAGTTTTTCTGCCTTTGACTCTCGCAAGGAACTTAAATATACATTTCCAGGTCTGGGTTGAGAAAGACGTGACGATGAGGGGCGGATAACGGAAACGGGAAAAAAAAAAAAAAAAACCAACGTGGCGGCAAACGAGGAATAAGCGGGGGGGAAGATGATCTTGTGCCGCGGTTCTCCGACAGCATGTAAGAACATCTGTTTGCTTCTGGATAAATGATGTCATTTACAGGAATCATGAAGAGGATGCTGCCGACAGCAGCGCCGACACGATGAGCCTCTAAACTACATTTCAATCTCAGTGTTTGCCGTTAAACTTGTAATTACATCAAATTATGAGCGTTTACTTCGGCGGCGGTTTAAATCTGATAATTGGTATCCTTTCAGCCGCCTTTCTTCTGCTTTGTCAGAGGCCTCTTCCAGCATCGAATTACTGCAATTATTTGTTCTCTGTAATCACAAAGCACACAAAGAGGAAATGTCAGCGCTGAGGAGTCCCGTGGAGGAGCAGCGTTCCACCGCAAAACCTTCACCTGAGACCAGAGGGTAAAACAAAACCTCCAACTGAGACCTCTGGTGGTCTCACCACCTTTCAGAGAGTACTTCCTGTCACCCACCAATCACATTTGAGGCTTAGTGTCTCCTACAGGGAGGAGGCGGAGCTGGAGTACAGGTCGGTTTCTCGTTTTCAGGTCAGGTTGATCCTCACCGTCGATCCATCCCAGCTGCTCAACGTTCCCGGTATTTCCCTGACATCACAGGTTCCTGCACCCCCCCCCCCCATCAGACGAACTGATGGTTCATTCCACAAAGGCGTTGCCTTTTAACGGTGGAAATAATCTCCAATAGAAGCCATTAAACGGCGTGAGTGTGACGGGGCTGTTGACGGCGCACACGCCTGCAGAAACACAACTAAACGAGCCTTCAGAGCCATTAGCCGGCGCTCAGCGGCGCCCGGCGTGCTCCGGGCTGTGCTCGCCGCAAACTCCATCCTCATGAGCTCTTTAGAGACTCCATTAGAGCCGAGAAAGACACCATTTGTGAAGACATGATGTATATTGGAGAGTTAATCAAGCTGCTTAATTCGCCTAGGGCCCATTACTCACTGTGGCTTATTGTGTGGTCAAGGAGACAAACAGAGCATCACAAACAGACACAATGCAACTTTAATCTTCCCGGGAAGGCAAGAATCAACAACCTACCTGCCAATCACCTAAATTACAACACGAGTTTTCATTAAAAGTTCAAGAAGTCTTCGGCGTCCGCAAACAGCCGGAGAGCCTCCGTCTATCTGGAAGAACAGTTGGCTTCACCGGCGATCGGCCGCATCGCATTTG
The DNA here is from genome assembly GCA_013358685.1 of Antennarius maculatus. Classification (NCBI taxonomy): domain Eukaryota; kingdom Metazoa; phylum Chordata; class Actinopteri; order Lophiiformes; family Antennariidae; genus Antennarius; species Antennarius maculatus. The sequence goes on along the minus strand of CM023609.1, from coordinate 25,378,003 downwards.
ACTTTTAAATTTAATTTAGTTGAAGCCGTATGAATGGATCCACTGGTGGGCGTCGCCCCTTACTAACCACATCCTTTGGGTGGAGGTTCCATCAGGATGCTAGGATTCGGACTTTAGTTTTGTTTGAATCCGTCTGTAAATAAAAAGTCTGGTCTGAAACGTTCCCTCAAAGCTCCAGTTGGTTTTATGTTTCATTCCCATAAAGAAGGCGGCGGCCTGACAGGAAGGGGCGTGGCTCAACAGAGGACCTGCAAGCCAGGAAAGAGACGATTACTTGCCAGGCGCTTTCGTATGAACGGGGACTTGTTGGTTGTAGTTTCACCGCCTTCAGCAGCAGGTCTGATTGATACCCATGCCTGGCGACCCAGCGACAGCGACGGCGGATGGACGGATAATGGATGTCTGTTGGATAATCGGCTGCAGGTGTCTGACTGTCCTCGGAGGGGCGGGTTAAAAAAATACGTCTCCTCATGAATGCACAGAGCAATCAGAGCGATTTGGCCTCCGGCAGCCGGAGCGCTCATCTCAATAGATTTCAATTTCATTTAAATATATTTAAATACCTCAATCCTGGCCTGTGGCTGATTTGCATGAGTGGGACAGGAAAGACGTGTCTTTAAAGGACGAACGGGGGCGGGGGGGGGGACTCAGGTGACTCGGCGGCAGGTTGATGGACAGCTTAGTGTCATGTGATAATGACGGTTATTCAGGGAAATTACAATTAGAATAGATCTACATAAAGATTGATCCAGTCGGCGCCGGAGGATGAAAGAACAGAACTTCTATTAGTCGTCAGGTGAAAGTCCACTTTTTAGTCTGAATGTTTTGATCTGATGAGAAAGACTCAAATTAACACTGTTGTTTGACACAGGAGTGGATTGACGGGTAGGTCTCTGTCCAGAAAACAGGTCTACACCCCGTATCTAGACTGCACCCGGTACCTAGGCTACTCAGTATATAGACTACACATGGAACCTAGACTACACCTGGAACCTAGGCTAAACCTGGAAACTAGCCTACACTTGGAGCCTAGACTACTCTTGGAACCTCTACTACACCTAGAACCTTGACTACAGATGGTGTCTAGACTACAGCCGGTTCTTAGACTACGGCTACTTTTTGGACTATTGCTGGTTCTTAGACTACGGCTGGTTCTTAGAATACAGCCAGTTCTTAGACTACATCCAGTTCTTAGACTACGAATGGTTCTCAGACTACGGCCAGTTCTTAGACTACGGCTGGTTCTTAGAATACAGGCAGTTCTTAGACTACATCCAGTTCTTAGACTACGAATGGTTCTCAGACTACAGCCAGTTCTTAGACTACGGCTACTTTTTGGACTACTGCTGGTTCTTAGACTACGGCTGGTTCTTAGACTACGAATGGTTCTTAACTACATCCAGTTCTGAGACTACAGCTGGTTCTTACACTGTGGCTGGCTCTTAGACTACAGCCGGTACTTAGCCGGTACTCGGACTGCATTACCCGTGTCGAACGGATGTCATCCGTGTAACTTTGGCTCTGATGTTCAGTCTGAGCTCAAATTAAAGTGTTTTCCCTTGAGGACAACTCTGATTGATTCTGTTCAGATGATTCGTCCATAACAGATAACTTTTCTTCACCGTTAATGAGAAAAAACCACTGGCTGAGCAGCGCAGGGTAAAAAAACATTCATTCATGTGTGTGGAAACAAACTGGCTGGTGTCCCGTTGGTTCAACCCAACCAATGCTCCGGTTTCCATTCTGATCAGGAATCTGTTGGACTGTTCAGGAAACTTCTAAATGAAATCATTCCTGACTGGACTGACGGGGATTTGAAGGAAATGATGTCACCTGAGGGAGGCGCCTGATGTACCTGCAGCTCCTTCAGCAGAAGGCTGATGTCTGATGTTACTCATCTGAGAGTTCTGATTGAACAGATTTAGGAATCATGTCTGCAAATACCGTCACTTTAGGCGACGACACCGGTCCACAAAGACATGAAAGTGTTCGCCACCAATCCTCCAGGCAGAAGTGACCAAATTAGCCTCATCTCTGCCTTTCATGCTAATCAAAGTGACCTGGGCTCAGAAAGCCTTTGAGATGTTTGCGTTTCTCTAAAGCCATAAAAAGCTTCAAGCGGCCGCCGAGACGCGGCGAGGCGGTTTGATGTAAAGTTAGATTCCAGTTTGATCTCTTATTGCGGTAAACACATCAAACTTCCACAAAGGAGGGGCCAAGAGAGGTCAGGGGCCCGCCCCCGGTTCTCTGCTTAGCAACAGCGCCTCGCATTTAAAATATACCTTCAAGCAAACCATGAAATTCAGTTTCATTTGAGTCAAAAGAATGTTTTAAAAAAGGGGCGTGTCTAGCCCCCATTGGCTCGTGTTAGGGGGCGTAACCCAGGCGCTAAATGGTCGTATTCAGATCTTTCTCCACTCACCGGTGGGAATGGCCTCTGCTTCAGGCGCTAACTACCGCTCCCTCCTCCGGAGCCTCCTCACTGGTTAAAGACCCGTAACCATGGTAACCACACGAATGACTAACTATGGTAATTAACATTCTGTGCAGATGAAGTTAAACCGACCTCGCCTTACTGACGTTACGCCATCATATATAAGTGTTGAATGTGTTAAACACACCCTGATGTCACCACATCTGAACCAATGACTGTGTCCAATTCAGAGACTCCGCCCCCGTCGACCTTTGGCGGTGCCTCAGGATTTATAGCCCGTCTTTTACACTGGATGGGGGAGGACAGTTATTGGTTTTATTCACGTTTAAATAAACCTATGAACGAACGCATAGACACACACACACACACACACACACACACACACACACACACACACACTCCTGTAGCTGCTGGTGGCCCTCCGGCGGACTAATAGCACTTGACAGCTACGACTCGGCTACACTCTGGTCTCTTCGCCGCCGTCCATCGGTGCTGTCGGGACCGGACCCTCATGCAGCGCCGGTTACCCACAGTCCCTCTGTGCTTGTTATTCCTGAGCTCCCCATCCAAAACCATCAGCTCACCCCTCCATCACAATTAGCTCATCAGCTCGACCCCCTCCCCCATCTGCGATGCGCCGAGCACGTTGGCTCATCATTGGTGGGAATCAGATGTCTGGGCGTTGGGGTTCGGTGTCGTTCACCTTAATCGGTTCTGACACCTAAATCAAACATTGTGGCCCCGACCGGACCAGAAGCTGCAGACACTGATGACTCTCAGCTCCGCTTCGCTGTGCAGACGCAGGACGGAACGCCGCCGGTGGCGTAAACACACATAGAGGTTCTCCAGGTTTATCCTGGCAATGAGTTGCCGTGGATGACCGGAGCGCTTTGGTTCGCCTGGACTGGAACCGGTAAAACACAGGACAGGGATTTACTGGCAAGGGTTAGGGGTTAGGGTCAGGTTAAGAGGTTGGGGTCAGGGATTAGTTGTTAGGTTAAGGGGTAAGGGTTTAGTTTAGGGGTTAGGGTTAGGTTTAGGGGTTAATGTTAGGTTTACGGGTTAGTGGTTAGGTTAAGGGGTTGAGGGTTAGGTTTAGGGATAAGGATTAGGTTTAGGGGTAGCATTTAGGGGTCAGGCTTAGGGGTTAGGATTAAGGTTAGGGGTTAGGTTTAGGGGTTAGGGTTAGTTTTAGGGGTTGGGAGTTAGGGGTTAGGGTGAGGGGTCAGGGTTAGTTTTAGGGGTTAGATTTAGGGGTTGGGGTAGCAGTTAGGTTTAGGAGTTAGGGTTAGGTTTAGAGGTTAGTAGTTAGTGTTGGGGCTGGGGTTAAGTTTAGGGGTCAGTGATTAGGTTTAGGGTTTAGTAGTTAAGGGTTTGAGTTAGGGGTTAGGTTTTAGGGTTAGAGGTTAGGGATTAGGTTTAATTTTAGGGGTCAAGGTTAGGTTTTGGGGTCAGGGGTGCGTTCATGGGTTAGTGGTTAGGATTAGAGGTTAGGGGTTAGGAGTAAGGTTTAGGGTTACGGGTTAGGTTTGGGGTTTCAGCTGCTCTGACCATGAACCACACCCCCTGCCCCTCCCTCCCTAACAGAGGCGGGGTCTAAAGGTTGTCGAGTCAGGAGAAAGTTACGACCCGCCAACATTCAGCAGCTGCTTGAATTGTTTCAACCGATTCCCATGAAATTTATGAAAGAAGATTTCATTGACAGTAAACATGTCAGATTTTACAGCAAACGGTAAATAAGCCGCCGCCCACCCCCTCACCACCCCCCCTTCCCCAGACGCTTTTTAACGGCTCTGATGTCGAGTCAGGAGAAACATCAGAAACTTCACTTCAATTTACAGACGACAAATCAGGAGGTTTTCTGCTTCGCACACCTGAGAAACCCAACGGGTCACGGGTGAGGAGGTCATCGGTGGAGGTGTGTCTCCAGGTGTTTCTGACTCCGCCCCCTCAACCGAGAACTGAGAGCGAGCTGCAAAAAAAAAAAAAAAAAAAAAAAAGGAGCAGCAGGAGACGGATTTGATTCCTCTCATTTCTATTTATGAAAGGAGGAAAAGTGCAGGAACAGCAAAACCGCATTTCCATCCATCCGTCCGTCCGGACATCCGATGACAGAGATAAGCATCCGTCGCTCGTCCGCCTTCATTCCACCAGTTCGGGATGTGAAGGAGAAAAAACGAGAATGACGGCAGAAGATTGAAGTCGGCGGCGAGAGGAAAACGGGACGACGCATTCAGAGTCACGGCGAGGCTCTAATTGAGTTATGCAGATCGCGGCGGTTGATTGCGAGGCGGTTTGAGACGCTTTGCTGACGTCTCCCGGGGGTTCGGAGCAGGAAGACATAAACAGTATTAATGGAAAGAGATGAAAAACGCTCACACGGCATCAGCGCGTTTGTTTACCCGCCTGGAGACGGACGAGGGAGCGCCGCGCCCCCGCTAATCCGGCTAAAGGGCTAGCAGAGCGAAAGGGCTAGCAGAGTGAAAGGGCTAGCTGAGCTAAAGGGCTAGCTGATGTAAAGGGCTAGCTGAGCTAAAGGGCTAGCTGACGTAAAGGGCTAGCTGAGCTAAATGGTTAGCTGAGCTAAAGGGCTAGCTGACGTAAAGGACTAGCTGAGCTAAAGGGCTAGCTGAAGTGAAGGGTCAGCTGACCTAAAAGGCTAGCTGAGTTAAAGGGCTAGCTGAGCTAAAGGGTTAGGTGATAAAGGGCTAGCTGAGCTAAAGGGGTTAGGTGATAAAGGGCTAGCTGAGCTAAAGGGGTTAGCGGAGCTAAAGGGGTAGCTGATGTAAAGGGCTAGCTGAGCTAAAGGGGTAGCTGAGGTACAGGGCTAAATGAGCTAAAGGGTTAGCTGATAAAGGGCTAACTGAGCTAAAGTGCTGTGCTAGCAGCAGGGGGAGCCTGTTAGCGTAGCTGCAGCACAGGTCAGATTTTATTTCATTTTTAATACGATCATATCGTCATCATGAACCGTTTGGATTTGAAAAGTAACTTCACGCCACCTGGAAATGACGGCCCAACTTCTGATTGGTTCTAACTCGGGTCACATGACCAGAAGCAGCTGTGGGTCCGACCTGTCGTGGCGTGTGAACGCAGCTTTTCTTATTTACGGCGTCATAAATACTGTTTGGTTCAGCGTCAGAGAAGAAGCAGATTTACAGTCTGTCTGCAGAGGAAGAGGAGGAAGAGGAAGAGTAAACAATGTTGTTTTTTTGGGGGGGTGGGGGGGGGCTGTGGGACGCGCCCCACGCAGGAAGGACCACACCTCGGCAGCAGATGCCTTCCAGCTGCTCGGAGAATCAATTCCTGGGTGTAGCGGCGAGATATCTGCAAACGACGGGAACGCTATCTCTGCATTCCAACGCCGCCGTCGAGGGAGGCCGGTTACCGAGGAAACATATGGTCGTCTCCACCACACAGTGAAAAAACAACAAAAAAACACGCAAACAACAACAACCGGCGCTGATCGGAACCTTCACAACCCGGGTCTCCGAGGACGGAGAAAACGCGCCGTTGTCTCCGGCGCCGCATGAGTTCCAGTTTGGACGGAACGTGGCAAGAGGAGGAGATATCTGCCAGCGCTTCCTGTGGGATGTGCTTATCAGAGGAGCTTCACCCCACCCCCCCACCCCCATCATCATCATCATCATCATCATCATCACCTGCTTTCAGCATCGCCTCACCTGAGTGTCACGCGGCGCCCCGGCGAAGATAACACGGCTGCTTTTACCGCCGTCTCAACGCCGATCCAGAAGGAAGTAGGAAGTAAAATTAGCATTTAAATAGCAGCGAATACCATCAGACGGGATTTGATCCAACAACAGCTGACACACAGGAGAAACAAAAAGTACCAATCAGGACAAAGAGAGGAAGCAGGAGGAAAGAGGAGGGGGGGGGGAGAATGTCTCAAAACACCTGAAGGAACAAGTATCTGCTCCAAACCCGGTTGTCATCCGAGTCTCTCCTGATTGGACGTTGGTTCTGGACCATTGGTGAAACTGAAGCTGGTCCAATCACCAAATGTTCAGTTTTCATTAATATTTTTGATCAAAATGATCTGATAGATGTTTATTATGTGACTCCGCCCTTTGTAGGCCACACCCCTAAAAGGAGGAGGAAGATTCTGATTGGTTCTGACCTCTAGAGAATCGTTTCTGCTTAAACCCATTTCAGGATTTTGAGACTACATCATCAAGTTCGATTAATTTTTTTCCTGAAAAACTTTATATATACAGTACATTTTTTTATATATATACAGTATGTATATTTATATATATATATATATATATATATATAAAATCAGATAAATTTTGAATTCAAATTTTTTTTTGAATTTAGCTAAAATTTTACAAATTAAAATTCATATATGCAAATTCATGTAAACAAAAAAATTGGAAAAATTTTCCATTAATTTTTTATTTTCCAAAAACGTGATTTTTCTGTTAATTAGTTAATAGTTTGGGCTTTAAATAAGTTTGGATCATCAGTGAGTCGTCGTTGCGTTAACCTGTCGGAACCACAGGGGGCGGGGCCGTTGGAACCACAGGGGGCGGGGCCGACGGCGCCTCTGGGTTCTGGTTCCCCAGATGGATCTGCTCTCACATCGATGTTTGCTCTTACTTTCTTCTCAATGAATGCACTTAATCACAACTTTGGCACCGGAGCAGAATTATTCATGGCCTATTGAAATGAGAGCGCCGAGCCATTAATCAGTCGCTGCTCACGCCGCCACCAGGCCGCCGCATATTAAAATCTATGTCCCTTTAATTTGGCCGTGTGGCGCCGCCGTAGCGCAGCGGCGTCCCTTTAATAGGCCAACGTTCACCTTCACGGAATGACAACACCCCACCCCCCCGACCGTCAAAGGACACGTGATGAAGGTCAGCGACGCAGTTATTGTTTATGTTGACTGAACACGAGCCACGATTCGTTTACACGAGGCGGCGATGGTCGTAAAAGGGGCGTCGACGTTCTGTGATGACATCATCCGTGCTGACTGGAGAAGCGAAAGGGGGAACGAACCAGACGCCAGGCGGGTTTCACGACGGCGGGGCTTTTCTTCCGCCGCTGGAGAGAGGAACGAGTCATCGCCAACGCAGGAGGGCGTTTACACATACCTGTTGCCATAACAACCAGGATTTCGTTATGAGGTAGAACCACATTCAGAGTTTTTTAGGTGAGGCCGGCGACGGCCTCATGTCACGGGGGGTCGCATCGGAAATCGGTCCTTGAAGTTTTGGCTGCCCTTCGTTTCCCCGAGGAACACCTTGCTTCTAAACTAATCCGTAATGGAGCTTCATCTCCACAGGAGCCTGGAGCCCTCTGCTGGTGGAGGGTTGTGTGTACTCTAAGTGTGTGTGTGTGTGTGTGTGTGTGTGTGTGTGTGTGTGTATGTGTGTGTGTGTGTGTGTGTGTGTGTGTATGTGTGTGTGTGTTGGCCGGGTGGGCCAATGCCCAGACAGACGGGTAGAGGGCAGAGGTCAGCGTTGTCCTCGTGTTGATGGAAATGTCTAGTGAAAAGCATCTGCCTGTTTCTTGTGATGTCTTCTGAAAGGAGAACAAAGGGGGAGGCTCTGCTTCCTCCCACCGGCTGTGTGCGTGTGTGTGTGTGTGTGTGTGTGTGTGTGTGTGTGTGTGTGTGTGTGTGTCACACTGCTGTCACCACAGCACATTGAGGGCTAAACGCTCTCGTTATCGCATCTTCAGATTAGTTCAGACGATGCTGTCATATGTTGACAAACAAGAACAACAACATCCAACAACAACAACATCCAACAACAACATCCAACAACAGCGACAGCAACATCTTCCAACTCCTACCAGGACCAGATCAACACTAAACATTATCTAGTCTCAGTTCCTCTAAAGGTTCCTCAGGCTAACCAGAGCTCGGGGTCTCCGTTCCATCTCCCTGAGGGGCGTGGCTCAGCATGAATCATCCAATCAACAACCAATCAACATCCTCCTCCTGCTCCGCCTCCCTCTGATCCGACAAACAAACCAAACTTTACCTCCTTGATGAAGAAATGAATCCAGGAATCTGTAGAGCTGGCGTGAGGAACCAAGAACACATTGAAAAGCCTCTGAAGCTCTGATTCAACACTTCACGCAACAATACCAACAAACGTGGTGAAGTAAACACTCGTCAGCCTTTGTCGGGCCCGAGTCTTCACCTCCCACCAAAAAAGCCTCTGAAGAGCTCCGGAATAAACATCAAAACCTCGAGACACGTCCTCAAACGGAGACGTAACGGCGGTCGCCTCTCGAGTGTGAAATAGTTTTCTTAAAAATGCTTTAGACTTAATTAACAATAAAACCTTCGTCCTTCAAGTCTCCGAAAAGACCGGGGAGGAAAAGGATCGCGGGGGAAAGGGAAAAACAAGCCATGAAAATACTTTTTTTACTTTACGCGACAAATAAACAGGAACGCGACCCGGCTCCGCTTCATCGCGAGGCGGAGTCTGATTACGTTGATTGCTCTTTAAGCCCTTCGGCGCTGACGAATCGGCTTCTCGCGTTAAACTCGGCCTCGCCTAGTCGTTAGCATCAATCTACGAAGACCAGACTCCTCTCCAATTCTCGTGATCGCCCGAAAAGTAATTTACCTAATGGATTAGCGTCATTATATAATGACAACAGCCATATTATGAAGGCAACAAAGCAGGAACTGTAGTTCATTAGGGGGAAGGGAATTGTTTGGGGAGGGAGGGGGTTTGAGATAAGGAGTTAGAATGAGTCCAATATTATTATTTATTTATTCGCATTTAATGAAACTCTAATAATCGGTGATGGCTTTAAGTCAACACAAGTAAAGCTACGCATCCTAGGATGCTAGCGTTAGCTTCATTCTAGTCATCGTTCCTACGGCGACCAGGGTGGAATTCAGTATCGGATGATTCATTAAGTAGAAGATTTAATTCCGAAGTTCTCAAAGACGCAGAATTTTCTTGAACTTTTACCTCCATTGGGTCCCTGACATCCCATTTAAAGGGTCGCACTCTTTATCTGGAACTTTCTGTTCAAAACAATTCAAAAAAATCAATCCAAAATCCCCCCAAAAAAATCAGACAAGAAGGAGAATTTTAAAAATCCTGAAAAATCTTCTCTGAATTCTCATCTACAGACGTTCTGAAGGTACAGCGTGATTTGGACAAACGACTGGGCCCCCTGCTGTTCTGATAGAACCACAGACCATCTGGTCCGCGGTAAAAGGGGCTGAAGTAATTGATAAGGCAGCGTGAGCCTGCAAGACGGAATTCAGGGGGAAACACAGCCGCTCTAACAACGTGGCAGAGTTCATCCCGACAGCAGCGAGAGTTCACACGTAAAGCCTTCCAGTCACTCTAAGCTCCACTTAGATCATCTGCCGTCTTCTCTCCTCCACCTGCCAAGTGGATGACAGCTCTCTGCGGACCCGCTTTAACAAGAAGGGCCTCGGGGCCCGAAGGGAAAAACAAGGGAATCCAGCAGATTGCCGTAGAACCCCCTGGGAAGCAGCAGCACTCCGCTGTCTTATCCCTACTGTATCCGCCAGCTTCTCCTCTGCAACTCTATCCCAACCATGACATCCGGCGAAGTTACAAGTTATAAGTCTCCCAGCCAATGGGAGACGAGCTTCTCGAGGGTGGGCGCCCGCGATTAAGCGCGTCTTTCGTTATCACCTTGGGAAGAGGTGGAAGGATGCACGAAGCGAAGTGAGAAAAATCTCGCGTTTTCCCGGGAGTAATCAATTAATTGTGGGAAAGTTGCCAGCAATTACGGATCAAAGGCGGAGCTGAATCGCAGTCCTTAAGCCTTGAAGAAGTTTAATAAGTCACCTGCACGCCTAGTAGTCCAGCATGCTTATCGTTGTAAATTAAGCCTTAATGAGACACTAGATTATCGCTACCCTCGCTCAGCTCCCAGGAGAGCAGGTAAATATGGAGCAGAAATCCGTCCAGGATGGTCACATTCAGTTACTCAGCTGCTTCTTTGCAGATAATTCCAGTGAAGTCATGGCCAGAAATACTCTCATTAGTCTTTCAGCCGCATCTCCGACTTAATTGGTTTGTTTTGTTGCTCTGCGAAGGTCGTTTCACGTTCTACTTCCTGACGGGGTCAGGGCAAAGCCAAGACGATAAACCCCGATGACCTCGTCCTCTTTCCGTACGCTCCGCCCCAGACCGGGGTCGCTCACCTCCGACGCCTCATTATGGGTGTCACAAAGACGCACCTGCACAGCGGTGGCCATCATTCCGGAGACAGAGCTGCCGATGCTGCAGAAAACAGTCGTCGGCGGTGTCGGAATAGGACATGTGTTGGGTTGCTGTAGGCGTCACAGTCGACTGGCGCGGCAGACGGATCTCCCACCAATCATTCCTGACAGTCCGCCAGACTGTAGATGAGCGTGGAAAAAGAAATTCTATTAGACGAATGGCGCGTACCGGCAGGCGGGTGTTCGCCGTGGCGTTAGCATCGTCAGGAGTCGGCAGGAGATGAAGCCGAGAACAACCCGTTGGTGCGGGTCGTTTCTAGATTACTACAACAGCATCTCCCAATGTTTGCCAATCGGTTGAAGCGGTTCAACTGTCGTTTGCCTAGTTTTCCTGCAAGACAATGGCAGGATAGTCGTCTTAATTGGGGGTGAGACGGTGCACCCTACTTCCTGTTGCTGCTCCCGTAATCTGTCCGCCATCTTTCATTTATGACGCGTCTGTTTGCAAAGCATTGTGGGATTTTTGGTTGACCACTACTCTTTCATCCCCAACAGGAGAACTTGTTGGGTAAGAACCTGGAGATGATTTTGGGGTCTCCCATTTGTCCCAACACAACTTTCCAGTACCATCAGCCAAACTACCCTCTCTTCCTGAAAGAAACAGGAAGTGACGCCAACCACTTCCTCTTCCTGTTCCCCCCCAATGCACAGCCATTTTTGCTCTGCACCTTAAAAGTTCCGCCCTGCCTTAAAATCCACCTCAGCTGATTATTTTGCGGTGAGCGTTCTCCCGGGACGCGTTGGCAAACAGTGGCCCAGTTTGGTTGGAGGTAATTGACAAATGTGCATATCTCAGTAGGAGGACTCTCCGAGTGTTGAGGAATAGTTACCCATGTGTTTCTTTTCCTGGCAGTGCAGGTTACTGCCTGCGCGCCTGAAACCTCATTAAGCATCCGCTGTCATCCTCCATCTGTTAAACACTCAGCCGGCTGAGCTGAGAGGGAAGCAAGCTGTCTGCTAACTTCTTCCTTCACTCCTTATCCTCCTCTCCATCACTCTGGTACTAACTTTATAAGTCTGCGGTGTCCTCTTTGTTTTCCCAGCATCCTTCCACCTCATCCCCTCGGAATCCCTTTACATTCTGCATCGCCGGCCGCTTGTTTTGCTCCTTGGAATGGCTCTTTCGAGGGCAGCGGGACTGACAGTTTCTTCGCCATAAATACAGAAATAATGCAGAAAGAGATTCGCATTATGATTATGGCTTGTTTAAGACTGTGCTCACTGTGCTTCCAGTGCCTGCCCCCGAGGTACATAATGAAAAGCAGACAATTCTTGCCCACAATAGGCATTTTAGAATTCAATTTTCTTTATCGAGGATAGCTCGGCGTTATTGTTTTCGCATCGGACTGAATGTTTTCCTGCTTTATCGTTCTCCCTCGTGGGCACCTGCGACAGGTTACCAGGCGCAGGGAAGAATTGGCTTCAAAGGAAGCACCATTAGGTAAGGACATCAAGTAAACAGCTCGTCTTCATCTCTTCCTCTTCCCCTCGCTGAATGCATCATTATCTGTTCGGCCTTCTTCCTCCAGACAGCCAGACAGACACGGATAGCGCCGGATTCCTCTCCTCGCCCGTCTCAACCGGGTGTAAATAGACGGGGGTCAGCGGCTCGGGTCAGAGTTTCCCGACGAGAGTCGATCTCCGGAGGGGCCCCCGCCTCGGGGACTCGGGAGGGCTCTGTCAACCTTGGGCTTCTTCTTGGCTCCGCCAGGTGCCCCCCGTGCCCCTCCAAACTTTTTAATGAGGCAGTTAGCCGTGCAGCGGTGGCCTTTCAGCGACGCAGGATGACCGAACGCCGTGATGAGAGAGAATATTGATAAAGCTGTCGGGAGGGGAAGCGCCGCTCGGCTTCAGCTGTCTGGGTCCGTCTGAGCGGATGGTCGTCCTCCCCCAAGGACTGTTTCCTGTCAGTCGCCACCTAAACACGGATAAACAACGGCGTTCTGACACTGAAAAAACCTCTGCCAGGACTCCAGCTCCATTACAGATTCATTTAGAAAAGGAAAGTGTACCACAGGTGTGAACAAAGCACGGAAACTAAAACGGAACATTAAATTTGAAATTTAACATCTGCGAAAATATACGGCGGACAAACAACACCAGAAAATGTTTCCTGTCAGTCGCCACCTAAACACGGATAAACAACAGCCTTTTGACACAGAAAAGCCTCTTCCAGGGTTCCAGCTCCATTACAGATTCGTTTAGAAAAGGATGGTGTGCCACAGGGAGAAAGAACACAACGCGGAAATTAAAACGTGAAATTAAATTTAACATTAAATTAAACACTACAACAACATAAAACGTAATCACATGACCTCCTGATGGAGGTAACGAGACAACCCTGTTCTCCGTTTTGAGTAATGAGTTCTCGCACTCCCTGCCGTTTGAACCCTCAGAGAGGCCGGTGACGGCTCGCTGACACCTCCCTCTAGTCGGCTGTCACATGTTATTTTAACAGTCGTGCTTATACTTCGTATTAGTGGTGTCGACAAGGGGGGAGGAGAGGCAGGCGGTGCTTAATAATTCAGGGCTGAGCTGTCCATCCGCCCGGTGGGAACTATCAGATGTGAGAGCAGATGACGACGCCTGCCTGTTATTAAAGATGCTATCGAGACTGTAAGCGCCTAGCATGGCGGCTAAGGCTGCCGGCATGTATGTGTGCGCTCACGCAAACAGTTCCATGTGGAGCGGGATTACAAACGAAGCAGGTGAGAGGTATTAGAGATCACAGAGAGGAGGTGGATTTATCTGCTGCGTTAAGAACACTGATAGGAGATAGATAGGGGCTTTTGTGCTCGGTGGGTAAGGACACGAGGATCAGATCCAACCCCAGGCTCATGTCTTCAAAAGCCTGATGGAAATGAGGAGCCCTGCTTTGGACTTGACTCCCGGCGCCACGTGCTACGCTGTCGGGGAACGTCCCGACGCGTCACGCAGAAAGAAAATGATGATTAAAGAGGCGACGACTGCGGCGTCAGAACGAGAGAAGACGCAAAGTTAAACACCAAAAAACTGACAAAGTTACTCAGGAGAACCGAACGAGTGTGGGACGAGGTGGGGGTTAAACCCTACAACAGCTGCACTGTTTCACTGCGTGAACCTGGACTGTTTCACTGCGTGAACCTGGACTTTTTCACTGCGTGAACCTGGACTGTTTCACTGCGTGAACCTGGACTGTTTCACTGCGTGAACCTGGACTTTTTCACTGCGTGAACCTGGACTGTTTCACTGCGTGAACCTGGACTGTTTCACTGCGTGAACCTGGACTGTTTCACTGCGTGAACCTGGACTGTTTCACTGCGTGAACCTGGACTGTTTCACTGCGTGAACCTGGACTTTTTCACTGCGTGAACCTGGACTGTTTCACTGCGTGAACCTGGAGTTTTTGAGTGTGGGACACATCCTACCTACACTACAGACGTTACAGAAGCGTAAACCGTCGCCTCTCACTTCCTGAATGACCATACACGTCTAAAAACCTCTGTTCCAGACGCCGTCGCTACGGTAACACCCCACCGTTAATCCAATCCTCTGGTTTGTGGCGACTGATCTCATGGAAACGGCGCGAGTTTGGGAGTGGAGGTGTGATCTCTTGCTCGGAGACTCTTAACGGATGCGTTGGCGCTCCGAGCCGTCGGACGAGTCGGTGCGATTCCGGGGTGAGGGGGATTAACGAAGAGCGGGTGTTCCTACAGCAGCCCAATCTGAGATTACACATCTCCCCATTCCAGAAGTCATTTTCACTTCCAGCGCAGAATACATAATGTATGACAGCATTCATCAAGGGGTGGGGGGGGGGTGGGGGCAAAAAACTACAACCCCCCCATTCATCTTCCTGCAGGGACGATCACGCATGCACCGTCACACGCGTGTTCGTGTTTGTGTGGCTTCACCGTCCCTCATCACTGTCCTCATTATCGCTGATCGATCGCACCTAGCGCTAAGCACGCTAACACACTCACACTCACTCACTCACACACACTCACACACACACTCACACACACACCTCTGCAATTATTATTTATTCAGTGTCTGAATAAAATCTGAATAGCAGAAATAAATAGTTGATTGGAGAAGATTCACACGATCGGATCAATAATTGATTTGTCGGCGCAGGAAGAGATTTAAGCGAAGGAATCCGATTTCAGAAGTTTGATCACAAAACTTTACATTTAAATTAAAGGAAACATTAAAAAAAAAATTTTTTTTAAGATTCTTCATCGCGAGTTTCCGCAGCTTTGACGGCAGGATGCTAACCCGTCTTGCGCTAACACTATGCTAACGTGCTAAAGTCAGTCAAAGTTGTTGGTATCATGATAAAAGGTTCTATCGTCTACAAAGAATGGAACCAGAATCCTTCTGCTTCTATACCGGAAGTACATTTAAATGTCTAATAAGCAACAAACAGATGCGTATTGATCCAAACTGATCGGATCAGAACCAGACAAGAGATGCTTCAAATAAGAAACGAGTTTTCCTCTCGTCGGCCTTCGAAAACATCCCTGATTGAACCGCTAAGACAAATATTCTGGATGGATGAAATTCTCCAGACGAAGGATTGGGTTTTTACAGCGAGAGAAAAAGATCCTGGCTCCTTTGTTTTACGACTACCCATCATCCTTCTCTGGCGCCACGGGGAGCAGAAACCGGCGAGAGCCCACGGATAGTAAAAGATGTACGATGAAGAAAAATAGCCGGGCTGCGAGCCGGAATTGATCTGACATGGCGCCTTGGGGCCACGTTATGACAAGGTTTGCTGTAGCCGGGAGAGTTTTGATGGTGGAGCGGGGGATTTTTATCACGGCGCAAGTAGAGCCATCATCCTGCTGGAGGGAGGAGTTACTACCCGCCGCCGGCGTCAGTAAATAAAGTTGTTTCCTCGCTAATGACCCCGAGAATCCTCGCTCTGAGGATAAAACTTTAATATTCTGCCACGCACGACTAGAAAACAGGAAGACGGATGCAGGAGGAAGACCTTCACATGCCAGGATGTGATGATGATGATTTTAACTCCGTGAAACAAGAGTTAAACTGGAGTTACACCGAAGTGGGGTTTTTCGTTCTCTAATAACAAGAAAAAAGAAAGAAAGTGATGGAGAAGAAGGAGGAGAACTTTCATTCTCAGGTTCCAGACACAATAACAAAGTGACTGTTTCAGATGCTAATTAGCATGTTGCTAAGGAAGTTCAGATGAAGTCTAAAGTGAGTAAAAATGCTAAGTTAATGTGCAGCAATCTCCACCTTAACCCGTCTAACCAGCTAATTAATGCATTAAAGCTAAGCAGGTTCCAGGTTCACACAGTAAAACTAACAAATACGATGCTATGAAGCTGTTGAAGCCCCGCCCCCTCTGGTATTGTCCTCAGATCCACTCAAACGCAAAAAAAAACCCAGAAGAAACTCCACCAAAGCTGTGACATCCTCAGACCAGACGCACAAACGCCGCCTCAACTAACTCTCGCGGTGAAGCAAGTAAAGTAAATTCGGCGTTGTCATGGAGACGGCGGCATCTCCAGGGCCTCGACATCAGATGAGGCCTTAGAGGTCCGTCTCAAACGTCGACTTTGCGCGGAGGTTCAGTTGCTTCGCGACGACTCTTAGACCCGATCAAAGCCGAGAGAGAGCCCGCCTCAGGCCGTCCCAGCCGTGTGACACACTCCACACAACAACTGCATCCACAACACATCCCGTCGCCACGGCAACCGGCTGCCAGAGGAATGTTTGTCATGCCGAGCAGTGAGAAAACCCCAAAAAAATTAATGGATGTAAACAAGATTCGTACGCGAGAAACAGAAAAACACCCCTGACATTTAGCTTCATTCTTACCGAGGAGGATAAAAACGGAGGGGGCCATTAATATTCCGCGTTTGGAGGAATCCAGCGGGGAACGACGTGAACGGAAGACGACGGGGAGGAAGGATCCGATCACAACCGGGTTTCCTCCTCCACTTATTTCGAAAGTCTTCCCGTTGTTTTCTGGCGACGGAACCAACGATTAAAAATTCCTTCAAAACACAATCATTGGAGGTTCTAGCTTATGTCCCAGCAGTGAGACGTTAGCATCCGTCATTAGCTCAGCTCGCTCTAGCATTCTGAAGCTACGCTCCAGCTCCGGGTCAAGGCCTTCACTTCATCTCTGTCTGGATTCAGAGATGTAATAAAAGCCAGTAAAACTTGCTTCTCCACAGAAAATACATTCTTAAAAAAAACAAATCCTGTGATGAGCTACCGAAAAGAAACCCAAGACCCCAGCATGCTAACTCCATCAGGGGTCAAGGGTCAATCCTCGTGTTGCATCAGGAATATAATCTCATTTTTTTTAAGAGATGTTTTGTTCAAGAAAAACACGACGATGAATTCAAGTCGACCCAAAACCTGAGGCGTTTGATAGAGTCTTGGTTTAATAGAACCAAATATTTGAAGTGTGTTTGAACAGAAGAGGACAAACATTCAACCAGAAAGCCAACAAGGTGGCCGCTGACAAGCATGTAAAACTCCCATCCGAGCCTCCTATTGGTCGATCTCACAAGACTTAAGATGAAGGAGAAGAGGGTCGAGAGAGACGAAGAATATTCAAACCACGTTTACGTATTTCATGACAAAATGGAGAAATTTCAGAGGCTTATGATTCACTTAATAACAGCTAAACCAGAACAACCAGCTAGTGTTTACACAAGCTAGCCACTGGCTAACTATTAGCTGAGTGTTCCGTCTGGTCTGATCTGGTTTAGTTTCTGTGTTTAACCTCCTGCGTGTCAAAACAACAGCTGAGCCTCAGCCTTCAGCTGCCAAACCAAATGTCACAACCTTTAGCAACGACGAGCGGAAAAAACAAGAAAATAATGAAGTTAAATAAATTCAATTTTCCGTTTGCTGATCGACTTTTATCAGCTGCACTAACGTCAGACGCTAATGATGTGTTCCCCCTCGTCTCAAAGACAGTTCCTGTGTGCCAGCCACGACTGTTTCACTGTGTGAACCTGGACTGATTCACTGTATGAAACTGAATTATTTCACTGCGTGAACCCGACTCCTTCACTGCGTCAACCCGGACTGTTTCACTGCGTGAACCCAGATTGTTTCACTGCATGAATCCGGACTGTTTCACTGCATGAACCTGGACTGTTTCACTGCGTGAATCTGGACTGTTTCACTGCGTGAATCTGGACTGTTTCACTGTGTGAACCCGGATTGTTTCACTGCGTGAACCTGGACTGTTTCACTGCGTGAACCTGGACTGTTTCACTGCGTGAACCTGGAATGTTTCACTGCGTGAACCTGGACTGTTTCACTGCGTGAACCTGGAATGTTTCACTGCGTGAACCTGGACTGTTTCACTGCGTGAACCTGGACTGTTTCACTGCGTGAACCTGGACTGTTCCACTGCGTGAACCTGGACTGTTTCACTGCGTGAACCTGGACTGTTTCACTGCGTGAAACTGAAACTGGACTGTTTCACTGTGTTAACCTGAACTGTTTCACTGCGTGAACCTGGACTGTTTCACTGCGTGAACCTGGACTGTTTCACTGTGTGAAACTGAATTATTTCACTGCGTGAACCCGGACTCCTTCACTGCGTCAACCCGGACTGTTTCACTGCATGAACCTGGATTGTTTCACTGCATGAATCCGGACTGTTTCACTGCGTTAACCTGAACTATTTCACTGCGTGAACCTGGACGTTGAGAGACATTTCTAGTCTGTGTACATTCTTTGCGTTCCTGAAGTTCTGTCTTGATATCTTTAAAATAATGTTCATATATTTTGAACTACTTTTACCGTTACCGTGGCGATGGCACCTGACACGTAGCCTCCAGATCTTCCTCCACCCTCGCCTGGACCCCCTCGGGCTCGGCTGTGTAGCTGTTCCATCCTCCAGAAAGCAAACAACAACATTTCTTCGGTCGGCCGACGGAACAACCCCAGGAGCTGTTTGGAGCTCGATATTTTGCCCAAGGACACGTCATGGAGGGACGGGGTGAACCAGAGTTCAGAGCACATAAAGGGAGTACAGCCCCGCCTTTATCAGGCCAAACACCCATCCATATGTAGAGGTCGCCATGGTGACACATAAGGACAACGAGGTGGAGAGTTTACCACGTAAACGCAACTTTAAACAGGACTTCTACGATTTGAAAAGTTGGTTTAAAAAATTTATCTGGACCCAGAAGAAAGCTTCCATCGGTCCGGGAGTCACATGATGAGGGCCGTCCAATCAGGAGGCCGATGGGTCACGGTGACATCATCAGGAACCTCAAGACCTCTTTCAATCTGTGAAGAAACAACTTTTAAAGCGATTAAAGTTCCTTCAAATAAATGAGGGAGACGTTCGAACCGCTGTGGAATCGTAATTATAATTAATTATAATCATAACGTTCAGTCTAACTCTCTCATGGCGCCATCACCAGGTTCAAACCTTCCTTTTATTTCATGCCAGTCTAATTAGGAGGCGCGACCCGACCCGGTAAATATCCCGTCCCAAGACGATGATGATGATGATGATGTAGCCAATGACCTGTGGCGCCGCTGACAGGAAGCAGCCTTTTTAGCGAGGAAGTCATCCCAGCCTCCTGACCTCCTCTCTAATGACAGCGACACGGCGACCTCACACGGCGGCGCCGCCCGGCTCATCGACATGCATCCGGAGCGATCCGGTGACACGGGGTCAGGGAGAACACGGGAAGCTGCCAACGCTCCAGCTGCTGGCCCAGAAGCACTGGGACGGGCAGCAGAACCGGCGTCAGAACCGTCTGAGCAGCAACATCTGGCCCCGGGGAAGGGGCGATAATTAGGAACCAGCGGTACACAAATAATAACCGAGACGCACATGTCAGCAAACGGAACCCGCGGAGCAGCAGATGAAACGTTCTAACGTTCTCGCCCAGAAGTCAAGAGACCAAAGTCACAAAGACCTTCTGTTCAAATCATCGCCAGACATTTGAAACAAACATCTTCCTAGAAAGTTAAAGCAACAGCACGCACAAACCTGAAGGCGGAGTCTTCCCTCCAAACCCCACCTCCTCCATCCATAAGCACCCCCTTAATTCCCCCTGTAAAACTGACCAATCAGGTGAGCCGGACTCACACTGCAAATCCACAAGGAGCAACGGGAATCATTACAGCTGAAACAGACAATAGGCAGGTAAACAGGCAGGGAATCAGGACGGTACACAGGCATGTAAATATGCAGATAAATAAAAGCAGCTAAACTGGAAAGTTAACAAGTAGGTAACCAAGAAGATAAACAAGCAGGTAAATAAACAGTTAACAAGCAGATAACCAGGAAGGTAAGCAAGCAGCTAAACAGGAAGATTAAGAAGCAGGTAAACAAGGGTAAACAAGCAGGTAACCAATTAGATAAACAAACAAGTTAACAGGAAGGTAAACAAGCAGGTAAATAAGCAGTTAACAAGCAGATAACCACGAAGGCAAGCGAGCAGCTCAACAGGAAGGTTAAGAAGCAGGTAAACAAGTAGGTAAACAAGCAGGAAACCAGGAAGGTAAACAAGCATGTGAACAGGAAGGTAACCAAGCAGGCAAGAGGAAGCCTTGTTGTTGGTTTCAGAGACGTCTGATTGGATGGGAGCCGATGACAGAACAAACAAGTTTTGTTACAGATGAAGGTAAAACTTCTGTTTTTGTTCTGCAGAAACAATTCGCGGTCACTGGATGAAACGTCCATCATCACACGTTCTCGTACGGTTCTGCTATCTTTGGACTTTTGGTCCCGGTCCGTCCTCTTTGTGGATCGTTTCATCTTCCACTGTCAACCAACTTCACCCCAAAGCGGCGCTGAAGAGCACAGCGGCGATAATTATTTCCCAGACTTCATCGGTGCTGACAGATTGTTGGAGGGCGTTTTTTTCAGCTGTCATCTCTCGGTTCACTCGACTGAATGTCACCGAAGATCTGAATGGAAGTCAGTCTCCATCTTTGTCCTGTCAAACCGGACCGCTCAGCGGCTCCGGCGCCATTGTGATCCACATAATGGCTGAACGAACAAACGCTGCTCTTTAATTTAGTATCACAAATCCCCGCGTTTATCATCAGCTTATCACAGCGGCGCACGCAGCAACGGCTCGCCGTCGGCAACGAGGAATCCCGCTAATAGAGCCGTCGTGCTATTTTCACCGCCAACAAGGGTCAGCAGGGGGAGGGGGACCATTCGCCGTCCAAACAAACGACACGTGCGTCCCAGCTCACGCCGACCGGGTTTACAAGTGTAAACACGTGCGTGTGGATCCAAACCCGCTGACGTGACCGGAACCACAATCACAGAGACTTTGTTCTGTCGATAACAAAGTTTGGAGACGCGGCGCAAAGTCACGGCGGCGAAGACGTGGAAAAACGCTCATGAATGGAGCTTCAAAGGGAAATAATTCAAATGGTGTTTTGTTTTCCAGCGTCTCCCAGATGCTCGTGTTTTTCTGGGCGGATATCAAAGAATCCTCTTTATTCCGCCACTTGAAAAGAAATGATCGCGTCCCGAAGACACGTACGCGTCAACGCGTAAACGCACGGAGATATCAATAAATCACTTCCTGAAGGATTGTCCGTGTGAAAAAAAGAAAGAAAAAAAAAAGGGGGGGGGGTGGTTGTCACATGATCAAAGCATGCCACCGATTGACAGCTGCCAGTTAACGAATTGCTGGTTGTAAAGAGATATGGAATGCGACCGATAAACCGGGATGCAAACCACACATTTCAGATTCTGCGAGGCGGCGAGCGCTCGGACCGCCGCCGTTACGCTCTCGTAATGAAGGGGGATTAGTTTGCATTACACAGGGCTGTGACGGGAGAATTAGCATACTGTTGGTATTCTGAGACACACATGGTCGTCTGTTTTTACCCGCAGAAACACTAAAACACAATTTGGATGAAAAGTGTAAAAGGTTTTATGTCGAGGAATCGCTGCCCCCCCCACTCTCAAGGAGGAAACAGTCAATTAGAGACAATCTGCGGAGGTGACAGCCGCCGCTTTCACGTCAATGCCGACTGCCTCGTTTAAACGATCAGGGTCCAGAGTCCAGGTGGAGTTCATCCGGAGGGGCGGCGAGTAGCGTTCCTGAGATAAACGGTACTTAATCTCAGAGAGAAGTAAAAAACAAGACAGAAATATGTTCCAGCTGCTCTCTGATGGAATCACAGGCACAAGCATGGAGGCAACCAATCAGAGGACATCTGTATCCCCTTAAAGACACCTGTGTCTCTCACCTGGACCACAGGAGAGACACCCTGTCTTCACGTGATATTTACCTACAATGCTCAGCAGGAGGCACCAAATAGTCCAGGTCCACGCAGTGAAACAGTTCAGGTTCACGCAGTGAAACAGTCCAGGTCCACGCAGTGAAACAGTTCAGGTTCACGCAGTGAAACAGTCCAGGTTCACGCAGTGAAACAGTCCAGGTTCACGCAGTGAAACAGTCCAGGTTCACGCAGTGAAACAGTTCAGGTTCACGCAGTGAAACAGTCCAGGTTCACGCAGTGAAACAGTCCAGGTTCACGCAGTGAAACAGTTCAGGTTCACGCAGTGAAACAGTCCAGGTTCACGCAGTGAAACAGTCCAGGTTTCGTAACCAGTTTAAAAGCTTTACTCGTATAAAATAATTATTTGATTAAAAATCCTGCAGCAAATCAAAACATGTGCCAGAACTGGAAAGAACTGTCCTCAAACACCCCCCCTTCCCCGCCCCGTCGGTGACTCAGCCTCCCGACCGTCAGACGGTTTTTACGACTTCACGACGAGCTCCAGCAGGAGTGCAGGTGGCAGGTCGTTTCCCTTCAGCAGCCACATTAAAACAGAGTTTGGGGCCCTCTGGTGATCCGCGTTATGACCCTCAACTCCGCCCGTAAAATCCTTAATTACACGACGAGGTCGTCTTTTAATTAATGCCGCACACCCCGGCCTCAAAAGGACAGCAGGTCCAATATTAAAGCTCCGCCTCCACCACGGCGGTGGTCTCCGAATCATCTTCAAGGACCCGTTCCTTCTCGGTCCAGCTTCTTTTATAAAACACGCCGGCCTTTAATGATTCACTCGTCTCCATGACAACCAAACCAATGACACCACAACTCAAGTTAGTTGGGAATCTGTAAGGTAGTTGAAGCAGGTGTGACAAAAATGTCCAAGTCTCGATCTAGAAGTCCAAAGCGGTTGGGTAAAGTCGTGTTAAATAAAGTTTAATATAATCACCTCCCCGCCTTCGCAGAAACCACCAGATTGTAGTTTTTGACCACCAAATAACGGCAGGGATTGTTTGGTAGGTTCTGGCAACGATCCGGATCATCATCTGGATCCAGAGGGACGTTAAAGAACTCTTTAAACGCAGCGTCGTCATTAAAATGCAAGGACGAGACAAGGACAAACAACTAACGGTCCTCATCACCTCATACACGAGACCGCGTCTCATCTAAAGGTGCAATCAGGTAAATATATGCAAACATGACGACTGAGAAGCCTTAATGCTTCTGATTTTATTCACATTTCAAGGTTATTCACTGAACAGATAACGGCTGAGGAAGAAGACCTGAAGCTGAATATCACATTAACACCTCAGTGGATATTACCGTTTCTCATTTAAAGGTGCAGCAGAAAAAAAAAAGAACGAGAACGTGCTGATTGCTTCCTTTTCTTTAAGGCGATGAAGGCTTTTCTCTCTAACTGACTGATGCAGAAAGAAATAACACCTGAATCTGAATTTTAATCCCGTTAAAATCGAGATGAAAGGTAAAAAAAAACTGCTTTTTTAGCCCGTTTAAATCAACAACATCCAGAAACACCCCATGTCCTTGCATTCGAGACGCAAGTCTGATCCTTTTTTTCCTCGTAAAACTAAATATGTTGAATAAAGTCAGCTGGAACCGACTTCCTGACATCCACGCTGATCGATTTTTGTCTGTTAGCAGCAGAAGCTAGCGCTAGGAGCAAAGGTCCCCATGAGCAAAGCGTCTGACTGTACTTAAACACTTTCCAAACTTTATTGAGCGGTTTTCAGCACATCAGGATCAGGTAGTAAAAGAACAAACGTGTCTCGTGTGTCAGCTTTAAGTGATTCACGTCATCACAATAACACCACTGGTGGCGTTGTTGTGTCTCCACCGCCGCTGTGCAGGAGTGGAAATAGAAATAGACGAGACGAAACGAGGGAGAGATCCCGGGCGGACTCGGCGGGTGTCTTAACGCCGGCGCAGCGGGGGCACTCCGTCACAGATGGGAACGTTTCAAGACGTGACAAAGAAACTGGAAAATGGAATCACAATGAGGCGTGCGGATGGAAATGAGACGTCCGTCATCGGATCCCGTCGAAGTCTAAAGCGGGGAGTTGACTGTTTGGGTTGAGCGGCACCACCCCTGGAAGGATAGTCCAATCAGAACAAGGCACGGAGCTGAATGAGTCGTTGGCGTTGACAGACAGGGGCTCGTTCTCCGGTGTGACGAACCGCCGGCTGAGCCGGAGACGGTTCACGGGCTCTCCGGGTTCTGACACCGTCGGACTCGATGACCCCGGGTCTTTCTGCTCGGATGGATCTATCCGCCGCTGACAGTTGACAAAGATGCAGCGCCGACAACTCGCTCACTGTCTAGTTGATGAGAGGAAGCCGCGGAGCGAAGCCGCCGCTTCCAGGAGCACGGGACCGGAAGTTAAACAAGCACACCTAGAGCGGCCCGGGTCCTCACCCCACCTCAGAGGAGTTGGAACATTCTGGATTACCAGAAAAGAAACTGATGTTGTCATCATGTCATTTTTTTCCAATCACTGCAGACTCTATCTTTGAAGGTAGAAGATGGAGGTCTTCAAAGAGATCTTTTCAAGACATTCTGAATCCAGATTAAGATCCTGACGACCACTAAATCCTGATAGACCGGTCCTTGGATGTTTCATCTGGATTGGGAACAACCTGGAGACTGAGGACACCCACAGTCCGGTCCCGTCCAGGTCAACCAGTCTTGGCCTCCCTAGTGCTTCTAGAGATGGTTTATCCAAGACTTTCCTGGGTAGGCCATCTCTAGAAGCACTAGGGATAGTTTATCCAGGACTATTCTGGATAGACTATCCCTAGTGCTACTACAGACAGTCTCACCTCGACTAGCCTGCTGCCCTGGACCTGGTTTCCCCAGACCATATCAGACCACAAGGCAGTGATTGAGAAGTGAGTCCGTCTAACAGTCTTTAAATGCTCCTTCAGACTTATTTATATCCCAGTCCAGCTCATTAAAAAGCCTAATTATCTGCAGCGCCGTGTTCGGGGGCTCTCACATTGTGGAGTCTATGTTGAGCTCCCCCAGCCAGCAGCTTCATTATGACGACTAGAATAACCAACATCTAATTTGGGACTCCATTACAATGGCTGGTGATGTTGGGGGGCCCATTAGGAAACATATTTATTCAAGGTGTTGGTGGCAGACTAATAAAATGTGCAGCATGTGTCCCAGGAATTCAGTCGTTTGCCTCCATATCAGGTTCATTTTTAATCATATTATTATAATCATCTGTTTAATGAAAACCTACATCCGGTGGGACCCTCCTATTTCCAATATTTGCATCCAACTGTTTGAAATTCCACCTCTCCGGATACTCTACCTCTAATAATGTACGGGACGTCTTTCTGATAGACGACCACCAGTAACAAAACGGTTTTGTCAGAAATGTTCCTTCCAGCAGTTGGAAAGACGGGACTGATGCTAACGGCGGCTAACTTACGCTCTGAAGGAGCAGGGCGTGTATCTGCACATTGCTTTTAATTAAAATACACAACATGCGCCGAGAGTGAATGGGCCATGGAACGCCGCAATTGATTTGATATCAGCGTGACGGCACTTTGATCAAAGATGCAGCATCAATTAGCAAAGTTGGAGAAACATAATCACAGTCAAACGAAGCCGAATCACACGGGAGGAAAACTGGTCGCCGAGCGAATACTGATGTCACCCCACCTTCAGCAGGCGCCCAGCAGGGGGCGCTAGACTGATGGTGTCGCACCAACCACAGCAGGTTGAACATGTAAACTCGACCCGCTCCCCCAACCGTTAACAAAGTTTGGTGGGATTAGGCTTCCTAATTTAAGCGTAGTTGGAAAAGTGGCTCTACGTGATGTCTATCTTTGGAAAAAAGTCACAAGAAAATGTTAACCAGTATGAAGAAGTCAATAATGTAATAACACCTGATAGTGTAATAAATTTGCCCATATTAGAAATGTCGTAGTCTGGTAAAGTAATAACTTATCAAAGACGTAATAAAAGTTCTTAACCAATAACGTAATAGATTTTGGCTAATGTAACAATTAGGGGTTAGGGGTTAAGGTTAGGATAAAGGTTAGAAAATGTTAAAGTTATGTCATTATCGGTTCAAGATTTTTATTCTGTTATTGTTCTATTTCATTTCAAAAACAGGCAAATTCATTACTATTGGCTTTAACACGTAACAAAATAAAGTCCCATTGAAACTTGGGAATTTCACAAGTGACTGTCCTTTTTTTTTAGTAAGTCTAAAAAGATCATATAAAATTAAAATTCTGCTGATTACCTTCTGGTAGGTCAGAACTTAGAACGTCAAAGAATGTCTCTGTAGGTTCCTCAGTAGAGAAATCACGAAACTAAACAACACATTTTTTCCTGGTATAATGTTTGAATAGTGTGGGAGAGAAAAATTATGGGAAATTTATTCCGACTAACGCGTGTAATTGTTGCTTGTTTGTCTTGTGCCTCTACGGGGGGGTTGGATAACATTGTAGTTGTGGCTCCAGAAAATATCTGGACCGGTACCCGGTAGCGCGTTAGCTGTGAGCTAACCCAGCTTTGACTCGTGGACAGGCGACCCTGGGAGCTCAGCGCCGCTGGAGAGATGAGCTCTCTTGTAAATGTCACATTTTCCATATGAGCAAGCCAGAAAATGTTTACTGTCTGTGCTGCACAAAGCAGAGGACATGAAAAGCAGGGAGGCGACGGGAGGTGACGGGAGGCGATGGGAGGCAGCGGGAGGAGACAGGTGGACCCATCCAACCAGCGCCACTGGGAATAAAAGCTTCCAGCAGCGTGACTGCTTTTCATGACAATAAAGATGCTTATTTATTTATTTTTTGTCTCCTGGCGAGGAATCCTCAACACCGTTTCTCAATTATGCTGAAAATGTGAAAAACAAGAAATAAATAATGTAATGGTGTAAACAGGCAGAGTCGCCAAGCTCATCACGGATGGAGCGTTTAACGCTCCTCCGCCGGCCAGGAGTTAAATCACAGATGATGGAGCGACGCTCTGGTCCGGAGAAACCAGCAGCGAAACGAGAGACACTGTAGGGAGGACGGCGCTGCTGCAGAGTGTTTCACTGTGTGAACCTGGACTGTTTCACTGTATGAACCTGGACTGTTTCACCGTGTGAACCTGGACTGTTTCACCGTATGAACATGGACTGTTTCACCGTGTGAACCTGGACTGTTTCACCGTATGAACCTGGACTGTTTCACCGTGTGAACCTGGACTGTTTCACTGCGTGAACCTGGACTGTTTCACCGTGTGAACCTGGACTGTTTCACTGCGTGAACCTGGACTGTTTCACCGTGTGAACCTGGACTGTTTCACCGCGTGAACCTGGACTGTTTCACCGTGTGAACCTGGACTGTTTCACTGTGTGAACCTGGACTGTTTCACTGTGTGAACCTGGACTGTTTCACTGTATGAACCTGGACTGTTTCACTGTGTGAACCTGGGCTGTTTCACTGTGTGAACCTGGACTGTTTCACTGCGTGAACCTGGACTGTTTCACTGCGTGAACCTGGACTGTTTCACTGTGTGAACCTGGACTGTTTCACTGTGTGAACCTGGACTATTTCACTGTGTGAACCTGGACTGTTTCACTGTGTGAACCTGGACTGTTTCACCATGTGAACCTGGACTGTTTCACTGCGTGAACCTGGACTGTTTCACCGTGTGAACCTGGACTGTTTCACTACATGAACCTGGACTGTTTCACCGTGTGAACCTGGACTGTTTCACCGTGTGAACCTGGACTGTTTCACCGTGTGAACCTGGACTGTTTCACCGTGTGAACCTGGACTGTTTCACTGTGTGAACCTGGACTGTTTCACCGTGTGAACCTGGACTGTTTCACTGTATGAACCTGGACTGTTTCACCATGTGAACCTGGACTGTTTCACCGTGTGAACCTGGACTGTTTCACCGTGTGAACCTGGACTGTTTCACCGTGTGAACCTGGACTGTTGGTATTCTAACCATCACATCAGAACCCATCATCTCCTCTGCTGTGAGTCGTTTCTAGAACACCGTATTGTGTTTGTTTGTCTTCAGCCGGTACCGACCCGTTATCTAACGTCCCGTCGGCCTCAGATATTTGAAAATCTTCACCTGCTGGATGTTTCAGGTTTTGCTGCTACCTTTAATTTCCTTTGACCATCTGATTCCGCTGCCAGCACATCATTTACACTTTGTCATACCTGTTATTTGATCCGAAAAAAAAAAAAAGAAAAAAAAAAGTCCATGACAATGACAAACCTGCAGGAGTTATCTTTGTTCTGAGATGTACGGGGGCCCAGAGAGGCCAAAGTGTGGGGGAGATCTGCACAAGTAGACCACACTCAGGTCAGATTCACACCTCGAAAGACCCTAGACTGTTTCACCGTGTGAACCTGGACTGTTTCACTGTATGAACCTGGACTGTTTCACCGTGTGAACCTGGACTGTTTCACTGTATGAACCTGGACTGTTTCACCGTGTGAACCTGGACTGTTTCACCGTGTGAACCTGGACTGTTTCACCGTGTGAACCTGGACTGTTTCACTGTATGAACCTGGACTGTTTCACTGTATGAACCTGGACTGTTTCACTGTATGAACCTGGACTGTTTCACCGTGTGAACCTGGACTGTTTCACCGTGTTAACCTGGACTGTTTCACCGTGTGAACCTGGACTGAGTAATATGATGCGTTTCCACACCATCACCACATGACCAGCTTTGGAAAAACTACATGTGAAGTTTAATAAAATATGCTACTGAAGCTAAGCTAGACTAGGCTAAGCTAGGAAGCTCAGCGTGGTGCGATCTCAGTGAACTAGTCGCATTTTGGTTCAGAACCTGAGTCCACTGTGGTCACATGACCAGGAATCAGACGCCGCCGTGCATGTGTGCGTTCCATGATTCTAACAGCCCATCCCATCGCACGCCGTCACGCTGTCGGCCGTCTTGTTTATCCACGGGCGCCGAGCGTGACGGAGCCGTAATCAAGTCAAACCAAACCCGACCAGAACAGGGTCAATTGAGCCTCCTGACGGATGTGACTGGAATCCACACGGGTCCCTTAAGCCGCTGCGCCGGATCCATTATCTTTACATGCTATGCTGCTACATTAACTTGACACATCCTCCGAGCTTCTTCGCCACACATCCGGCTGATGAGGGCCTGTGGGGGCCTGTGGGGGCCGTGTTGTCTTTCCGCCGCCGCTCATCCGATCAGTGAAGGGGCCATTGCCTCGCCGCTTCCATCTTCCTGTTCGGCGGCAGTCAAAACATTAGTCTAATTCAGCCGCCGCCGGCTCCGCCCGAGCCCGGAGGAGTCGAATAATCAGCCAGTGATATTAATCAAACCAGTGAGGGGGGGGGTGGTGGGGTGGGAGCGAGGGGGGGTGGGGTCAGAGTGGATTTCTTTTTGGAGAATTTGAATTCACAAGTACCGCAGACACAGTTAGCACTCGTAAATTAATTATTGCTGTTTCCACACTCGGGGCCCCTGGTGGGGGGGCCTCTGAATCATCTGCCAACCAGCGCTGTCATGAGGAGAGGAGTGATGGAGGGTGGGGGGGGGGGTAAAGGGGGGGGGGGTTTGAGGAAAAAACACAGAGCTCAGTCACGTCAAAATGAAAACGCCGAGAGACACACACGCACACACACGCACACACACACACACACACACACACACACACACACACACACACACAGTAACGAGCCTCAACACAACACACAGAAAAATAAGTGTTTCATGGCGGGACAAAGAGCCTCATTTCGCTGCATAATAAGTGTAGGCAGGCTTAATAAGCTAGCTTCATTTAATATAATTAAGAGTAATGATGCTTTTTGACATGAATATGGTTTTGCACGCAATTTGCAAACAGCAATCTGTCACTGCCACGGCGAGGTCGCCGCGCGTTCGTCTGAAAGGACCTCGGTAAATGGAGGCACTTGTGAAGCCCCGCCGAGACGCCGGCGTCTGAAAAAACGTCCCCGCAGACGAGATCGTGAACCGATAGCGGTTCGGTTCGCCTTCGCAGTCAACGTCGATGTGTCTGCAGATAGGCTACGCTAGGATGAAGTGTCTGCAGCTATGCTACGCTACGGTGCATGCATTTGTAGCTGTGCTATCCTGTGATCATTGCACCTGCAGCTACGCTAGGCTACGGTGGATGCATCTGCACACTTTTTATGTAGATGATGAATGCATCTACAGCTATGCTATACTATGATGAATGCACTGCAGCTACGCTATGCTACATTGGGTGCATTTGCAGCTATGCTATGCCATGAAGAAGGCGTCTGCAGCTATGCTACACTAACGAGGATGTACTGTATCTGCTGATGTCAGAGGGCGGGGTCATGGACCCTAGCCCTGGTGCCTCCTGAAAACCAACTAAATCATTAGCTGTCAGGTGTAGGTGCAGAGAGCTAGCATGTGGCTAGTTAGCATAAGCCAGTAAGCTCAGCAGCACAGGGCGAAGCGTCGCTAACGACGGGAGATAACTCTCTGACAGGGTCCACGACTGCGTTTCCTCATTCGATCATGATTCCATTTGTGGGCGTCGGCTTCTGGTGTCAAAGGGGAGGGGCAGCAGGAGGTCCCAAGGACTGGGCGGAGTCAGGCACAGAAGGGACAACAGGAAGATACGGGTAACAGGATGGATGTTTGCACAGGTGTGTGTGTGTGTGTGTGTGTGTGTGTGTGCGCATTTGTGTGTGATGTCACAAGGCGGAGCTTAGGCTCCACCTCCTCAAACTAGCCGAAACGCCACAGCAAAGACAGGTTGGCCGGAACGCCGCCAAAATCAGGAAGTGATTGATTATTGATTAGAAGAACAAAGAGGATGAATAAAAAAACATATTCAAGCATGAAAGACGAGAGACTGATGATGAAGCTGATGATGATGATGATGAAGCTGATGATGATGATGATGAAGCTGATGATGATGATGATGAAGCTGATGATGATGATGATGATGATGATGATGATGAAGCTGATGATGATGATGAAGCTGATGATGATGATGAAGCTGATGATGATGATGATGATGATGAAGCTGATGATGATGAAGCTGATGATGATGATGATGATGATGAAGCTGATGATGATGAAGCTGATGATGATGATGATGATGATGAAGCTGATGATGATGAAGCTGATGATGATGATGATGATGATGAAGCTGATGATGATGAAGCTGATGATGAAGCTGATGATGATGATGATGATGATGAAGCTGATGATGATGATGATGATGAAGCTGATGATGATGATGATGAAGCTGATGATAATGAAGCTGATGATGATGATGAAGCTGATGATGATGATGATGATGAAGCTGATGATAATGAAGCTGATGATGATGATGAAGCTGATGATGATGATGAAGCTGATGATGATGATGATGATGATGATGATGAAGCTGATGATGATGAAGCTGATGATGATGAAGCTGATGATGATGATGATGATGAAGTTGATGATGATGAAGCTGATGATGATGAAGCTGATGATGATGATGATGATGATGATGAAGCTGATGATGATGATGATGATGATGAAGCTGATGATGATGATGATGATGATGAAGCTGATGATAATGAAGCTGATGATGATGAAGCTGATAATGATGATGATAATGATGACGCTGATGATGAAGCTGATGATGATGATGATGATGAAGCTGATGATGATGATGATGATGATGAAGCTGATGATGATGATGATGATGATGAAGCTGATGATGAAGCTGATGATGATGATGATGATGATGAAGCTGATGATGATGATGATGATGATGAAGCTGATGATGATGATGATGATGAAGCTGATGATGAAGCTGACGATGATGACGATGATGATGAAGCTGATAATGAAGCTGATTATGATGATGATGATGACGATGATGAAGCTGATGATGAAGCTGATGATGATGATGATGATGATGAAGCTGATGATGATGATGATGATGATGATGCTGATGATGATGATGATGATGATGAAGCTGATGATGATGATGATGATGAAGCTGATGATGAAGCTGACGATGATGACGATGATGATGAAGCTGATAATGAAGCTGATTATGATGATGATGATGATGATGATGATGATGATGAAGCTGATGATGATGATGATGATGATGAAGCTGATGATGATGATGATGATGATGATGAAGGTTGATCCTTCATAAACAGAACCAGTGAAGTTTAAACACGTAAAACGAGCTGCTGAGATTCAAAAAGTCACCTCCAAAGGTGTGTGTGTGTGTGTGTGTGTGTGTGTGTGTGTGTGTGTGTGTGTGTGTGTGTGTGTGTGTCCCTCGTGGCCGGTCCCTAGCCTTTGTGTTTCCTGCTGTCTAAACTGAAGTGGGCTGTGACGGCTCAGCGGGGGCCCAGCGGGGGTCGCTCCCAACCGGCCAACAAACAAAGCCCCCAGGAGAGGAACGAGTGTAAACACCACCGAAGAAGAAGGAAGGGGGAGGGGCGGGGGGGTCAGAGCTCATCGCCTCCCGCGGCGCAGAGACGCCGCTGACCTGCTTCTGTTTGTGACACGGAAACACCAGTGATCCGTGCACAGCTGGCCGTATGGTGTGTGTGTGTGTGTGTGTGTGTGTGTGTGTGTGTGTGTGTGTGTGTGTGTGTGTGTGTGTGTGTCACTGTCCTTAGGACAGCTGTGGAGGATGAGAGAACAATGGAGGCCAAAAGAGTCTTTCAAAATAAAATACCTGTGTCCTAACATGTTATATATATGACACAAAATGTGTGTGTGTGTGTGTGTGTGTGTGTGTGTGTGTGTGTGTGTGTGTGTGTGTGTGTGTGTGTGTGTGTGTGTGTGTGTGTGTGTGTGGGTGTGTGTGTGTGTGTGTGTGTGTGTTTGAAGAGGTTCTGCCTCTTTAGAAAGCCACAGAAGAAGAACAGACCTGTTGACCTCAGCTCTGGAGGCTGTTGTGATTTAAAGATCTGGGTAACCAATCAGATCGCCGGATGACCAATCAGCTGACAAGTGAACCAATCAGATGACTGAATAACCAATTATATCTTTCCCTCCACAACTAGCTGCTAATTGCTAAAGGGATCATGAACACGATTGGCTGAGTGAGGCTCTGGGGGAGGAGCTATCTTCTCCCTCTGGTGTACTGGTGTTGTTGGGATCAGCTGACTGGTGAGACTGGAGCCCAGAACTGGCTCCTGATTGGCCGAACCTCCCAGGTGATGTAGAGACGGATTTCGTCATGGAACTACGGGGGGTTACGACCCCTGTGGCTCCTCCCCTTCCCAACCCGTAGGCCGTCGACCCGCCGTTTCAGATCTGATCTGATCTGGTCAAAACTACCCGGATCGTGACAGGAAGTCCAGAACCAGAAGGTTCCGCCTCTTCCTGTGGAATAAGGAGTTGTCATCGACAAACTTGATTAAATCAGAAGAACATATGGCAGCGGAACGCAGGTGGAGAACCGGGGGAGGAGGAACTCTCAAGAAGTGATTATGATTCCGCAGAAGAGAATAAGAACAAATACGAGATGGAAATCATGCAAATGAGGATTTGGAAAAAGTAAAGTTTTTTTTTTCCCAAACGCGCCGAGGGAAGCGAGGTGAGCACAAGACCTTCCTGTCCCCGTAGGCGACGCCCACACATATTTAAAGGTAAAGTAAACATCTGTTGGCGTATGAAAACACGATGATTAACCAAACAACCTGGAACCAAACAATCGTGCGCGGTGACACGGGTGACCTTCGGCAGCCATTACGATGGTTGCGGACGTGTGTTTTCTCCGGTAAACAGACGCCTTTGTATCCGCGGCGGGCCGCTCCTGCAAAGATAGGATCTGTTGCCAGGCAACAACGGGATGCTTTAAGGAGGAGAGGCGGCCGATGTTCACGTCAAGTCGAGAGAAACAACGAGACGGATATCGACTCTGATGGACGGGTTGCGCTGCAGGTGTTAGTCGGGGGTCGCAGCGGCGGTGGTGATGGGTTTGTCTGGACGTAAAAACTACAACGACCTTTAACCTTTAACCCCTTTAACTTGACTGATGATTCCACACAATGAAGTGTCTAAACATCATTTAATGTGGCCCACGACAGCATAAAAGGTCAGTGTCTATGAATGAATAGGTCAAAAGTATAGTTTGAACAAAAACTACATTTCCCACAATGCAGTAATTAAGCTCATTTTGACTCTAACAGAACCATTTTTGAAAAAGTTAATGTCCTAACTTGTGTTTGATGTTATTTTTCTTTATTCATTGACAGTTTGATCCTTGATTGATGGAGTTCTGTGGTTTAATAACCTGACAAATTAAAAGGATTTATGTAAGAACAGAGAAACGTATTTTTTCTGCTTAACTATAATGTTTGTAACTTGAATAAGTAATAAATTCAGAGTTATTTAACATTAAGGAGTAGTTACATTTATTTTACATTGAGTTACATTTAGTTACATTTATTAGTTACATCTGACCCTTTGAGGACAGCCGTGATGCTGATGTGGCCCTGGGTGAAAATGAGTTTGACACCCCTGTTCTAGAGGTCAGAGGTCGTCGAGGCTTCTGCTGAAGTTTTATTCACTGGAATCAAAAGAGTCGATTTGTCTGAATGTCTTTTCTTGCGGGTGGAGATGATGTCGGGTATCCTTGGAGGCGGCAGGAAGCGCTCGCCGCCGCCGCCGCAACGCTTTCAGCGCGTGAACTGCGGGGTTTTGGTTGTGTTGACTCGCTAACTAATTCAACCATCAAGGTTATGGCGCTAAAACAAACACTTTGCGAGGCTGAGACGACAATCCGCCGCTGGAGGAGACAACGGCCTTCAAGTTGCCAAACCGAGCCGGGATTTAAGAACGAACTTTTTCTCCAAACAGGCGCCAATTATTCCACATCCGTGTTTTCTTTTCAAAAAGTGTTGAGCTGCTGTCAATAAAACGGAACATAAGAAGCAGCTCAAAGGGAATGAGGGGGTGTGGATAATACCCCCCCCCATCTTTCTTTCACTGTTCAGCTTAACATCACTCAGACTGGAGGAACAGAGGAGATCGGAATTCTTATTAAAGCTGCATTTGTAGGAAGAAACGGGAATAAAAGACACAACAGATCATTTCTCACGCGGCTGTTTGATCGTGCGTCACGCGTGACCGTTTCGTGTCAATCAGTTCTACTTGTGCTGACGCGAAACACAGATGCATCATGGTCCATCAGTGCTCAGAGACGTCACTGCTTGTGGGTCTGCAACAGAATCTCGTAGCATTCAAGGTTAGCAAAGAAGCTACAGCTTCAGCACCGAGCTAGTGATGCACAGATCACCTGTGGTTTACACTCCGCCCTCACGGACATGTGACGTCACTCTAACGGCGCCTCATTATTTATCAGGAAGACACCTGCTTGATTTCAGTATATTTCACTGCGTGAACCTGGACTGTTTCACTGCGTGAACCTGGACTGTTTCACTGCGTGAACCTGGACTGTTTCACTGCGTGAACCTGGACTGTTTCACTGCGTGAACCTGG
The DNA here is from genome assembly GCA_013358685.1 of Antennarius maculatus. NCBI lineage: Eukaryota > Metazoa > Chordata > Actinopteri > Lophiiformes > Antennariidae > Antennarius > Antennarius maculatus. The sequence goes on along the minus strand of CM023609.1, from coordinate 25,342,578 downwards.
ACTGTTTCACTGAGTGAACCTGGACTGTTTCACTGCGTGAACCTGGACTGTTTCACTGTGTGAACCTGGACTGTTTCACTGAGTGAACCTGGACTGTTTCACTGTGTGAACCTGGACTGTTTCACTGCGTGAACCTGGACTGTTTCACTGCGTGAACCTGGACTGTTTCACTGTATGAACCTGGACTGTTTCACTGCGTGAACCTGGACTGTTTCACTGTGTGAACCTGGACTGTTTCACTGCGTGAACCTGGACTGTTTCACTGTATGAACCTGGACTGTTTCACTGCGTGAACCTGGACTGTTTCACTGTGTGAACCTGGACTGTTTCACTGCGTGAACCTGGACTGTTTCACTGCGTGAACCTGGACTGTTTCACTGCGTGAACCTGGACTGTTTCACTGTATGAACCTGGACTGTTTCACTGCGTGAACCTGGACTGTTTCACTGCGTGAACCTGGACTGTTTCACTGCGTGAACCTGGACTGTTTCACTGCGTGAACCTGGACTGTTTCACTGCGTGAACCTGGACTGTTTCACTGTATGAACCTGGACTGTTCCACTGCGTGAACCTGGACTGTTTCACTGCGTGAACCTGGACTGTTTCACTGTGTGAACCTGGACTGTTTCACTGTGTGAACCTGGACTGTTTCACTGTGTGAACCTGGACTGTTTCACTGTGTGAACCTGGTCTGTTTCACTGCGTGAACCTGGACTGTTTCACTGCGTGAACCTGGACTGTTTCACCGCGTGAACCTGGACTGTTCCACTGCGTGAACCTGGACTGTTCCAATGCGTGAACCTGGACTGTTTCACTGCGTGAACCTGGACTGTTTCACTACGTGAACCTGGACTGTTTCATTAACATCAAATCTTGTTGGCATGTCATGGATTTAAATCATTAATGAAGTTTAGCTGCCGTGCATTGTGGGTAAATGTCTGACTCTTGTGGTTTCTGCTGCTGGGGGGGGGTCGCTGCAGGTCATCAATATTAATGATGGATTATTAAATGGTGTAATCCACATTCTCTCTTCCTGTTTTAGTGGTCGACAAACAGACCGATTTTTGCCGTGTTCCACTTCCTGTGACCAACGCATTAACGTCACAGGATGAATTCAGCTGCGCTAACGGCTAAACTGCTCATGCTAAAGTGGGTTCATGCGTCCATTGGGTCAAACCAGTCGTCTCAGCAGGCTCCCGTATGAGAGCTGAAGAGCTGTCGGATGTCGGATGTCGGCGGGAAGTAGGATGACTCACAAACCCAAAGTCATTGTGACCCTTCCATCCATTTAGAAACCTTTAAATCCTTTTTCTACTTAGTTTTTAAGGTGATTCTGTTCCTGCTGCTCCGTCTGCTCTAACCAAAATGATGATGACGAAGGTGAAACAGTCAACGGCTCGTCTGAGACGTTTCTGCTCTGATGTAGCCGTTAGAGAATGAAACAACGACACCTTAACCCAAAGACTCCCCGCCAACATCATGCTAGCAGGAAAAACAGTCAAATCTGTGCTGGACCTAGCGATGCTAATCTGAAAGCTAATAGACGTTCACTTCCTGTTGAAGGAGGAGCAACAGAACTCCAATGGGAACAGAGTCTGGATTCTTTTGGATGTTCTAAACCTGGTCTTCATCTAGACTCCTAACAAACAACACTTTCCAAACCGATGCAAGTTCGAGCCCCCCGGCGTTACCGTGGCGACACCGAGTCATCAGGTCACATCTCACCTGATGGCGACAAAAGATACGACCCGGTACCACGGGCTTCCTGTTGACCAGGGCGAAAGACAGCTCCGTCTGCAGGAACACTGCCGACGCCTTGACGAGATGCTGCCCAAAGCGAAGGGTCGCCATGCCAACGTGAAGCTGGAGGATACAGAGAGGGGAGGCGGTCAACAAGGGAGCCACACCCACACAGACCCAGATCTGGACCCGGGTCCAAACTGATGATTTAAGATGAAGCAGCATCAAGATTTAGAAAGGTTAGAAAGGAAATACAAACAAGAGATTTCATTCACACACACACACACACACACACACACACACACACACTGATGAGACCTTGATGTCGTTAGTCGAACCTTTTCAACACAACTTTATTACAACATCTGAAGAGGCGTCTTTTGATGATTCAGAATTTGAAACATTTATTTTTTTGTCATTGTTTTTTTTCTTTTTTTTCTCAGGTTGGAATTTTTCCTTGAAACTTTCAAATCTTGACATTTATATATATATATAATTTTTTTTTCTTTCTCAGAACCGACCCGTGTCGTTCCTCTCGGGCCGGATTGAAAACTTTTATTTTCTTTTTTTTCGACTTTAATTTGAACAGAACCCAAATTCACACACACCTCTGATGCTCATGCTAGCTATTAGCATTGACAAGCTAATTAAGCAGCTAAAGGCTAAACCCCGCCTCCTCTAGAACGTCATCAGTCTGGGAATTTGAAAAACCCGTCCTGAGATATCGGATCGGCCGATAAACGGAGTTACAAGCGCAGACGTAAAAAAGAGACGGAGCCACTCGTCTGGCGGCGACACTCCGGCGGGTCGGAGTGATGGAACCCATCGGAGCGCTACCCGGAGAGAAGGATGGTGTCACATCTGACAAACTCCTCCATCAGACGCTCCACGCCTGGCGGGAGGAGCCATTATTGCCTCTCAGGAACATCCAGACGAGCCGAGCGCCGACAAACACATCCAGCGCCTGTCAGTCCGCGTGAAACGGAACCGCCGGTGCCGAGGAGAACCCGCCGGAAAAAAACGACGAGGAGAATCAGGAGGAGGCGTTTCAGTCCAAACCGTGTCCGTTTGAGGGCTGTGTTCCACGACGTCTGACGTCTACATCCGTGGCTGATGGGGTGTTTCGTTCTGGTTTACTGGTTCCAGCAGAACCCTCAGGTCCACCGGGTCGTGTTTGGTTCATGTTCCCACAAAAACACTGGAGACAAAAAATACTAGAGAACCCGACGTCCAATCAGACGACAGGACAAACTACAGGAGAACCTGAGGTCCAATCAGACAACAGAATAAACTAACGGAGAATCCTGAGGTCCAATCAGACAACAGAATAAACTAACGGAGAATCCTGAGGTCCAATCAGATGACAGGACAAATTACAGGAGAACCTGAGGTCCAATCAGATAACAGATCAAACAACCAGAAAAACTGAGGTCCAGTCAGACGACAGAATCAACTACCAGAGAACCTGAGGTCCAATCAGACGACAGAATCAACTACCAGAGAACCTGAGGTCCAATCAGACGACAGACTCAACTACCAGAGAACCTGAGGTCCAATCAGACGACAGACTCAACTACCAGAGAACCTGAGGTCCAATCAGGCAATAGAATAAACAAAACGCCTTCAGATGAAGAACCTTAGCTCCGCCCCTTCCTCCTCATTATCATATTGTCTTTTTAGCATCACGTTTCGGACCTGGAGGGAAACCCTCCCCCTTCCGTTACCCCCTCTCCCCCATCCTCGTTTTGCTAGGTGGTTGAAACATGGCGCTGATGGTCCTGAACCTCCATCTGCCTGGGGGAGGGCGGGGGTACGGCGGGGGGGGGGGCAGGGGGGACAGCAGCAACATGATCATTTGGCACACGACCACAACCAACTTAATTAATCATAATGGTGGCGGGGGCCTTTGTGGAAGGTGTGTGACTTACAGTAATGGGGTTAAATCCCCCCTCGGCGATTACATGCCCCCCCACTTCCCCCCTCGGTGGGGGCAAAGCGGCAGAGGAGGAGGAAGAGGAGGAGGAGGAAGGCTGGAGATAATCACAGCAGCGCCATCGCTCAGCCACTAGAGCGAGAGCGATGGCGTGAAGGGGGGAGGGCCACTGTGGGGTGGCGGTGGGGGTGGGATTGGACCCGGTCCCAGAAGACTCATCCCGTCTCCCCAGCTGTCTCCGCTGCATTAGCATTCCAAATGCCCTCCCACAATTCCACAATTAAGAACCAGGAAGCTGCAATTAGCTCCGGCGCGCAGAGATGACCCAATTAGGCGTCGCTTCACGGGCGTTTCATCACCGTCCAGAAGGGCCTCCAGCGCCGCATCCGAGCACACGTCGGATTCACATTACTGAGACTGCTCGACGGGATGGGCGTCGGCCCCCGCCCCCCCCCGCCGGAGGACAGGTGGTCGAGTCTTTGTCCAAGTTTCACGGATGATTCACGGGTTTAGTGACTAAAAGGTTCCCAGTTTGCAGCAACAGGGATTAGTCCTTAAAAGACTTTTATTTTGAAATGTGGAATCACGATTTCAGTTTCCTGTCTGGTCCTTTAGTGGTTTACTTCCTCTTTAGTTGTAATATTTTACTCATTCAGCGTCAGATGTCAAACCAGGAACCAGCACTAATCACCAACACGGCAAGACTGCTCTAGCACCTGATCCTACACCTGATCCTACACCTGATCCTACACCTGATCCTACACCTGATTCTACACCTGATCCTACACCTGACCCTACACCTGATCCTACACCTGATCCTACACCTGATCCTACACCTGACCCTAGACCTGATCCTACACCTGATCCTACGCCTGATCCTACACCTGATCCTACTCCTGATCCTACACCTGATCCTACGCCTGATCCTACACCTGATTCTACACCTGATCCTACACCTGATCCTACACCTGATACTACACCTGATCCTACACCAGACCCTACACCTGACCCTACACCTGATCCTACACCTGACCCTAGACCTGATCCTACACCTGACCCTAGACCTGATCCTACACCAGACCCTACACCAGACCCTACACCTGACCCTAGACCTGATCCTACACCAGACCCTACACCTGATCCTACACCTGACCCTACACCTGATCCTACACCAGACCTTACACCAGACCCTACACCTGATCCTACACCTGATCCTACACCAGACCCTACACCTGATCCTACACCTGATTCTACACCTGATCCTACACCAGACCCTACACCTGACCCTACACCTGATCCTACACCTGACCCTACACCTGATCCTACACCTGACCCTAGACCTGATCCTACACCAGACCCTACACCAGACCCTACACCTGACCCTAGACCTGATCCTACACCAGACCCTACACCTGATCCTACACCTGACCCTACACCTGATCCTACACCAGACCTTACACCAGACCCTACACCTGATCCTACACCTGATCCTACACCTGACCCTACACCTGATCCTACACCAGACCCTACACCTGATCCTACACCAGACCCTACACCTGATCCTACACCAGACCCTACACCTGATCCTACACCTGATCCTACACCAGACCCTACACCTGACCCTAGACCTGATCCTACACCAGACCCTACACCTGATCCTACACCTGACCCTACACCAGACCCTACACCAGACCCTACACCTGATCCTACACCAGACCCTACACCTGATCCTACACCAGACCCTACACCTGATCCTACGCCTGATCCTACACCTGATCCTACGCCTGATCCTACGCCTGATCCTACGCCTGATCCTACACCTGATTCTACACCTGATCCTACACCAGACCCTACACCTGATCCTACACCTGACCCTAGACCTGATCCTACACCAGACCCTACACCAGACCCTACACCTGACCCTACACCTGATCATACACCAGACCCTACACCAGACCCTACACCTGACCCTACACCTGATCCTACACCTGACCCTAGACCTGATCCTACACCTGACCCTAGAGCTGACCCTACACCTGATCCAGCATCTGGTTGAAGCGTTGCCTCTGGTTTTTTTCATTCTGCAGACAGAACCTGTGGTTTTGGGACTCAACTCGACTCATCCTGGACTTGAACCCAATCACACCATCACCACCGTGGACCAGTAATGGTCATCGATCAGCTGGTCAGGATGGAGGCGGGTTCAGAGCTGCTGATGAGGAGGACGAGGGGCTGATGAGGACTGACCTCACGGGCCTCCATAGCTGGAAAGTCAAAGAGTTTAATCAGGTCTGACTCTGACCTGGGGGGTCAAGACAGGATAATAACCTGAGTGAGAATGGGTCGTAATCAGTCCATGACACCCTCCACCAATCACAGGTAGCCCTGCCTCCATTTATTACCCGACCCTATCAGCTCCCAAACACAGACAGTCCAGATGTGGAGGTGTAGACGTAGTCTTTAAGGCGTCATTGATGTAGTCTGCAATTAAGGTGGTATTATAGACGCAGTCTTTAATGAAGGTGGTTGTAGATGTAGTCTTTATTTAAGTTGGTATTGATGTAGTCTTTAATTAAGGTGGTGTTGTAAACATAGTCTTTAATTAAGGTGGATTGTAGACATAGTCTTTAAGGCGTCATTGATGTAGTCTTTAATTAAGGCGTTATTGTAAACGTAGTCTTTATTTAAGTTGGTATTGATGTAGTCTTTAATTAAGGCGTTATTGTAAACGTAGTCTTTATTTAAGTTGGTATTGATGTAGTCTTTAATAAGGCGGTATTGTAGACGTAGTCTTTTTTTAAGGTGGTGTTGTAAACAGTCTTCAATTAAGGCGGTTTTATAGACGCAGTTTTTAATCAAGGTGGTAATGTAGACGTAGGCTTTAATTAAGGTGGTAATGTAGACGTAATCTTTAATTAAGGTGGTATTGTAGATGTAGTCTTTAATTAAGGTGGTAATGTAGATTTAATCTTTAATCAAGGTGGTATTGTAAACGCAGTATTTAATTAAGGTGTTGTTGTAAACGTAGTCTACAATTAAGGTGGTATTACTCCTCTCTGCCTGGTGCCAGGTGACATCACAGAGGGGGGCGGACCTGCTGACAGGATGAATCAAACCTGAGCGGACGGTGTTAAAGCCCCGCCCTGGGGGCGGGCCCGTTGCTGCCCCACCTGCGGCGGCTCAGGTGCGGTTGGGTCTATTTCCTGTGCTGTTTGATTCCACGCTGACCTCAGATAATGAGGAGCCGGCGCTCCTGACAGCCTCTTATTGGACCGCCATGGATCCGTTAACGACCCGTCGATAGCAAGAAGAACCGGCTGCCACCTGGAACCGCCGGCGCCTTATTCCCTCAGCAGCGTCTGGCAGGCTGCAGCAGGTTTGCATTGAGCCTGAGCACCAGCTGATCAGCACCAACAGGTTTTCCTGCTGGTGCTAATTGATTGAGAACTTGTAAAAATGTTTAAAAAAAACATCAGGTCACATGACCGGATAGACAACTGATCCAGAACCGCTGATGGAGGCTCTCTTGATCCAGATCAGGAACTTTAGAAATTATTTGACCTCTGGCTGAATCAGTTTCAGCTCTGATTGGATTTCAGGTCAGTCTGGTTGAATATTATTGTTTGCTTGTTTGTTGTTGTGCGTCTGAATGTGTTTCTGGACTCGTTCTAAACAGATTCTGTAAAACGACAAACACATCTATAAGAATGATTTTACATTTTGGAACACGAGTCAAAAAGAGACGTCGACCCTCAAACGGCCCCCAAAGAGGAACGCCGTCGCTCCAGCTCTGATCCGCTCCAGGCTCGCAAACAGAGACCAAACACTGTTTGGAGAACATCCACCATTTTGCTGCCAGTTTGGACCGGGACCGGGAGGCTCCTGGAACCGGATTCACACATATTGAACATAAACGCTTGGATCAGCGTTACCACGGGTTCAGATTACGCAGCGCAAACAGGAGACCGCCGCTCATTGGCGGCGCGACGCTCAGGTTGTGAGCAAACCAGTTCTGAAGCCGAGCAAATAAAGAAAGGATGGAAGAAGGACAAACAAATCCTGTCTTCCTTCAGCAGCCTGTTCCAGGAGAAACTGTTGGCATTCCAGAGATCCGGTTTCCTCGTGTTGGTGGAATATTATCACAAAGCATCACCGATGGGAACACGAGCTAGCGCAAATGAGATTAAGGCAAGCAAGGAGATTAGCAATCCCCCCCCGATGGGAACCGGATGACGGGATGGTGAGCCCTAGATCTAGATCTGCTAACAGCTTCATCAGTGAAGGTAGGAGGATTACCTCTAGTAATCTGAGCACCTGGAGATGCACTGGTCCAAGTGTTTAGCTTCTCTAGCTACGGGCTAACAAGATGAGCCTGAACTCTACCGTAACCATAGAAATAAAAATAAATACATCAGACAAGAGTTCGCGAAAAGAAACCACACAAGTTCAGATATTGTGTACAAATTTTAGAAATGGACGTGACCCAGAACCGAGTTCAGGTTTGAAGCCTCAAAGTCGGTTCTGTTGCATCAAGGATGGAGGCCTTCGACTGGATCAAGGACTGTTCATCTGGTTTTATATCACAACTGGTTTCTGATTGTCTTCTCTCCTTTTCTACAGCGTCTTAACGTATTTTATATTTGATACAAAAGACGCTGAACCGTCTTATTGATAAAGTGTTACTCACATAAACCTCCCTGGCCTTCAAGGCTTTCCAGGCCTCTTTAACTCCCCACCAACAGCCATTGACTCAGCTTTACAAAACATACAGACTCGCTTTAAGACTCAACAAAGACGCCTCAGGTGACGACAGATTGATGTGACCTTCATCACACAGCTGTGGGTTGACATGAAAATGTATCTAACATCCAATATTATAAGTTTAATTTATAGTTCTAGCTATAATAAGGTAAACCTCGGCTAACGTCGTTAATCGGTTCCAGGAGACACAACGTAAGTGAAAAAGCAATGTAAATTGAATGAACTCGTCTCCAGACTAGACTGATGATAACCATTCCCAGTTCTCTACTGAACTTTATGAATCCATTTTAAATAATATTTAGTTAATACGAATCTATTTTAAGCTGACAATTAATTTTTTTTTTAATATAGTACAGAAAAAAAACATTGCTGTCTCATCTTCAGCTGCTTCTTCCTCACTGTGGGTCACGGGGGTTGCTATAGACTAATAATATGATATTATATGTTTTATTCTTATTTATTGTACAGGAACACAATATTACGTTTGTAAGTTTAGTAATAATCTTTTGATTCCAGTATTTATGTCAGACAGATTTAAAGTGGAGGAAAATGACGTTCACTTGATTTTTTTAATTTTTTTGAAAACCGTCAAATAATCGAGAATGACTTAACTCCAAACGACGTAAACCGAGGTTTACCTGTAATAATCAGAACATTTGACAGCTTCAACTTCTGGGTGTTTCTGCTGAGTTCAAAGGCTGGACTTCATCTAAAAACACGATGAGCACTGTCTTCCGTTTCATCCACACTCTCACAAAAATAAGACCAAAGGAAAAAACCTGCAATCATACTGTCCTGAAGTTTGACATATTTATAAGAAAATCTCCTCTTCCTTCTACAGCGACCAACCAGACTCCAATTTCACAGGAAATGTATCTTTAATTTTCAAGAAAAACATTTTCAAGAGATTTTCGGAACTCATTTCCAGAACCAGAACTTTGGTCCAAAAGAGTAAAAGTCTCTACATGGCAGACATCTGAATTAACACTGCAGAGAGAGTCATACTCATTAATAATGTATATAATAAAAGTTCAGAATAAACGGTGTTAGGCGCCTTAATTTATTACTGAGCATAATGCCGCAATAAATTAAAACAATCATATAAATTAAAACAATCAAACAGTTCTTAATCACTGAAGCGTCTCTTGAAAGTTTAAAGACTCTCTGCTTCCTGGAGAAGCGGGTTTAGAGGATCGCCAGCCTCCACCTGTTCCCCTGCAGATGCCCGATGACGGGTGGAGGCTGTAAAATGTTTAACGGGCTTCTGTTCCCACATTTATAAGAACGTCCTTATAAAGACCTGAACGTTCAGGCGCAAACAAAATGAAAAGCTACTGTCGGTTCCTCGTTAAACGCAAACAGAGAGAACCTAAAGGGAGGGAAGAGCTCACAGCGGTAGAAGAAACGTATTTGAATGAAGATCTATTCCTCATAAAAAAACAACATCAACTCACCCAGACAGGCTTTTATTGGCAGCTTCATCAGCAGCGGATCTATCCTCGAGTAATTATCCAATCACATTCCAGAACCACGATAAGCTGCTGGTCTCTTCAGGAAGCAGAAGAGATCGTTCTTTGACGCACGTGTCTTTTCTTATTTCTACCTTCGCTTGTTTATTTGTCGAGGTTTCACGACTTGGAGTTACGTTGTTCTTGATTATACGTCGGTTTTCAAACAAATACACGGAAAACTAAAATATAGTTTACCTGTAAAGGATTCAGAGCATCTGGGGGAGACATTAGAACCAACAGACCTCCTGATGGTTATTGGTCACACGTATCAAGGAGACGAAGAGCGGATGGATTTTTACAGCCAAGAGGGAACACCAGAGAATTTCTTCTTCCAGCTGGGAATGTGTGTAAAAGCTGAATAGAAATGGAATGACTGGTGAACTCTTTCCAACCAATGTTCAATTGAAAATATGAAAAAACGAGATTGTATCTTCAAGGTAAAGTCTATGCGGGGCGGACGGGAGGTGGAAAATTGCTTTTGCAGGTCCGTCTCCCCCAACAAAGGGGGTGAGGTTTTCCTTAGAGGCAGAATATTCCGACGCGGGAAGCGTAGAAGTACATATTTTGTTAAATTGGCATATAATACACTCCTTTACGATCCAAGCTGATGTAACTCTAATGCAAGCCAGAAAAAGGAAGGCGTGAAAGTGCACAGCTCACCGTTTCTAACAGGCGTGGCCCCCCCAGTGGACAGGGGGCCAGGCTCAGGAGGATGGGGAGGGTTAGTGGTGGACATGTGGGAAGGCTACGGATCCAGCTGTGCTCTCTTTAAGGTAAAGCCTCACTTCAAAGTCCGACGCCTCATCGGAGGCCTTGAACAGCCCTCGTTGGGATGCACGGATCTCAGAGCGGGAAAAAAATGAAGAAAAAAGACCAGGATGGGGGGGCGGGGAATCAACTCCGGATCAATCCGGTTAAGCCGCGCCACGGACGAATACCGATGATGTTCATTAAGACAGCAAACGCTCTCCAAGGTCACCCCCATCTCATGTGAGAAAAGAAGCTTTTAGACGGCGTCCCAGAACAAAAGGCCTCGGATCCGTTCCCACAGTGATGGAGGGAGCGAGCGCCAACGAAACCCCGCGAAACCCGCCTTCCGAGAGACGTTCAAACAACAAGCCATCTGGACGCCGCTGCTCCCATTATGGAAGCGACAATTAGAGGAGAAAAGGAACGAGACGAGGCCGTCGGCGTCACAGGGAAGCAAGACCGGCCAGTCTCTGGCGGTTTGGGACCGTGGATCGCCGCTATTCGTTCCTGACTTTCACCTCGAATGGTTTTTAGATTTTTTTATAGCTGCCCGGATGGCGATATAAATCTGACAATCACTAACAGCGTCCATAAATAGTTTATTGCACAACATCAGTATAAATTAGGCTTGTTATCGCCTCTTGCACCACTTGGTTCACTTACATTTACTATCAGACGTGACTGGAATAAAACCGTCCACACCCAACGCAGGCCTTGGCTTGAATTAGCTGCCAGGTTCTGCAGAACAAAACCCGGTGGTGGTTTCTCATTAAAGGTGCTTCACCATGCCCGGCAACCATCAATACCTGCGTCAGGATTCAAGGGCACAGCGGTCTGTGTCTGGAGGGAACACGGAGCGTCCGAGGCCACCCCAGCAGCGCCTCAGAAGGACGTGGATCCAGTTTATTAACAGTGACAGGCAATCCGGGTGGCGCTGAGTCCAGGTGTAAAAACCCAGAATAACAAAATAACAATCAATACTGATGACAAGAAAAATCATTAAAAAGTTGGCGGCGTTGAAAATGATAGTATTTATTATTCATGACTGACTGGATGCCATGTTCCTGCCGCAAATTTTCTAGGATTGGTTCTATCGTGGAAAGAACCAAGAACTGAGTCTTCATTAGACTCTGAACCGGGATCCAGGCCCAAAGACTCAGTGCAGCACTGATCATGAACCCAAAACCTTCTTTCCAAGGTGACAAATTCCACATCTGGTCTCTTAGACTGAGACCTGGATAATCAAGAGAGTCATCAATTCGGACATTCTTCCCTTCCATCGGTAGGCGATGTATTGGGTGAACTTTGGTAGGAATAAAAGGTTTTTTGAGTATTTTTCTGACTCTTTAACTCGTCTTTTCCCATTTTTTTTTTTCATCGTCTCTGGACCAGCAGTCCCGTCTAGAGGCGGTTTGAAGGAACATTCTCTGAATAAAGTCATCCCGTATTTTGTGAGGAAACAATCAAAAGCAGCGGGTGGAGGTGGAGGCGGATGGGTCGTCCTCTGATGGCGCGTCCGACATGATGTCCAATGTTTATTTAATAGCCCCGCCCAAAGCCGTTTGCGCTACGCCACTCAGCAGGAACACAAGCCCGTCTGTAAATGATAACACACCTGTGTACTAAGGGATGCGGTAGAAATGATTAAAAAATCCGGAGGCGGTGGCCATCCATCTTCAGGGGTCCATCCCCTCCCTCCCCCGAAGCTTTCAGCAGGGTCCTGATCACCGGAGCCACCTCCTCCCCGGGCCCGCAGACAATAGGCCAGCGAGCGTCCTGCTGGATGACTGCCACGAAACGCTGAATGCCAGACAGAACTAATCTTCTCCCCGTGATAACCAAGCAATCTCCCATCCCCCCGGGAAGCAAGAACTGTCTTCAGGAAGCAGAGGAACAAAAGCAGGGCTGGCGTGTCGCGGCGGTAAAACAAGGACCCGGGTTCAGACAAAGACATCCCATCATCAAAGACGAACAGAACCCTCCGGCCATTAGGTTATTATTATTATTATTAACCATCACGGCTGGGTTGTAGAACCCACAAGTGTCAGGATGGACGAGGGATCCATTCACTCAATGCTAATATCTGTAGCCGTGCTGCTTCGGCGCTTTAAAATGATGATCAATCAACGGACTGGTTTATGGTCCCACCGGGGCGAGCCAGAGTCCTTTGGCACGATGTGTTACTAGATTTAATGTTTCATTGACTGGTTCAAACTCATCTCTTCTTAAAAGTCCATTTAGCTCAGCCAGCATCAAACGGGCCCTGGCTGGATTATCGACAGTCGCTCTGAAGGCGCGGTTCGTTTAGGGCGTGTCCAAGAGATTAAAAGATGCACATTTAGCTGGTTTGAAGTGAAGACCAGCTCGGAGGACAGGAAGTAGGCCGACACACCCGAGTCACTCCTCCAACCACCAGACAGGATGCTGGGTCCAGATCATCTGGTCTGGACCTTTGGTAGGCCCTGATGTTGGGTCCAGATTACCTGGTCCAGATGTTGATGTTGGGTCTAGATTATCTTGTCTGGACCTTCGGTGGGCCCTGATGTTGGGTCTAGATGACCTGTCAAACTCAAGGCCCGTGGGCTAAATGTGGCCCGGCACATCATTTTATGTGGCCCAGAAGAGCATAAAAGACTAGATTGTCTAAAACAAAAAAAACCATCAAATGTGTGCTTTGGCCGAAAACTACATTTCCCACAGTGCAGTAATGAAGCTGACTTCGACAAAAAACATTTTGAACAAAGTTAACGTCTTGTGTTATTTTTCGTTATTTTCTTTGATAGTTTAATCTTTGATTGGTGGAGTTCTGTGGGTTTCATGACCTGACAAATTAAAAGAATTTACGTTATAAAAGAGAAAAAAGTAAACAGTTTTTCTGAGCAACAGTAATGTTTGTAACTTGAAAAAGTAATAAATTCAGAGTTATTTAACAGTAAGCAGTAGTTACATTTATGTTACATTACATGAAGTTACATATAGCTATATTTATAAGTAGCTATATGTAACTTATTTGAGGAGAGCCATGATGCTGAAGTGGCCCTTGGTGAAAATGAGTTTGACACCCCTGGTCTAGATTATCTGGTCTGGACCTTTGGTGGGCCCTGATGTTGGGTCTAGATTACATGGTCCAGACATTTGGTGGGGCCTGAAGTTGAGTCCAGATTATCTGGTCCACATGTTGATGTTAGCTGGATGATAATCACCCATAATGCAACAGTATAATCAGCTGGGACAAGACCAGCCACCTTTAGAACTGAAGAAGTCTCTTGGATGAGAGACGAAACATCTTCAAGAACTTTCTTAAAGTCCAGCGGATTGACTTCAACAGCTTTTGATAACCATGACCTGGATAACTGAGACCCTACACAGACAATGCAACAGGATGTTCAACTTCATCATGCCTGTCGTTTTTTTACGCGATCAGCTGATCATAATAATTTGATCCGACAACAATGAATTGAATTTTCCGTGCAACGGGTCGAGAATAGGACCGTCTTGTTCCCTCACTGTTCACACATTGGCTGGTGCTGACTGATGACATCATCTGGTTGTCCTCATTCTGGTGCTAGTGAGGAACTAAATGAACTCACATCCCCTGGGATTATGGGTAATCCATCCGTACCTTGAACGCAAACAAACCCACACTCCAATAAACAAACAAACAAGAGATGTTGACCTCCAGTGAAGCTGAACAATCCGTCACCGCTGAAATCTGATGGTAGAAAACGGTCTCAAAAACAAAAACCTCTGATTGGTGCAGCGCTGGATAAATGGGCGGAGCCAAGGGAAACAAATCAGCTCAGATTTAAGAGCCTGGATTATTTGATCACTTATTGATTCATTTATAACAGATTAAAGACAAAGAATAAAGAGATCAATGAGTCCAACATGGAGGCGGGCCTTCAGTCCAAAATTGATTCATTGATTGATTGAAATTCCAACCTCGGCTCCTCGCCCAGGTTATCAGAGGAGCTTCCGGACTTCTTCGTGTCACCTTCATCCTAAAGATGGAGGATGTATCATCATGTGTGGTTAATTAACGGAATGATGGATCCTGATGGCGTCGATGACCTCATCACCTTCACAGGAATGTTCTCCAGGTCTGGCCAAAAAGTTTCCATCTCAACTTCCTGTCATCCGTCAGAATCCTTCAACAACTCCACCCGACAGCATTGGAGGCAGCCATATTTAACTGAGGGGGGTCTGGGTGGGGGGGGGGAGTGGATACACCTAGATCACAGTCTGTAGGTTAGCCATCAGTCCAGGTTCACAGTTCAGGTTCACATGGCGATGTAGTTTGGAGTCGACCTTCCTTCTTAAGAAGGTGCCGGTCCATCTATCTTGTTCTCTTTCTATCCATCAGCGGATCAAACTTTTAGCCTTCCTTTATTCAGACGCCGCTGTGTGTGTGCTAACTCAGATAATCTCTGTGCAGCCTGCATACAAACGGTGTTTGGATGTGCATCAGAGGACGGCAACATTATCAAATCATTTAATCATTATGATTAACTCCTGTCTTTATTTGTGCTTCATTAAATCACTGAATATGTTGAAGCTAATCTGTAGGTGGCAACACCTCTGAAACACGGCAGCAGACGCAAACACTGGCACCACGCAAACAGCAAACAGTGGCTTCCATCGCTTTTTGGCCAGTATTGTGTTGTTTTAGTGTTAATTATGTGTGAATGCATACAAAATGAATAGTAATATGATTCACTTTATTATGCATTGTTTGTATAATAAACAACACAAGGGCAGACAGGGAGGTGAGAACTCAGCATGGCTTCTCTTCCCACATTCACAAATATATACCGAAAACAAAAACAGCATCGCTTCCTCGGTGTTAGCATGATAGCCTCAGATTAAAGCCACACAGAGGAAAACACTGCAGGTCTATGGATGCTACATTCCATATTCAATTGAATGCAACGGATGAATTGTAAGAGAAATGAAGATTTATAGAGTAAGGCAATTACTCTAAGCCTGGTGCAGCGGCGCTTATTTAGCTGAATGGTAAGCTTGCCTTGCTTGGAGGAGCACTAATTACTGAAGCTTATGGGAGGCTTAAACTAATCTTGATTGAATTTCTAAGTGTGATGTGAGATCTCACCGTCAAACTTTTTCCCACTGACAAAGAAGCAACTTTGCAAACTTGTGTTTCCAAACAGGTTAATAAACCCAACGTCAAAATCAACTGCCGGAGATGGACTGTGAACAGCGGGGACGAGAGGAAATTTTTTTGAAAAACGCTACAATATACTGAAAAATTATGTCATACTTGTAGGAAAACTGTCAGGTTTTGAATTTAATTAACCGTTAATTCGGGAAACAGCCGCCTCCCTGTGGCGCAACTTCCTGTTTTAAACAGATCCGTAATGGAGCTCGCCTTGGCGGCAGCCTGGCGCCCTCTGCTGGTAGCAGAGCTGCAGGTGCAACCCGTTGGATCTTCTTTTGACCACACCCTCCTTCCGAAACGACCAATCCAGAAGCTCAGGACTCCTGCTCGCAAATGGATGGACCAATAGGAGATCAAGCTCCACCTCGGTGGCGAAGAGTCTATCAATCACCTGTCCAGAATACTTTATTATAGCCCACGCCCCCAGCCATACTTTTATCCAATGACACGCCATGTTGCTCACTGACAAACTTCTTCAGTCGCCGTGAAGAACCTCAGAAGTTTGAGATGGTACCAACAAGATGACCAAACTGTTAACGCTGGAGGAATTGAATTTATAATTTCAATTAAACTATTTGACTATTGAGAACTGGCTCAAACTGGTCTAAACAGAATTCTGTTAACTTGAACCTGGTTTAGATTAAACTAAACTGCACTGACTGGTCGTGATTTGAGAAGAGCAATTAGAGCGTGGATTAAGTGAAAGTGAATTGAACTGGATTAAACTGAACCACACTGATCCAGACTCCTTCTGCCAAAGAAACTGATTATTCCTCTGCTAAATGAAGACCCTGAACACATCATCACTGCTGATGTCTCCCTCTAAAACCTGACCTGAGTCTGGATCCACGGTTAAAACCCATTTATTATTGTGTTCTGCTCGTTTTTTCCAATTACGTTTCGTTAGATTCCGGATGGATGGATGGATGGATGGATGGATGGATGGACGGACGGACGGACGGACGGACGGACGGACGGACGGACGGACGGACGGAAGTCCACGGTTTCAGAATTGCTGACTCAAAGTTTTCTTCTGACAAAGCCAATATTTTTTTGGATTCCACAAAGTGACAAATCAGACTTAAAATATTCCAGTTTGGGACAAGGGGCGGGGCTTGAGAAGGAGGGGCTAGGGCAGTGGCCATGCTCCTGATTGGTTCTGACTCTTGGGACTCTTGGACAGGAATACAGATTCGGGTCCAGAAATGGATCAGATACTAAACGGAGGCAACAGTTCGATGCGCCGCTTTGAGCTCATTGGGTTCTGAAGGTCGGGGGGAGGGCCCACCAGGCCTCAACAGGTGGGAGGACCCCACCCCCCCCCGGGAGGACCCCACCCCCCCACACACACACCCACACACACACATTTGATCCTATCAGCAGACAATTAATTCCGCTCTCCTCCCTTAAATGCTGCTTCTTCCTTTCATCATGGCTGCTCAGAGTAAACTTATTAAAGCGCTCTGCATCGGATGAATAAGTTGGGGTGGGGGGGGGGCTTTAATTTAAACGCCTCGGGGGCTTCATAAACGCATGCCACCAATGCCACCAACAAGCCAACGCCGTGGATGTGCTGACGCGTGTGCGCGGCGGCGGCGAGGCTTCTGAGGAGTTTGAAATGAAATCGGCGCTACACCCACAGGGCAACACGACTCAACAAATACCATAATTCAATTCGCTCTTCAATTACATCCCCTCCTTTAATTAAACTGTTGTCCGCGGCGACGCCGAGCAAACACAACCCAATCAGAGCCATTACGAGCTCCGATGTTCCACCTGATCGCGCCCGCGAAGAATCTGATATTACTTTTATGTTGGTTTTTTTTGTTTTGTTTTTTTTTGGTCTAAAGCAAATCGCTGCTGCAGAATCAACAAACTGGAACTAATTACTGCGTTTCAAAAGAGTTGGGGGGGTTGGGTGGGTTTGATGGTGGGGGGTGCAGCGAACGCGACGCGCATAATCAGCTTTGATCAGCTGTGCATGTTTTAGTTGGAGACATCAAATGTATTGATTACCCAGGGATCCCAAATGGGAGTCGCTGCAGGTCGCCACAGATTATTAACGGGTACGACGCCGAGGCCTGATTGGTCGGACCCGTCATCAGACAGGAAATGAAGCTAAAAGAAGCCAGACTGAGGATTAGCTAACGCTTCTAACTAGTCCGTCTGTCGCATTTCAGCTGATTGCATCCTCTCGTCCTGATTGGATGGATTCTGTCTTCCCAAACGGGGATTTTTTTGTTACCTTGAGCATCTAGCGGCTATGCTAACTGTTACTAGCCGCTAATTAACCAATCGATGACAGATTAGCTTGAGCATTCCGCTGCTGCCTGCTCACGAAGCGTGACATTCCAGAATGAAGGCGATGACGAGAACATCAAACGTCAAGTTTGTTGGTTTGTTACTCCGCCCTCCCCCCTCCCCCCTCCAGAAAGGGGAGGGTCATCAAACGCCATTGTTGAACCGACAAAACAAATTCCATAATTTCCATGCAAATGGTCAAATCCCTTCATCTACCAGCAGAGGAGTGAATACGAATGAGTTCAAAGCAATTATCAGCAGGAGGGTGGCGCATTGGGGGGGGGGGGGCGTGAGGCGGAGCCGACAGCGGTGTAGGTGGGAAGGGGGGGGACGGGTTCCTCTTCATCGGTCTCTAATTGAAAGCTTCCTTCCTCTTCAGTCCAGCCCCTCCTGCATCCTCTGGATGCAGCGAATGAGAGCCCATCCCTGCGTAACCACGGCAACCGCATGCAGAAGCATCAACAGACTTTCCGCTCGGGTCCAGATCACGGTTCAAGAGGTTCACCCCGGAACACGGGTCGGAACGTGTTGGCGCGCTCCTTTTCATCAGTCGCAGCGTGATGAAGGCGAACATCTCAGTTAGCTCCGCCTCCGGTCTAATGGTATTCATTGATAGGTTGGAGGGTGGCGGAGCAGGAAGTCATTAGTTACACCTCTAAACCACAGATAATCGTGTGTGTGTGTGTGTGTGTGTGTGTGTCTGAACAACAACTACATCCAGTAGAAACATCTTCATCCGTCACAGAGACAAAATAGATCCGACATCATTAATTAAAACTTAAATGGACGAGAAAAACGAAAAAAATCTGAGAAGGGAGTCGGTTTTTCCAAAGTGAAACTGAGAATGAAAGAAACGCCTTAAAGCAGCTGATCCAACATTTATTCCATCAAGATTTTAAAGCTGGAATCATCGGATTTTTACCTTCCAAAGGTTTTAAAATAAAAATTAGGGAAATCCATATTTTTCCCAGGTCATTCCGCAGAACAATTCTAAAACCCTGCATTTGCTATCGGCTAGCACATCACCGTTTTAAAGACGTTAGCGTGTCTGACTCCAAACGGAATCATCTGGTGAAAGTAAACAGATATCAGTTTCACTACGTCTCCTCAAGCCGCGGAGAAAAACAGGAATCCACCAATCAGAAGAAGAGAAGAGTCACGACTTCAAACCGAGTCACGAAAAACCGTCTGGCGTATCCCGACGCCTCCGACCCGGTTAGCACGGCCTCCACGCATCAAACAGGACGCGACGCCTGAAAGGAGATGCTAACACGCGATGCTAACGCGAGCCATTCAGAGATAGTTGGCATGGACTGAGGAGCTCTCTTCAGGTGTGACGCAGCGAACGCCTCGAGGATGACGGAGGAGAACTTCTCTGACGGCGGTTACAAAGCCACGCTGGCAGAGCTTCTTCCTCTGCGGAGAACAATCAGCGGCCGCCGTCGTGCCAAAGCAGCGCGTCGCACTCACGCCAAGAGACAAGCAAACGGCGTGAAGGCTGGGGAAACAGGTGTTAGCGCCATCCTGAGCTGAGCTGCACCCCCCACTGGTGAGCAAGGGAACAACCGGCATTTATAGGAGATTTAAAACGATTGGCGAAGGTCATGATTTAAAAAAAAACAAAACTGGAACCTTTGAGATCTTTAACAGTCTTATAGATCAAACATCTGACGTCCATGCTAGCACTGCGGCTATCGCTAACACTCCGCCCTCATCCGTTCTCTGAGTTTCTCCACAGGAGTCGGGGCTTCCAGGCCTGCTGACGTCTCAGCTTCAGGTCACGTGACAACCTGACCTCTGACCTCTTGAGTTTGATTTAAAGATAAACTTATCTTCAAAGAAACAGTAGAAGAAGAAAAGAAGAAGAAAAATAAGAATAAAAACAAGAAGAAGAAGCCAAAGACAACGGAGAAGAAGAAACAAAAAGGAGGAGGAGAAGAACAAGAAGGGCCACAACCCCATCTGTCTTTTCTCCCAGAATGCAGCGCTCCATCCATCTCATCTTCTCACATGGGTGTTTGTTCTGACGTCAACTCCCCCCCCACCACCACCACCAGCACCCCCCAAGCTGACACATTTGGTGGGACTCTCAAACGTACATTAGGAGGCCGAGAGGAAGAAAATGACCCGCTAGGTGAGTTTTTATGCATTACAGGTCATTATACGAGTGGCCTGAGAGCCACTCAGCCGCCATTAACCAAGATGAGGGACCGACGGGACCACTTCCTGTCAGGAAGTAATGAGAGAAATGTGGAGTGCATGTTTAGGGCTGATGGTTTCAGATGTTCCGCGTCTGGAAATTACTCCGCGGCTCCAGTTTGGACCGCAACACCGAATCCATTTATAATGCGGCGGCCAGATGTAATTTATGGCGAAATGTGTTTCTGTGCTGCCTTAAGTGGAACTTTACTTACATAATGAGCGCTATCGTAGCATGGGGGGGGGTCAGCGCGTATGCAACACGCTCTCCAACGGGAGAGTAGGCGTCTGGAAAAACAGTCCGAACATCCAAATGTTTCAACGCAGGAAATCAAACCGTTAAAGAGAGAAAGAAACGGATTCAACGCGTGTGAACGTCTCGCGATGCACTCGAACGCGTCACGGAGTTCAGCGGGGACGACGGTTACCGTGCGGACGGCGCTGATATACATCAGGAGGACAGAAGCCGCAATCATAGAGATGATAAAAGATGTCACAGTGATGTACCCCCCCCAACCCCCACCCAATCCGCCCCCACCCCCACCCCCCAGTCCCGCTCTTCATCACCGCCTCCAGATAAGGCGACAATAATTCACCGCTCGGATAAATACAACTTAAACCATGAGGAGGAAGAAAGAGCTCGGCCCGGTCCCGCATCCTCAATCTGGCAGCATCAGCGTTTCCATAGCAACCGCATCTCCTTTGTTTTCAGTTGGATTCAGGGATTTAACATCGGCTTCACTTCTGCTTCCTCGAGTCCAGTTCCAGATCTGTTCCGGGTTAGAGACACGCCCACAAGTCGTCCAGGGAAAACCAACCAGGTGTCGACCCTCCTAACCTGGCTCCTCCCCCTCCCTAGCTGGCTCCTCCCCCATCTCTGAACCCACATTTCCACAAAGCTGGTTCTATTTTTTTTTTAAGGGCACTCAGAAGCTAAAAAGTCACATGACGTAAAAGACAGCGACGATTGGTCGACACAGAAGATGACATCAATTGGTGGGCGGAGTTGCACAAAAAACACCTGCAGGTGTCAGAGCGCCGTTGAAAGGACCCGATTTGCATTCATGTTGGAAACGGTCATTTACATCCATCCATCATCCGTCCATCATCCATCCATCCAAACCGGTTTGAACCGGTTCACACTAACAGGTGTTTGTAACGGCGCTCATCATTCTCATCATATCAGCACATCATCTCCGAGTGTGAAGACAGAACCGTTTATTCCCAACACACGCACGACAGATGTGTGCGTAAATCCTTAAATCATTATGGGATGTCACATCCGTCCAGTGTAAACGCCAGATAGCATAGACGCTAAGCTAAAGATTTAAATACATTCAAGCATATCCTGTTTTTACAGCGGGACACCGCTCCGTGTGTGTGTGTGTGTGTGTGTGTGTGTGTGTGTGTGTGTGTTTCCCTAGAGGACTGATATCAGGCACCAGCTCCATTTATGTGTGTCTGTTTCGAGGTGTGTGTGTGTGTGTGTGTGTGTGTGTGTGTGTGTGTGTGTGTGTGTGTGTGTGTGGGGTGGGGGGGGTCCATGCAGATAACGAGCAGATGGCAAGGGAACACACACGTGGCCCCTCCCTCCATCTGGACGCTGGTGCAGGTGAGCGTTCACGAGGAGCGTTCACGAGAAAAGTATCCGACATCAAAGCCGACCAACGTGGCCGAACATGAGAGGAAACATAACGGCCTGCTGTCTGTTGATCAGCCAACGTGTGTGTGTGTGTGTGTGTGTGCGTGTGTGTGTGTGTGTGTGTGTGTGTGTGAAGACAGCGTGAAGGACATCCACGTTTTTATAGAAAAGCGATCATGAGCGCCGTTGGACGGATGAAGACGCTTCGCTCACGTTTTATTTCGTTCCAGGTTTCTCCATCCAGCCCGGTCTGTTCTGATTGGCTGATGATGGTTCCTTCCTTCTAAACTCCACCACCCCTCGAGGGAGGAGCTGGAGTGTACGAGTCATGTCGGTGCAAAACTCCCCGATCAATAAGTGACGACTACAATCAGGAACATGTTCAGAGGTAAACACTGAAGGTGTGTTTGATGGTATTAAACACGTCCAGCTAGAATCAAACAGAACCCGTTTGCTTTGCTGCTGCAGGAACTAAAAAACAAGCCTGGGGGGCAAAAAACCACCAATGGAGACGCAGGAAGTGGACTTCTGGTGTCGGTCCAAGACCGGCCTGGGACGGGAAGAATCCCTACAGTAACAGACGGACACAGCAGCGTGTGGTATCCATCCGTCAACACGTGGGAAAGAACGAGATGCGGTCTCACTGATGTTGTATCCATCCGTCAACACGTGGGAAAGAACGAGATGCGGTCTCACTGATGTTGTATCCATCCGTCAACACGTGGGAAAGAACGAGATGCGGTCTCACTGATGTTGTATCCATCCGTCAACACGTGGGAAAGAACGAGATGCGGTCTCACTGATGTTGTATCCATCCATCAACACGTGGGAAAGAACGAGATACGGTCTCACTGGTGTTGTATCCATCCGCCAACACATGGTAAACAACGAGATGCGGTCTCACTGATGTTGTATCCATCCGCCAACACTTGGGAAAGAACGAGATACGGTCTCACTGGTGTATCCATCCACCAACACTTGGGAAAGAACGAGATACGGTCTCACTGGTGTATCCATCCACCAACACTTGGGAAAGAATGAGATACGGTCTCACTGGTGTTGTATCCATCCACCAACACGTGGTAAAGAACGAGATGCGGTCTCACTGACGTTGTATCCATCCGCCAACACGTGGTAAAGAACGAGATGCGGTCTCACTGACGTTGTATCCATCCGCCAACACGTGGTAAAGAACGAGATGCGGTCTCACTGACGTTGTATCCATCCGCCAACACGTGGTAAAGAACGAGATGCGGTCTCACTGACGTTGTATCCATCCGCCAACACGTGGTAAAGAACGAGATGCGGTCTCACTGACGTTGTATCCATCCGCCAACACGTGGTAAAGAACGAGATGCGGTCTCACTGACGTTGTATCCATCCGCCAACACGTGGTAAAGAACGAGATGCGGTCTCACTGACGTTGTATCCATCCGCCAACACGTGGTAAAGAACGAGATGCGGTCTCACTGATGCAACGTCAGTCATACATTTGCTTTAGTTTGATGAAAACTACTTGACTCTGACCGTTTCCACCTCCAGTACGATTGCGTTAGACGTGTTGGGGGTCTTACAGGTGAGCGCCGTCGACCAGGTTCTGCCCCGCCCCCCTGCCTCCAGGCTATCGCTGACTGAAGAAGACGAATCTTCTTCAGCGTTAAACACGACGAGTTCAGTAAGAGCACTTCAGCAGCTTTTAAGATATATCTCCGTTTAAATAATGAGCATTCCAACCTTTGTTCAGGCTCAGAAATGGGCCTTTAAGCGGCACATTGACAAGCAGAAGCAGATGATGACCCCCCCACACACACACACACACACCAACCCCCCACTTTACAGATCCATTTGACATAATGGCTCTCCGAGTACAGAAATTACCCGGCTCACAGTTGTCAAGGCTTCTGCATCGAGAGGGAGGAAAACAATTCTGAGTGAAACTTTTCCATTTCAGGGAATCTCTGAATAAACACTCGACGCATTAGAGGAGGAGCTCGTCGCTGAACAATGGCGTCCACGCGTGGTTAACAAGCGTTTCATGAGCTCGGCGCTCAGACGACGTGGAGTAAAGACCTTTTAGAGACACGCGTCAACGATGATGATAACGATTCAGAAACAACCGAATGGTTTTTATCCCAGTTTTGTTCGTATCTTTCCATCGTATCGTACCAACTCTTCCCGATGTCGGATGTTTGCGCCCGTTTTTTTTTTTTTCTGACTTGTTTTTGGTGATTGTTGTTTGGATTCATCCCGGAATCAAAAGTCGAGTCGAGGATGTCAGATAAAATAATGTTTGGAGCTCTGCAGGAACTAGAAATAAAATGATGACGATGATGATGATGATGGTGGCGATAATGAGGATGTGGGCACGGCGGCGGCGGAATAAATGCTAACTCTGAAGTACACGAACACATTAGCTGTTATCACGTTACAACTCATCAAATGAAAAGCAATTACACCTGTCCGCAAAAAATGCATTAAACATGGAGTCGGTACTCCAAACGTTCCGACGCAATTAAGAGCTGATGAAACGGCGGGTCATAGCGGGCCGCTTTGGAGGGCCTCTCGGCGCAACGGCGAGGCCAATGTGCGGAATAACAACGAGAACAGGGAGCACGTGCTTATATAATGTGAAAAGAAGCATCAGATGCAAGGAGGAGGAGGTCCGACGGCGCCGCGTGACGGATCCACGGATTCTTCCATGGGTCACGTTTTTTAAGGAACTTCTGGCGGAAGGTAATCCAGGTCTGAACGGTGGGTTTCCTTTTCCGCAGCGGTGACTCCACAAATCGGCAAGACGAGGTCGTGACTCAGGTGGATGAAACTTTAACGCGTTGCTCCCACGGACATCAGTCCATGTGACGCCACGCCGCCAGAGTCCCGTTGGAACCTGCTGGTTCCTGTCCGTCTGTTTGTGCCGCTCCGCGGTTCCCCCTCTGCTCGCGTTGCCGTCAGCGTGTGACGGAGCCGTTGTGACAGCCGGCCTTCCTTTCGGCTCGCCGGGTCACGATAAACGCAGTCAGAGGCTTTCTGCGGCGCCAGGTATAAAACGATCAAACAGCACCGGTACCGCACGTGACTCCAAGCCGATACGGAAGCTATAAGGGCTGCGACATCAGCTGTGAAATTGGAGCGAGATAGAAATGATTATATATTCCTAAAAACACAGAGGAGATGGATTTTATGGCTGTCCACAGTATTTTATTACTCTGGAAGGCAGAAGCAGAGAAACTCTTTGTCTGATAAAATTCCACTAACTTTTTTTAGCCCACTTTTCTTTTGTTACCCAGCTCTAACTTTTTTAGCAAGCTCTTACTTTGTTACCCAGCTCTTAATTTTTTAGCAAGCTCTTATTTTGTTACCCATCTTTTATTTCATCAGCCAGCTCTAACTTGTTTAGCCAGCTCTTATTTTGTTAGCCTGCTCTTATTTTGTTATCCAGCTCTAATTTTTCTAGCGAGCTCTTATTATGGTGCCCTGCTCTAACTTGTCTAGTAAGCTCTTATTTTGTTACCCAGCTCTAACTTGTTTAGACTGTTCGTATTTTGTTAGCCAGCTCTAACTTCTCTAGCGAGCTCTTATTTTGTCAGCCACCTCTTACTTTTTAAACACCCTTCCCTCCTCCGGCGTCCTCATTACGGCGCAGCCAGAAACTCGAGGCGCCCGGCGGATCCCTGGACACTCGATCCGTTTGCTAACAGAGGCTCCGCGCAGCCGGCGCCGCCGAGCCGCTCTGGGCTAAGTTATTTGACCGGTGCCGTGTGCAGCCGTTTGGACCGAAGAAAAGCATGTAAACACGGCGGCTGATGTTTATTCTGCCTGTAATCAACTCTCTTACGAGCCCGAGAAGAAAGAAAGAGAGAAAATCAATGTCTCAGCCGACGGTGTTGTCGGCGCGGCGCAGTAAGACTCTTCCTCCAACCTCGCCGGCTTCCCGCGGCCCCGCAGATGGATAATTATAGAGGACGGAGGAACGGGTGGAGAAAGCCCCGCTCTGGCTGGTGGAGGGTGGGGGGGGGGGGTGTGAGGGAATTGGAAATAACAAGACAACTTTAATTACTGGGGGGTCCAGAGCACTAACAAGACTCCTCTGTCACGCCGTGATCAAACACATCGGGGTCGTGAGGCAGGACGCTACGACGGCTGATTAAGACGAGGCCCATGTGGCGGCGGCGGCGTTCCGCTAGCAAGCCGTCACGTTAATGATAGTCCCCAGATAGCTAGGCTAGCTCGCATGCTAACCACGCTTTCACACCTGGCTAGCGGTGGCGGGACGGCGGCGGCGAGCACAAACATCATCCAGTATGGATGAACAACCCGAAGGTTAACGGAGCTGTCTGAGCAGACAGGCGGACGTTTTTAGTCACACTAGCGGCGTAGCGCCGCGACCTTTGACACACAAGGAGATGTTTAGACCTGGTTTCCATGTAAATGAAAACACCAGGAGCCACAAGTATATATTTTTTATCTTCATGCTTTATGTAAATAACAATAGCATATTATGAAATCCATGACGTGCTGCAGAGAAAATGAAATTTTATTTACGTATTAAACACATTTAAAATATTTTGAACTGCTAAATAATGCAAACAACACGTCGACTTGAAGGTCTCCTTCAAACGAATTAAAAAGCTGATCTTAAATTATCCATTGAAGCAAACAAAAACTACCGTGAGCTGTCGTCTTTATGTCGCCTTTGGGGTTTTGGAGCGAGTGGCAGAGCCTTGAACCAGATTTTAAAAATGAATTAGAAAAAAAATTACGCGATTTCAATGAACAATGAAAAATAAATATTTGAAGAATATCTGTGCATATATTTAATTTACCTGGTTAATGGGACTGCTGCTGGTACCGGATGTCGGCGAGAGTGACACATATGTTGATTGACGAAGAATAATAAAAATAATAAATTATAAATTTTAATGTTTCAATGTCACAATAATTTCTGAAATTTAAAACTACATTAAAAAATCTAATCCAAATAAAATACACTTCAATTGTAGATTTCTAGTTCATTTTCCCGAGCTGCGGTATACCGACTCCTGCTCAGAACCGCAACCACCAGCTAATACTTAAACCCTGGTCCAGACGGAACCAGAACTGACCCGTTTAATTCAGTTAAACCCCGATGCCAGTTTTAATTACAGAGGAAATGAAAACGTTTATGAACAATTGATGAAATACTGGAAAATACTGTCAGAGTAAAAAAGAAAATTTAGAAATCCTGAACCTTCAGTGGAACCAACTAGCTAAATGCTAATCAGCAGGGTTACTATGCTACTGACAAATTTTCACGAGTGAAATGTTGAGAGAAAATTACATTTCCTAAATAAAAGCTCTCCATTGCAAGGAAACCAAACTGAACTCTTTACATAAAATGAACCAAGAAATAATTAAAGTTCAATGATCTGTAGCATTCGACATTCACAAGACAAAATACCTTCAATAAAAACACCAAAGTCCAGGTTCACGCAGTAAAACAGTCCAGGTTCACACAGTGAAATAATCTAGGTTCACGCCTCTCCAGGTGACAGACGGATCAAGACCTCATGTAATTAAACGTCTTCCTGCACTAATCCATGTGTTTTGATCACCTGTCACACCCTCCTGATCTTTTCACAGATGTTCTCATCCTTTGATGAACAGTAAGGAGGTGTGATCCTTCAGAGGTAACACATAACCTGTTCAGCATCGACCCGACATGGCGTCTGTTTGAACACTTGAGTTTATGAACAGAGTTGCCAGCTGATAAAATCCTCCCTGAGAGTCACTCCAGCCGTTAACGCGAGCTGGAATCCATTCGCTTTAATTGGTGAGAATGCAGCTCGCTCAGCAGGACGGGGCTTTATCTGTAAGTACGAGACAACACAGATGGCCTGACTTTTAAAGAAGCTGATGCTAACCAGCGTGTCATCACCTCGCGCCTCCTGCAGGAGGCCATGGGGTTAAGTTTAAAGGCTCAGGAGATGAAGAGGTCATTACTCTTCTTACCCATCAATCCTTTCAGGGTCTAGTTTTCGCTGTGAGTCGGATGTCTTCATTAGTTTTTATCATTTTCAGTCACATGATCCAGTTTTAGAGCGAAAGTCTCAATGTCTTCAAAGAAAGGCACTTGAGGTCAGCTGAGTGAACCCGGGTCCTCACAGGAAACCAAACCGCTGCAGACGCCATCATTCATCAGAACATCTGCTTATAGTAACAGCAAATAAAAGTCTTTTCTCTTTCTTTACGGTCCAAAATACAGAATGTAAAAAGTAAAAATTTTATTCTGATCTTTTCCTCTTGCCACAGTCGGACGCCGTTGGGGTCGTCTTGCGAGCAAAAGCTCCAGATGGATGTCGTTAAGATTATAAATGTTCAAATGTTTGACTTCTAGAACTTCTTGACTCGACACTAAACCCTTTTCACTGCCTCCTGGGCGCCGTTTGTGGTCGGCGGAACGGCTGAACCATACCGGGACTGGAAAAGCCCATTTATCACAACGTCAGCGCCCTGGCAGGCAGCGAGGGGAGCTGGCCACGCCTCTGAAGGTCCGGCAGAGATCTCTTAATACAGGTAGTCCTCAACTTCCAAACATTCAGAGATATGAACAAACGCACGGAACATGCAGTTACCCTTTTTGAATAACGCGTGATGCTCATTTTTATGTTTACGTTTATATTCTTATTTATTGTACAGTAACATGATATTTTGTGCTTTTAACAGTTTTCTAGTGATTTTTAAAGTATTTGTAGTGAAACATTATAGTCAAGTGAAATGACGTAAACTTGATTTTTATTTTTCTGTGTATTTTTTCTTTTGAAAACCAACACAAAATCAAGATAACTGGACTCAA
This sequence comes from Antennarius maculatus, assembly GCA_013358685.1. Lineage (NCBI taxonomy): Eukaryota > Metazoa > Chordata > Actinopteri > Lophiiformes > Antennariidae > Antennarius > Antennarius maculatus. The sequence continues at coordinate 25,313,733 of CM023609.1, read as the reverse complement.
GATAACCTGAACTTTTATTTTATTTATTATGTGTTATTTTAATGTCTTGTAATTGTTTCTGGTCAGCCTTAGGGAATAGTACTTTAGTGTTTAGAGTAGTAATGACATTTAAATAACCTCAAATGGAATTTATAGATTGTAATTTATTAAGTTGAATTGTTTCTAAATATCAACTCACGAACAATTTAACTTACAAACAATTCAACTTACGAACATCCGATTGTGGTCGTATGTCGAGGACTATCGGTACCAAAGACGTCCCCACAGCTCCATCGACTAGCCCCTAACCCGCTGTCAGCCATCCCCTTCCCCTTGTGGGCGCCCTGGGGGTGACGAGACGGCGTTGAGGGGCCAATAGAGAGAGTAATTAAAGGGGCTGATTAGAGTGACAGAAGGAGGACACCCAGGGACGACACAAGACTCTCTCTCAAGACAGCGAGGAGGAGGAAAAAGACGAGGGAGGCTGGAAATGCGGCGCACATTTCACATCACATCAGCCTTCAAGTCAACAGCAGAGGAACTTTTCGTGTCCTCCGCCGCTTCAATTGGGGCAGATTCCCAGGGGACGCTTCAACATCCCGGAAACACCGACAGATCTGCGGAGACGTTCTACCGAGAGCTTTTCAAGGTAAAAACAGGACCGTTAGGCCCACTTCTCCCCGTCGCACAGGAATAATAGATGCTTCCTGCGACTCCGAGATGCATTCAATCAGCATGGGAAATTACCGAGCTAATATTTATCCACCGCTGATGAGTGCGATGCTTGTAGATGAAGGTCAGGATTCGTTCCTGTCAAACTGGAAACGCCACCAGCTGGTCATGTGATCCAGCTGCCGCTCCTCGACGGGTCAAGATGAATCCGGGCTTCATTGAGAGGGCGTGGTTCCACCACCGACGTCACCAATAATCAGCTCCCCAGTTCCTACAGATGGGCGGAGTCAGGAGCAGTCAAACAGGAAGAGATAGGATGAAAACGCCACAAAGACCACCTGCCTCTTATGCTCATCCGTCTATCCATCCACCCATCCATCCATCTAGGCTCCGCCTCCTCCTTGCCTCTACTCCTGGGAGGAAGGGGGAAGACCATTACAGGTCATGATCACCGGTGAAGGTCGGGCGTAGATCTATCGGTAAACTGTGAACCGCGAGGTTAAATAATGGAGAACCAGTTTGGCCTCGGGGCAAAGGGGCTTTAGGTCCACTGGGGTGGTGGAGGTGGTGGGAGGGGGGGGCAAAGCAGCGAAACATCTCTATTCATAACACCGGAGCTACCAATTCATCTTTATTGGTACATTTAATACTCAGAATCTCGTACAATGAACTATTAAGTTTGTGATAATTCACTCCCTTCAGCTTGGGCGTGTGAGAGTCCAGTTAAAATGTCAGTGGCGCGTTAAAACCCCGACATCAAAGCACCTTCACATTGATTTAATCCTCCTCCAAAATGTGCACCAATCAGCAAACGTGGCCGCCCGAATCTCGTTTGAGGACAACGGGCCCAGGCAGGGTCAAAGCTGGAGTAACCTCAATTAAATTAAGTCCGACTCACCCCCACCACCACCACCATCCCCCCCTCGCACAGCAGCTCCCATATAACACCTTCACCTTACAATATCTTGCATCACTTTCCATTTATTAGCACATCTGATAGGAACCTGGCATTAAAGCAGCAGGACTCATTATATATTCATATATATTTACGAGGCTGTTGTGGCGAATCCGAACTGGAGCAGCAGGATTTTTCCCGGCGTTAAGGAAAATGAAGACAGGAACGTGGATTCGGGTTTCTGATCAGCAGAATTGAGATACAGTAATATTCGGCGCTGTTCGACGGCGCTCCGGCACAAAGGCATCAAGATGCGTTTCCGTTTGACTGACTGCAATTTACATAAATACACGTGTCCTTGGATTCAAGTCAGGTTTAATTATAGCGCCACACGACAGTCGGGCTCCCGGCCCGAAACGGTTCACCGGCCAGCTGACGCGCCCCAGTGAGGAAGCCCTTTACCAGTAGGGGGGCAGATCTGGAGGGGCACTTAGATCAGCTGATTACAGCCATTAGACGCGGAATGTTTACAGCTGCTTAAACCCGTTTCCCACTGTTTACACCTGTCTAAACCCGTTTCCCACTGTTTACACCAGTTTAAACCCGTTTCCCACTGTTTACACCAGTTTAAACCCGTTTCCCACTGTTTACACCTGTCTAAACCCGTTTCCCACTGTTTACAGCTGCTTAAACCCGTTTCCCACTGTTTACACCTGTCTAAACCCGTTTCCCACTGTTTACACCAGTTTAAACCCGTTTCCCACTGTTTACACCAGTTTAAACCTGTTTCCCACTGTTTACACCTGTTTAAACCTGTTTCCCACTGTTTACACCTGTTTAAACCCGTTTCCCACTGTTTACACCAGTTTACACCCGTTTCCCACTGTTTACACCTGTTTAAACCCGTTTCCCACTATTTACACCAGTTTAAACCTGTTTCCCACTGTTTACACCAGTTTACACCCGTTTCCCACTGTTTACACCTGTTTAAACCCGTTTCCCACTGTTTACACCTGTTTAAACCCGTTTCCCACTATTTACACCAGTTTAAACCTGTTTCCCACGGTTTACACCAGTTTAAACCCGTTTCCCACTGTTTACACCAGTTTAAACCTGTTTCCCACTGTTTACACCAGTTTAAACCCGTTTACCCCTGGTCGTACCTGTTTAAATCAGTTTACCTTTGTTTACACCTGTTTTCCACTGTTCATACCTGCTTACACCGGTTTACCCCTGTCCACACCTGTTCACACCTGTTTAGCCTTGCTTACACCTATTTACCTCTGTTCACACCTGTTTCTCCCTGTTTAGCCCCGTTTATACGCGTTTACAATCGTTTACTCATGTGCACACCTCTTTGAAACCCGTTTACACCCGTTTACATTGGTTTACACCTGCTCACACCAGTTTACACCTGTTTACCCTTGTTCACATTTGTTCACTTGTTTACATTTGCTGACACCCGTTCACACCGGTTTACACTTGCTTACCCCCGTTTACACTTGTTTACCCCTGTTCCCACCTTTTTACAGCTGTACACGCCAGTTCACACCTGTTTACACCCATTTGAACTTTTAAATATGAACCAGACTACAAACCTGTTAAATATTATATGCTCTCGCGCTCTCACACACACACACACACACACACACAAAGAGTTTATCTTTATGCGAGTCCCTGTGGAGTTTGTTCACTTTCTGACGGATACAGGAAGAGGATCTTGGGCCGGTTCCAGCAGAACTCCACCCGAGGCAGCGTGTTTCTGGGCCCAAAGTGACCTTGATTACCCCCCCCCCCTCCCCCCGTGACTGATGGACTGTCAGTGGGGGAAATTTCCCCGACTGATGATGTAGCAGTAGCATTTAGACGAGCGCGTCTTACAAAGCGCAGCGTTGTTTCATCGCCATCATCAGCGCTAATGGCCTCGGCAGCAGGGGCATTAAGACGCCATCGTACAGAAGATCAGCGGGGGTTAAGCCCATTAAAGGAACCCCCCCAATAGCATAAACTTGCATTAATAATTCATCCCTGCTCAGTAAAGCGCTGCGTGTAATCCGGCGCGATGGGAAGACGGGGGCCGTCTGCAGATGACCAGCGGCGCTGCCACCATCAATCGCTTTCCTGGGCTGAACTCTTTAGGTTTGAGGCCCCGCCGCCACATTTTCTGCTTCACCGAGAGTCAAAAGTTTGACCTTTGTTAGCCATCGTCTGTGTGCAGCCAGCGGGTCAGAACAAATCCCAACCCGCAGGGTATGATGGGAAAAAAAAGAACCCTTGATCATTACGAGGAGAAGTTTGTTCTAGTAGATGATGTCACTTTCATCCCCGCCAACTGGAGAGAGTTCAGATCGGACCGCTGTCCCATCAGAGAGGGATGTCCCGCCAAAGAAAAAATACCCACAAAACACCAGGACGGAAACAATATTCAGGTATACCTCAACTTACAAACATTAAGTGTTTCGAACAAACACGCTTCACCATATCGGTCTATCCTCCTGCAGTTCTCCTTTTTGCCACAACCCCTGTGGGGGCAGCACCGGTGCGTTCACACAACTCCAACACTCATCCCCCTCCCTCTTGCTGTTGTTGTCTCTGTTAGCATCTCAGGGCGTCAGGCTTCGTACCTTACCTTTACCGTTTATCATGAATGATAAAGCAAAGGCTAGTGAATAGTGAAGATGACAACTGACTCTGACCCACAATAACTCCTAACTACTTCCTCCTCCTTTCTTCATTCTAAAGGTAAGCTACATGCTACATGCTACATCAACATCAACAGCTGACTCCGACTGTTGTTGTTGATGATCTTAAAAACTGGTGGAGCGTTTCTTAAAGTGTTTTTATCTTACTCTCAAGGATTAAATTATAAGACGCAAAAGTTTACTGTCAATTAATCTGAATCAAAATGATCATATGAATCACGAGTGATGCTTAACAGTAGATATCAGAACTATACGTACATATTTTATTATTACATATTTTTATTCTTATGATTGTACCGTGACATGATATTATGAGCTTTAATGGTTTTCTAGTGATTTTTAGAGTCAAGTTTTTTTTTTTTAAATCGAAAACAATCGAGAACAACTCTAAACAACCTGAACCTCTATTTTATTTGTTACGTGATGTTTTTATGTCCTGTAGTTGTTTCTGGTCAGTCTTAGGGAATAGAACTTTAGTGTTTAGAGTAGTAATGACATTTAAATGACCTCAAGTTGTGATAATAGATTGAAACTTAATAAATAACAATCATCGAATACACAACCTCTCTGGACCAATTGCGTTCGTATTTGGACTACATGTAAATAACCCTAAAACAGTTCAAGCCAGACGTTGCCTGTAGGGGGTTGGGTCTCTGATGCTAGCAGTACTTGTTTGTTCTATCGTCAGGCTCTGCGGCGTCCGTGGCCTCCAGCGATGGGATGGAGATGTTGCATGAAGAAGTGTGGCATTTACTGAGGCTCACATGACGTCTGTGTGAAGTGTAGCATGCTCAGATCCACATTCTGTGAGAGATGATGCTCCGACACAATCATACGTAGATCCAGTCGTCCGCCATGAAACGACCAGAAGACATGTTTTTAAATGTCAAGGCCGATTCTGTCCGTCTCCAAAAATTAGGGGAGACCAGTAGGAACGGACTGGCCCTAATTTGCTTTATGAGTCGAGTTTTGTGCTGTCAAATGTGCTAACCCGTCTATTTAATACTGGCCTACATTTTTCCATCTTAATAAAAGTCGGAAGAGGACAAATCCAGTTTGTTGTTCATTCAGCGTCACAAACCTCCCCCCAGCTGGAAACAAAGGAACCAAACCCCTACGAATGTCATGGCTCCCAATAAAGCTTCATTTGTTAAAGCTTCAGTTCTTCCTGGAGACCTGTTAGCTACTGCTAACCTGACGTAGATCCAGACTCTAGCCCCTGGTGGTTCCTGTGGTATCTTAGCCCATTCCTTACAGACAACCCCTCCAGGTCCAAAATAACTGAAATCATTTTAATCCCTTCCAGCCTTGTAAAAAGAAAGCCCCAAACCGTCTACTTTATTAAAAAAAACAACTTTTTTTTAACCAACAGAAATGCAGACTTTACCTGTGTATAATTAATTATATATAAGTTACGTAAACAATGATAAAGGATTAAAAGAAATGCAAGTCAGGAGAACACACGAACTACGTCTTTACTCCACAAACGAGAACAAGGACCGGTCTCACTGATGTTGTATCCATCCACCAACACGTGGGAAAGAACGAGAACCGGTCTCACTGATGTTGTATCCATCCGCCAAAACCTGGTAAAGAACGAGGTGCGGTCTCACTGATGTTGTATCCATCCACCAATACGTGGGAAAGAACGAGAACCGGTCTCACTGATGTTGTATCCATCCACCAACACGTGGGAAAGAACGAGATACGGTGTCACTGATGTTGTATCCATCCGCCAACACCTGGTAAAGAACGAGATATGGTCTCACTGATGTTGTATCCATCCACCAACTAGCGGTGGTCCAGAAGCACCGTATCTTAACTCGTACGTCGAGCAGCTCATATCTAACGGTTCTACTGTAATCCTGGTTTATCTGCTGCATATCTGTATCAACAAATCCTCAACCAGGAGGAGCCTCAGTCCATTCTGTAACCATGGAAACAGGAAAATAAAATAAACCTCGTTGAGATGTGCAAAACTTCTGTGACTTCCTACTGACCGATGCCTCTGGTCGTGAAATACTGGCCCAGATTGTATCCCGCCGTGAACCCAAGGCCATCTCAGTGACCACAGGTGTGAACGAGCCACCTGATAACCTCACAGACGACCATCATGTCATCACACCTGAGTGGAAACCGGCATCTACAGCGTCTCCCGCCGTTTTGTGGCCGAACTGCGGAGCTCGTGAGATTTTATTATCGCACACCTGACTGCGACTGAACCCAATGAAAACCTCCAGGGGCCGACTTCAGCCGGCGTCACAACGGGTACCGACGTGATTCGGAGCCAATCCAAGCAGGAGGCCCACAAACAACAGAACCGGTTCAGGTTAGGACAGCGACCCAACCAGGCGAGAACATCACCTTAATGTCGTCAAGATCGCCCTCCAAGGCACCGGTTCAGAAGGAAAGCAGGAAAGTGTAACCGGAGAGACGGAACAGAACCCAACTGGTCCCTGTTTGTGAGGGGAGCTGGTTTAACGGGATGAATGATGATCCTTTGGTATCTTTTTTCCCTTTCCCGCTCTGCCGGCGTGACGCCGACCAGCGCTAAGTTCCCGCCAAGAGAGCAGAGCAGCGCTAACAGGATAGACTCAGTTGAAGGGCATCAGAAATAAGCACGTTACTGGATATTCAAAGAGATCTGCCTTAATAGTCTCTTTACCGCATCGGAATAATCCAAACTGCCGTCAGCGCCGTCGGGTTGTCTCTGTTGCGTTTGACGCTTCGCTGCAAACACAGAAAACGAATAAAAAAAACACGCAAACCGTTGTTTATTAGCATCCTTCTAGCTACAAGATGGAAAGTCAAGGTTATAACGAGTAAGAATATGTTTAATCCGAGGCCTGTAAATTATGGATGACGTCTCCGTGACAGCCGATGTCAGATTACGCATTGAAATTCAAACGTGAAATCCAAGATGGCCGACTTCCTGTCTTTGTACGGTGAGCGCGAAATGAAATATGACATCAGCGTTCCCGACTGAAGGATCGCTCCAGGAGTATCCTGGGTGTTTATTCTCCTTCTTCCTCAAATCGTCCGTCTCGTCCATCGACGGCGACCGTTGCCGTGGATCTCCGGCGTCAAGCGGCAAATATGACAACTCAGCCATTCGCGCAACCTCTCAGCAGCAAAGCTGATTTGCATTCATTCATTACCGAGTGAGCACTCAATCTTTTAAAGGGCCGGCGCCTGATTGAGAGAACTCCAAACACGCCACGGTAGCGTGGAGAGTCTCAACAACCCGCAACATCACGTGTGTGTGCAACACGGAGGTGTGTGTGACCTTTACCTGCACAGGACGACTTCTCGGTAAGGCAGGTTGTACCGGCTGCTCGGCTCGGCGCACCTGTGGGAGGAGGAAGCAGGAAGGATGTGATTCCTGATGTAAATGCGAACATCTCTGAGGGAGAGCAAGAGCATTGGTATTCCGCCGCAGCGCCGGCCTCCTCACCTTGACGCCGACCTCACGACCCCACAGTGGAAATCATTTGGCAGCTGCTCTGACCCCCAGCAGTAGGAACGTGCACACACACCAAAACACGTGCACGCTCTTCAATGGCTGGTTTACAGCTGAAGAGTTACTTCTAACTGCTAAAGGCTTAGATTTAAACGGACAGCTGCAGCAGGAGACCAGCAGAGAACGTTAAGTAGTACCTCCATATAAGAGCCGCTCCACATACGAGTTATTTGGAATACGCGTCATCGCTCTGTCCAGATTTTTCTTTATCATACGAGTAGATCTGTTCGGATCTAGTTCTTTCCCACACGTTGGTGGATGGATACAACATCAGTGAGACTGGATCTCGTTCTTTCCCAGTGTCGGCTGATGGATGCATCAGTGAGACCAGATCTCGTTCTTTACTACATGTTGGCGGATGGATACATCATTGAGACCGAATCTCGTTCTTTCCCATGTGTTGGCGGATGGATACAACATCAGTGAGACCGGATCTCGTTCTTTACCACGTGTTGGCGGGTGGATACAACATCAGTGAAACTGGAGGATCTTGTTCTCACTGGTGGAGTAAAGACGTAGCTTGTGTGTTCTAGTGACTTTTGCGTTTGTCCTTCTTTATCATTGGTTACGTAACTTACATATGATTAAAGTCTGTAAAGTCTGTGTCTATTGCTTGATAGAAATATGTTTATTATTTTCATGATTTAGGGGGTTTGGGACTTTTTTTTTTTTATAAGACTTTTTTTTTTAAGACTGGAACGAATTAAAATGATTTTAGTCATTTTAAATGTGGAAACATTTGACTTACGTTATCAGTAACGGAAAGGATTAAACTTGTATCTCGAGGTTCTACTATACATGAACACACACAAACACAAACACACATGACCCTTGAGGTCACGTTCAACACCTGAATCATCCACGTTTACGTTCTGTCGTGACCTGAAGTCGGTTCTACCACGTCTTCAGAGATCCTCCAGGAGCTCAACAGGAGAACTAATGCGTTCAGGGACGGAAGCGACGCACAACAACGCGCTAACACAATATGTCCTGTTGGACGAGCTGGGACGACGTGGCGCATGGAGGAGGGATGAATTAAACATGAAGGAGGCGAATCAAGCGGGCGCCGTTGTGTTGTGGGTGAATAAATGGTGCATAATTGATTCCGCTGCTCCTCATTCTGTTTCTCCGTGTGGAGTTACGTCTGGTCCAGGGATCTGGTGTCACTTGATCTGAAGATCCACTGAGATGAAGCGTGTTAATACACACTGGTGTGAACACAGAGTTCACGCTGCATTCAAGTACGGCTGGGACATTTGATAGAACTGGGGTGTTTAATTCTTATAAAGTGATGGAATAATACTAATATTTCATAATGTGGATGAAAGTTTAGTAGAGTGGTAGAAACTTTATGTAATTTATACTTTTAGGATGTTTGTTTTTTTCCCCATTTTTAATAAATGTTTGTGTTCATATCAGTCTACCTGCAGAGCCCTTCCTCTATGCATGTCAATCATTTCCTCCTATTTCTTGTTTGGGGCTGTGACGTCATATTTAGTATGACACGTGATTTGACTAATAATTAGATTCTCATTGATACTGTTTGTCTCCAAATCAAGTAAATAATCCACAAATAAAATAGAATATTCTTCATGAGCAGCTAGAAGGAGACTCACCAGACTCACTTAGCTTCTAAGCTAACGTTGTTATCCAGGTTCCGGTACCGGTACCACCGGATGATTCTGGATTATTTAGAACGTGAATTAAACCAACAGCTATCCGTGTCTTCTTTTTTATTTCACGGATGTTTAATCTAGATTAAGTTTGGAGAAGCTCAGGTTTAGTCCAGGCTTCAGGCGACCCGGTGTTCTCATCACGGCTAGCTAGCAGGCTAGCTAACGCTAAGGGCTCCTCCGGATGTCCGCGGTGACTCTGCATTTTCACCTGCGTCACGGAGACGCGAGGCGCGTGCTTGTTTACTCACAAATAGCAATAAAGTCAATAAAAACAAAGTGTAAGTCCTGAATTCATCACCGACAACCGAAACAACCCACTCACACACCGGACACACGCTGGATAAAAACTCACCGTCTACGTTCGGTAGAATGGCTCGGTGCACGATGGGAGATGTAGTTTTATGTAGGAGGAGACGTTAAGGACTGAAAGGCTGTGTCACTTTTCTGAGACTACAACGAATAACCCGGAAGTAACGTCGACGTGTGGCATTTAAGGAGCGTCTGAGTTATTTTGACAGTTCGACCGATGACTATTTGTTTTAGAGAAAATCTTTCTTTCTTTAAAGCTTTGAGCAGACCAAAATGTATCTTAATACATTTTTATGTGAAATTAATAAATGGGCGTGGTTAAAATACTAAAACAATCATAGAATAATGATGACGAAAAACCACAGATGCGTTCAAAGAGCTCTAGAATGGCTTTTTGGATATATAAAACACCGGAGATTTGAAATGTATCTGAGTGCTATGATTTTATTCATGTTTCTAACTTTAAATTAATTACAAGCAATTTACATATCACATATAACATAATTCTATAGGTTACACTTATCATTAACATTTATTAATACGTGTGTTGGTTATTTTTTAGATAACATTTGATTTCTGTCATTGAAAATCAACATAAATAGAGATGTGGGTGGATTGTGCCTTATCCTGGAAAAAATATCAATAAAATGAATGTAAAGTATAAAGAAAAAATCCAGACATATTGCATGAATATGATAAGTACATATGAATATTTCATGTGTTACAAGTAGTACACAACCACCTGGTAGGTCAGTTAACATGTTGTGTTACACAGCAAACACACATCTTTTGCTCACACTAAGCACAATGTTTTTGCTGCTAAACTTAAAAAAACAACTTGTTTAATGTTAAACGCCCTTTAGACGGGTTTTTGGTTTAATAATCTTCACAAGGTTTTTTTTTCCCACAAAAATCAGCATAATATGCTAATTTTCTTGCTTGCTTTTCGTGCTTCTGTTGCCATAAATCCTGTGAAGTCAAGTTGCAGCCAGATGAGCCCGCATTTTGATTCATGAATCAAAATCAGCTCTTATACTATAATTTGTTTTGTCTCCAAGCCGAATTTTAACAAATCTCCTCCTTCTAAACAGCCCATCGTGAAACATCAGGTGCAAAACGTTGATTCAAGGCCAAGCAGGAAGCTCCTGGTGTATTAGAAAAGCACCGTGTCAGGAGTAAGGGTTGCACATAACAGCCATCATGAGACACTTTAACACCCCTATCAATTTAAAGAGTTAACCAGACATGGCTGATTCTGGATACAAGGCCATCTGAGTCGTTTATGAAGCTTTTTATTTCAGCTGTAAATTAATTGTCAGGAAAGTGAAGAAGAGCTTTTGTGTCAGACAAAGAAAGTCCTTTCATATAAGAAGAGCAATTAGCCCGAGAGCGCGAACGCCATCCATTGATGTATTGATAATGTGTCATCCAGATGTGTGAGAGAGGTGGGAGGGTCGGGGAGGGGGGGAGACACTCCGTGAAACGACTCCCGGTCCTCCCGGTGGAAGGTTTCTGGAGGAGGATAGTTATCCTGATGGAACGTTTAGCGACTGCGAGGATGGCGAGATTCCAACACTAGGATGTCATTCCCAATGTAAATATCTATCAGGATGGTGAATTCTAGTTGGAAATGTTTACTTCCTGTTGATACTACAACATCTTTACATTAGGAGTGAGCGGCAGTAGCTGATGTGAGGACGTTACGGGGCCTCCGCATCAGAATCTGAGAAGAACCGCCGAACAAAAGCGTGCTAATGTGCTGGAGCCGTTTCTAAATGCAGCGGCGCTTTGTGAGGGAGAAGTCTTTAAACCAAGAAGAAGAAAGCATCAGATTATCTGTTTCTAAATATACCCCCACCCAGTCTCACAGAGGGTTGAGCAGCACCGGCCAAATTTCACAGAAGTGGGGTGGAAACGCTCGTCGTTACGTAAGCGTTGACTCATTTTGTGTCGACCTCAGAGGTGTTGGACGTTATATAAACGTTTTTTAATAGCTGATCAGAACTGGCCTCGCTGCTCTGCATGCTGTGATGTCGCTAAATGGTACGCGGCCGCTGAGGTCAGAGCAGACCGTCTCCAGATCTGTGCCCAGGTCAGCTGATCCGAGGCCCGTCCAATCCAACGACACCCAGAGTGAGGACTGTGAGGTCCAGTCGCCACGTCTGGATCCATGTGAATGTTAATGAGTGTGTGTGTGTGTGTGTGTGTGTGTGTGTGTGTGTGTGTGTATTGTGTGATCAGGGAACAGTGTGACACGGACACACATCAACCATTAGTCATATCAGCTTAACAGAGCACCGTGTGAGGCTGACACAGGAATTACCTGTTTATCTTTATTTATCTTTATTGATCTTTATTTACCTCTATCCTCGACATTATTTAATTCTATTTATCTTTATTTACCTTTATTGATCTTTATTTGACTTTATTTGATTCTATTTATTGATTCTATTTATCTTTACTTATATTTATTTACCTCTATTTTCTTTATTTAATTCCATTTATCTTTATTTGACCTTATTTACTTCTATTTATCTTTAGTTACCTCTCTTTATCTTTATGTACCTTTATTTATCTTTATTTACCTTTATGTATCTTTATTTATCTCTATATTTCCCTTTGTTTATCTTTATTTATCTCTATTCATCTATAATTAACTTTATTCATCTTTATAGACTACCTTCCCACTTTCCTATCGACCCCCCCCCCCCCCACCCATTTGGACCGATCCCATCAGCCTACCAGAAAGCCTCAGCCAGATCATCAAGAAGAGTCGCCATGGATACCGATTCCAAGGCGGGGCAACAATCAGCAACCTGCTCTACCTGGATGATGTCACGCTGTTCACCAGGAAGGAGTGTGAAGACAAGACAAGGAAAGACGATCCGACCTGGGGGGTTGGACGACATCTAGCATGGGTAGAAGTACCCTGAGATCCAAGAGGGTAACGTACAGAACGTCAAACTGCCACCACCCCCCCCCCCCCCCCGAGTCCCAGGACTCTGGTAGAACCTGGGTCGGTGTTGGTGTCCAGCCAGACATCCGTCACGCCTCTGAGCTCCGCCCCCCCCAGTGAATAATTCTCGCTGTGATTTCCTTCAGGTGAATTTCTCCTCTATTTTTCTGATATCAAAGTAAATCTTAGACAAAATGACAAACTGGGAGAACTGAACTCCGCGGTTTGATCTGTAAATATTGAGCAGGAATGGGCGAGAGCACCGATAAATAATGTCACAGTCTGTTGAACAGCGTTAATGATTTATGCTGCGATCTGTCTCTTATTTTGAAAAGCCTAGTAGACGGTATCCAGACGTGAACGGTGAGTGTCTCCGTTGGCGTTGGTTGAACTCCTCGTCTGCCAGTCGCCAGCTGGACCTGAAGCTACGGCCTCCAGAACACGGAGCCGCTACATCCTTTAGCCTGTAGCTACGACATCACACGCCTTCAGCCACATGACACACCAGCTTCTGTGATTGGTGGCAGCCGCGGTTAACAGTCTGGGCTGCCAGAAGTTTGGCGTGTTGTAGTATTGCTAGCCACAGGTTTGCTAACCTCAGCGTTGCTAGCTGGAGCATTGTTCGCTACAGTTTAGCTAGCTATAGCATTGTCGGCTGCTGCATTGTCACTAGCAGCATTGCTAGCCACAGCATTGTTAGTTGCAGCAATGCTAGCTACAGCATTGTTAGCTTGAGCATTAAGCTCTACAATTTTGTTAGCTACACCATTGTTAGCTGATGCGTTGTCAATTGCAGCCTTGCTAGCCACGGCATTGTTAGCTGGGGCATTGCTAGCTGCAACATTGTTACCTGCACTATTGCTAGCTGCAGCATAGCTAACTGCAGCATCGTTAATGTCATCATTGTTAGCTACAGCATTGTTAGCTGCAGTATTGTTAGCTGCATCATTGTTAGCTACAGCATTTTTACCTGTATTATTGTTAGCTACAGCGCTGCTACACACGACAGGTGTATTTATATGACGCAGTTTGTCAAGACATGAATACATTCAGAAAGTAAACTCGTCCAACAGGAAATGACTCGTTGAAATCAATCGCAAGGTGTTTTCACTTCCTGTCCCGAGTCATGTGATTGTGGGGCTCCGGAGGCTCGTGACGTCCTCCAGGTTTTCATCTGTATGAACAACTTGGCCGTGTTGTCCTGTTGTTGTTTTCCTTCCTGATGTTGTTTATTGATTGACAGCTTGGTGTCACCTTGACCTGAGTGATTGATTCCGAATCGGAAACACTTCCGGCCGGACCTCCTTTTGGGACGGACTTGTGAAGGTGAGCCTATTTCCGGGTCACCAATGGCGAAAAACGGCGGGAGGGACCCCCCGCAGCGCGCACGCGCCATGATTACCTCTCATTAGGGGACGTATTAGCCAATAACGCGAGGCTGCGCGCGCGCTCTCGTCGGCGCTAGGATCCGGAGGAGCCCCCCTCCCTCCCCCCTCCCTCCCTCTCTCTCTCTCTCTCTCTCTCTCTCTCTCTCTCGTCTCGAGACTGTTTTAAAGTCTCTGTCAGGCTTGGGCTCGCGCGCTACTTCCTGGACGGCAGAGGAATGGGAAGCTGCACGCGCGTCTCCTCCACCGACTCCGTCTCTCTGATCTCCGCGTACGCGACCAGCGCTGCCTCCACCGCCGCTGCCGCATCAGCGACGACGCGCCGCGCGGACCGCCGCTGCCGCCGCTAGTCTCCACCTGCCGCATCCGAGTAGTATGAACGCAACCCGGAATATCTGCGGGATCTCCGGACGGAAAGACTCACCGGTGGACCTCTGAGAGAATCTCCGCCCTCCGCGCGGCAAACCGCGTCCGTCCGGGACTCCGTCCGCGCCGCGTCTCCGGCAGCTGCTTTTTACGCAGCGGAGGTGCCGCTGATTTAGTCGCAAATAAAAAGGGAGAAACTCAACAGTTGTTGCCGCTGATTGTTTGCATGTCGACGTGGGCATCACGGCCATGTGGGGGCTACTGCAATCGCGTCGCCGGTGGATTTGCTCCGTGGTTTTCCCAGCCGTCCTCCTCTTCCTCCGGGCCGACTGTCATCCCGGTAAGTTTCCTCTTCTCTAAAGTCACACACTATTTTATTAATTCATTCATTTATTTATTTGCATTCATTGTCCGTGAACGTGACGCTGATGACGTTGAAGTGGATCCCGTTACCAGCGTCCGTTAACGGGATGGGAATATCGCGCACACGGAGGGGCTTGACGCGCTCCCACCGGCGCGCACCGGCGCGGCGGGGACGCATCATTCGGTGGAAGGGTTTTTATGTAACGGAGTGATAACAGGGGGGGTGGGGGGGGGGGTTATCTGTCCGGTTCCTGTTCGAATCGGTTCCACAGACCCGGACAGGGGAGGGTTGGGTTAGTGGTGGGGCAGGTGGGGTAGGTGGGGGTCCGGGCAGGGGTAGTTGGGTCAGATGGAGGGAGGAAGATATGATGGCTTGTCCGCCGCCAAAGCTGTTATCACGGAGCCTGGAGCGGGACAGCAGGGCTGTGAAGCCCCCCCACCCCCCACCCCCCTACAAGAACAGACACACACACACACACACACACACACACACACGCCGGTTTTCACACCCATGAGGATGTGTTGGTCAAAAAAAAAAAAAAGAAATTAACCACAGTCGTCATTAAATGAAGGTTTCTGGTCACATGACGTAATCAAACTTCATCCAGCTGTTTTTATTATTTAAAAACAAATTTTTTTTAACGTTAATCTGGATTCAGACCCGAACGCCGTTCACACCACAGGTGTGACATCCGGATCCGGCAGGAACCACCACACAACGCGTCCCGTTTCGGACCCGGATCTCCAGTTGCGACTCATCACGGCTGCGCCGTTAGCCCCGACGCCGTTAGCCCCGACGGCGTTAGCCTACTTTTCACCTTCACCAGATTAGCGCTTTCCATTCCTTCAGATGTGAAACACAGGCGGGAGGAGACGCGCTCTAATCCGTACAGCGTTCAGCCCTGCAGGCTTACATCCCGTTAAAGGTTTGCATAAAACATGACGGTTCTTCTTCCAGTTGCACATCAACATCAGAACCTCAACGTCCTGCAGGACCAGGAGATCCGAATCGACCCAGAACCCCATCGGGGGATTGTTTCATGTTGGAATGAACGGTGGATAAAAACGCGGAATAAAATCCTCGGATCCTGGATGTTGAAGCTTCTCGGATCTCCTCCACTTGGACCTCCGAGTGACGCATGCGTCGGAGCTGAAAGGGTTAATAATCGCTCATAAATCAAAACGCTCCGGATGGATGATGGATGGATGGAGGGATGGATGGATGTGGAGGATTGATTTATCCCCCCCCCCCCCTCGGCTGCTGATGAAGGATGGATAAAACAAACTCACCACCAGAAGTTCTCCAGCCGTCAGCAGGCGACGCTGCGTTCAGGCGTCGCGTAAAAAAATCCGAGAGCGCTAAATCTGACGTGTAACTATCTGTAGATTAAAACCATTTGACTGTGACAGAAAAATGTGACTCCAATCGACCAATCGGAGGCCTCCTTTTCCTCTTCCTCCCTTCACTGGTGGAATAAAAGAATAAAAAAAAAATCTGATTTCCAGATTTGGGTCAAGCGTTTAGCCGGAATCCGACGACGGGTTGTGTTTGTGGATTTACGGTCGGATGTAAAAGCCGGTCGGTTGGTCGGACCCTGCTGAGTTAACGATCTCTCGTTCTGTACTTGACCTCCTCGACCGCCTCGCGCCGCCGCCGGCGCCCCGGCGAGGACGAGGAGGGACGGGATGATGAAGGAGCCGAGATGAGAGCGCTCGTTCCCCCGCTGGGCCTCCTCATCCTCACAGCCGTCAGTGATAATCCAGCTGTGGAGAGGAGCCCCCCCCCCCCCTCACACACACACACACACACACCTCCACAGCCTTCCTAGACCTCCTCCGGGGGGGGCGGTACCAGGAAGTGTCGTATCAATCCGCCAACACGCCGTAAAGAACTAGATCCGGTCTGGATGGCGTTCAGTGGAGGTCAAAGGTCAGCGTCAGAAATGAAACTTGTGTGAAATATTTACCTACATATTATTTTTATTTATTTTTTTGTGTTTGTTTGTTTATTAAATTCAACAACTTCATCACCGACACGCCAGCAAACGCGTCACATGACCACCACCTCCGTCTCCGTCGCCCAGGTGATGGCCGCTCCTTCATCTTCCGAACATCTGTTTCTATATTTTAGCCGAGCGTCGCCACGTGAGGGGGCGGGCGGGCGGGGGGGGGGATGACATCTCCGACCCCGTCGCGGCGCCGCTCTTGGTGAACCAATCCCGCGAGAGCGAGGAAGAGGAGGATGAAGAAGAGAAAGAGTTTGGCCTTCGTCGCGTCGTGAGAAATGAATGGGCGCCGTCGCGCCCCCCCCCCGGCGGCGAGGAAAAACAGAACAGTCATTGTAATTTCACAACAACTGCCTGAGCTAGCACCCCCCCCACACCCCCACTCTCCAACCCCCCCACCACCCATCCAGTTCTGTCTCCTTCCTCCTCCTCCTTCTAGTGCTGCTTTGTTAAACAGGTGTCACAGACCTGTTCTCCTGGCAGGGGAGGTGCTGGGGGGGGGGGGGCAGATGTGGCATGGGGGCCCCCCCTCAGTCCCCAACATTATCATCATCATCATCTCTGCGCCATTATCTTCCTCCTCTGGCCGGTAAAACGCTCACAAACCGGGTGAGCTTTATCAGCCGGTACGGGTTGCCGCCGTCGTCGCCACCGGTGGAGGAAGAGGAGCAGATAGGAGGAAGAGGACCGCCTCCATTGTGGTTTCAAATGATGCTGCTTTTGTCGCACAAAGGGGGGGGGGAACTTAAGATAAATAGGGGCGATAGGCGGAACAATGGCGACGATGATATGACGAGACTCTAATGATATCTGGAGGGAGGGGGGGGGGGGGCGCGATGGATCCCGGCGACGCCTTCGATTGGCGTTTCCGCTCAGCCGAGCGCGCCGCCGGCTTTTTAATCTGTTTCTTATCAGCTTGTATTTTTTTGTTTTTTTTTCCTCGGCGTCTCAGGTTGGAAATGGAGAGCCCCCCCCACACCCCCCCCATTCCTCTTCCTCCTACTCCTCCTCTTCCTCGCTGCTCCCAGGCTTTAATGGGCTTCTGGAAATAAGGCCTCCTCTTCCTCCTCGCCATTGTTCCGCTTCATCGTGTTCATCAAGTCCGCCGCCGGATGATTCTGAGTCGCGTTTGGTTTTCTGGAGGGGGCTTCCTCTTCCGCTTCCTCTTCCGCTTCCTCTTCCCCTTCCTCTTCCCCTTCCTCTTCCTCTTCCTCTTCCCCTTCCTCTTCCCCTTCCTCTTCCTCTTCCTCTTCCTCTTCCTCTTCCTCTTCCCCTTCCTCTTCCCCTTCCTCTTCCCCTTCCTCTTCCGCTTCCGCTTCCTCTTCCCCTTCCTCTTCCGCTTCCTCTTCCCCTTCCTCTTCCCCTTCCTCTTCCGCTTCCTCTTCCCCTTCCTCTTCCCCTTCCTCTTCCCCTTCCTCTTCCTCTTCCTCTTCCTCTTCCCCTTCCTCTTCCTCTTCCCCTTCCTCTTCCTCTTCCCTTTCCTCCTTCCTGTCTTCCTTCTTCTTCCTCTAACGGCGGCGGCGCGTTCACGCGTCTCTGTGACAAACGCTCCGGTTAAAAAGTCATTACCTTTGTGACCCAAATAAAGGGGTGGAGCCAGACTCTAGCCCCACCCCCATGTTCACGCTCTCACTTCCAGTTTCCTGGCCTTCAGGCCGGAGCTGGGGGGGAAAACAAACGTTAAGAAATAAACACAAACAGGCTGGATCGACGTTAGGAATCTGTTCCTGTCCCCTGGTCGCCCTGCTTCCTGTTGGTAAACAAACCAGTAAACAACCAGTAAACAACCAGTAAACAACCAGTAAACAACTAGTAAACTACCAGTAAACCAAGAAATAACCAGTAAACCAAAAAACCATTGTAAACTACCAGTAAACAACCAGTAAACAAACAGTAAACCAATAAACAACCAGTAAACAAACAGTAAACCAATAAACAGCCAGTAAACAGCCAATAAATTAACAGTAAACCAATAAACAGCCAGTAAACAACCAATAAATTAACAGTAAACCAATAAACAACCAGTAAACAACCAATAAATTAACAGTAAACCAGTAAACAGCCAGTAAACAACCAATAAATTAACAGTAAACCAGTAAACAGCCAGTAAACAACCAGTAAACAAACAGTATAGCAATAAACAGCCAGTAAACAACCAATAAATTAACAGTAAACCAATAAACAACTAGAAAACAAACATTATACCAATAAACAGCCAGTAAACAACCAATAAATTAACAGTAAACCAATAAACAGCCAGTAAACAACCAATAAATTAACAGTAAACCAATAAATAACTAGAAAACAAACATTATACCAATAAACAGCCAGTAAACAACCAATAAATTAACAGTAAACCAATAAACAGCCAGTAAACAACCAATACATTAACAGTAAACCAGTAAACAACCAGTACAATAACAGTAAACCAATAAAAAACCAGTAAACAAACAGTAAACCAATAAACAACCAGTAAACAAACATTATACCAATAAACAGCCAGTAAACAACCAATAAATTAACAGTAAACCAATAAACAGCCAGTAAACAACCAATAAATTAACAGTAAACCAATAAATAACTAGAAAACAAACATTATACCAATAAACAGCCAGTAAACAACCAATAAATTAACAGTAAACCAATAAACAGCCAGTAAACAACCAATACATTAACAGTAAACCAGTAAACAACCAGTACAATAACAGTAAACCAATAAAAAACCAGTAAACAAACAGTAAACCAATAAACAACCAGTAAACAAACAGTAAACCAATAAACAAACAGTAAACAAACAGTAAACAAACAGTAAACCAATAAAAAACCAGTAAACAAACAGTAAACCAATAAACAACCAGTAAACAAACAGTAAACAAACAGTAAACCAATAAACAGCCAGTAAACAACAAGGAGACCAGTAAACGCTGTCTGGCACCAGAAACAAAGACGTGAAGGAAGCCCAGAGGTCAAAGGTCAGACCAGCCAATCCCGCGTCTTGTTTTTGTCTTTGGGGGAGGGGTGGTTGCGTGTCGCCCCTGAGGCCTTCTGGGTGTTAAAGGGGGCGGGGCTGACAGGCTGTCGGGCGGCTGGAGGCCGACGGCAACACTAAACAAACAGCAGGAGGTGACGGGGTGGGGGTGTCGGGGTGGGGGGTGACAGCCAATGAGCGTTCACGCCACACCTGTCCCGTAGATTTAACGCCGCCGGCCGTTTCCGACACACCGGATTGATGTTCCTGACAGGGGGGGCGGCTGACGGACGCCGGGCGGCGTTTTTTTCGACCCCCCCCCACGACACGTGTCGCCTCGCAGACACTTTGTGTTCTTTTGTCAGACTCCGTCGTCTGGCGGCGCTGACAGCTCGCCGATACGCCGTTGGGAGGTGTGAACGCCCCCCCCCCCCACGTGAAACGCTCGCCAGTCGCCTCCCATCAGTCACCGCCGCTGACGGGGGGGGAGAGGAAGCAGCTGCTGCTCCCCCAGGACAGTGAGGCGGTGGGTAATGGCTCGGTGGCGTCCCCCCTTTCCTGGCTCCGCCCCCTGGCGACGACGCGTCCGTTTTGGTTCACGTCTCCCACGATTCCATCCGACAGCCAATCGATAGACTTATTCTCTTCTTCCACTTTTGTTTCTGGATCCTGCCCCGCCCCCTTCCCCCCTAATCCCTCCCCTTTTAGATGGGGGTTGATCCCCCCCCCCTTCTTTTCTACATACTTCTATAAATGTGGATTATTTTTTCTGAACAGCCCAAAATAATTGCCATGACATTAAATCCCATTCCTCCACACAATGGAAAAATGAATTCACACACACACACACACACACACACACACACACACACACACCTTGTTTTACAGTTGCTCGTGACGTCTGCCGCCGGAGCCGTTAATGAATTAAGTGACGACGATTAGGATTCAGGGTGAATCTCAAAGTCGTCATGGCGACGGAGGCGGCGAAGACGGGTGAGGACACCTTTTAAAAAGCTCCTCCCTGGGTGTTAATGAGGAAATAAATATGATATCACCGTTTTATGGAGACGGACGGCGGCCGCCGGCTCCCGCGGCGACAGGAAACCAAACTTATTTACAGCCTGGATCTTATTTTGAGGTTCTGGCGTCCGTTCAGCGGCGATAATCGTTGACTCAGCGGGTTAATTGCTGGATTTGGCTTCATCAGCATGAGGCAATAAAACGGGAGCAGTTCTAACATTAGTGCTCATGCTAATGCTAGCTGTTTACAGAGTTGCGGCGTGATGAGTGGTTATAACAGGTCATAGCTTGGGGTCCTAACGTCCTCAGTTCTGGACTGATTTGATTAACCTTGATGGAGGAATGGGGCCGGTGCCAGGAATGGAATGGGACCATTGAGTTTGGAGAGGATCCATGTGGGTCTGTGGACGGTGCTTTACTTCCTGGTTTGCGGGCATTGCTTTACTTCCTGGTGTGTGGACAGTGCTTTACTTCCTTCTCTGCAGATCATGTTTTACTTCCTGGTTTGCCCGTGGCGTTTTATTTCTTGGTTGGCAGACATCACTTTACTTCCTGTTTTGCAGACCGTGTATTACTTCCTGGTGTGCAGACGGCGCTTTACTTCCTGGTTTGCCTGCAGGTCTTTACTTCCTGGTTCACAAACAATGTTTTACTTCCTGGTTTACAAATGCGCGTTTACATTCTGGTTTACAAACGGTGCTTTACTTCCTGGTTTACAAATGAAGCTTCCTGGTTTACGAACAGTGCTATACCTCCTGCTTTGCCTAGGTTTCTTTACTTCCTGGTTTACAAACAATGCTTTACTTCCTGGTTTACGAACAGTGCTTTACATTCTGGTTTACGAACGTCGCTTTACTTCCTGGTTTACGAACAGTGCTTTTCTCCCTGGTTCATGAACGTCGCTTTACTTCCTGGTTTACAAACAGTGCTATACCTCCTGCTTGACCCTGCAGTTCTTTACTTCCTAGTTTGCGGACGGTGCTTTACTTCCTGGTTTACAAGCAATGATTTACTTCTTGGTTTGCGGGCAGTGCTTTACTTCCTGGTTTACAAACAGTGCCTTACTTCCTGGTTTGCCTACAGTGCCTTACTTCCTGGTTTGCCTACAGTGCCTTACTTCCTGGTTTCTCGGGGCGTGCTTGAATTATCACCAGCATTGATTCATACGTCTTCTGTTAGCACTCCGTCAGACCGCTGGAGTGAACGCTCATCCATCAAACCCTCCACACTCCATCGCCGGCTCCCACTCCTTAAATTAATTTTGTACCCCCACCCCATCACCCCCCCTCTACCCCTCTATTCCACCCATTCCAACACCACATAAGCAGCTCCCAAATCAACCCGTTGCCTGCCCCCCGGTCTCACGGCTGTACCTCAATCAAATATTTACGAAGGCGGCGCAAACATTCTTTTAGCCACGCTTTTCGTTTCCACTGGGGGTGGAGGGGGGGTGGGAGGAGCCATGGAGCTCCGTCCAGCTGCCGATGGAGCTTTCATCCAATCAGACGGATGGATTCTGAGTAGCAATAAATATTCCTAGAGCAGGGGGAAGATTTAATATTCTGTTCTAACAGCGAAACACTGAGTTTCAGGTGAACTTCCTGTGATGCGACAGGAAGTGGTGAATAAACCGCCACTGAATCAACCCTTCAGGCTGGAGTGAGGGTTCTAATCCCCCCCCCTCCTCACGTCCCGGGACTCGGCGGAGGTTGATGCCTATTGTCCCGGCCTGATCCACCCCCCCTCCCTTGAAGGCAGCGCAAATAAAGGCAGTGAATAAAGAAGAGAGAAAATCACTAGATGCCAGGAAGTGTTGTGTCACACGGAACAGAGAGGCGCCCTCATTAAATTCCTGCAGCGGCGTTGGTTTTTCCACTTTAATGCTTGGGAGATGTTGGCTTCCTCCTCAGAGGGGGAGGGACGGGGACCATGGTTGGTTTGGGGGGGGGGGTGGTAATTTGTCGTTGCTCCAGAGGGAGGTGCTTTAAACATCAGTGCTCCATTGTCTTTCTTCTTTCTGACCCCACTCTGCCTCCATCCTCCTGGAAGGGGGGGTCGGCTTCTACCTCACCTAACCTGCTTCCATAATGGGGGGGCTCTCTACTGTTAACCTACTGTCACCTACCAGATAGCTCCTGTTATAGCATCCCGGTTATGGTTATTAATGTATGCAGTATCTCTGAATGAGTTTGAGCCAGTTAGCTCCACCTACACCCCCTGTAGCTCCGCCCACTGGGTTCACATCTTCTCTCCAGCCTTCACTCTTTTGTCTCCATCTCTATCCGTCGTTTTTCTTCCGCCGTTCCTAAAGAATAGCCCCCCACTCCTCCCTCCGCCTGCCAGGCGTTCACCGGGTCTGGATGGACGAGTCGAGCCCCGATTGGATAAAGTCGGCCTCCATTCCTCACCGCTAGACAAGCAGCCGTGTTCCACCTGAAACGTCTTTGGATTTACGCGGCGTGCCGCGGCCATCTTTCTTCCGTTAATCACCTCGGGGGCCGGGCGCTCCGACTCGCCGCGTCCCCGGGCCGATGGATGACCTGCAGGGGAAATCGAATGGAATGCAGCCAAGCCTGACGCTCCCGCCGTTCCTTCCAGTAGCAGACGGAGAGAAGCAACAGCGCAGCAAAGTAATTCAGTACCGGAGGCCAGGAAGCAGCTTTTCTGCTAAGTCAGTGCATGTTGTAAAAGACTTATCCCGAGATAAACTCCTGTTTGTTCTGATCCTGAATCTGTTGGTCAACATGGGTGAATTAGCTGAATTTGGCTGCTAGGACTCCGATTGTCTGGTTCCTAGCCGCTGGCGCCGGAGGCAACTCATTATTTAGGCCAGTGGCCACCAACCCTGGAGCCGTGGACCAGTATCGGCCGCAGACGGACTACAAAACCAACATTATATCTGTTTTATCTATTATCTGATTCTAGACGACGTTTTGTTCTGGAATTTTAGCAGACTGTCTCTGACGCATCGGTTTGTGAGTCACTCTTTATGATTGAAGAAGCCAAAAACTTAATAATGTGATAAATTTGCTCATTTTTTGAAATGCAATAGACTAATAACGTAATTAAAAGTCCTGAACCAATAACGTAATAACTTTTGGCCAATTGCATAATAATTCAGGGCTAGGCTCCGGGACTTTTGGCTGCTAATGTAATAATTAGTGGTTTGATTTCGGGACTTTTGGCTCATAATATAATAATTAAAGGTTAGGGACTGTTGGCTAATAGTATAATAATTACAAGTTTAGATTCAAGACTTTTGGATAATAATGTAATAATCAAAGCTTGGCTTCAGGACTTTTTGCTAATAAGATAATAATAAGGGATCAGGGTTCTGGACTTTTGGGTAACAGCATAATAATTAGAGGTTAGGGACTTTTGGTTAATAATGTAATAATTAGAGGTTTGGCCTTGGGACTCCTGGCTAATGACAATTAGCCTCCAAAAAGAAACAATGAACTCAGATCACTGGGAGCCAGAGGTGGAGGAGACGGCGGCCGACAGCTCCCCCCGACCGTTCAAACATGGACTATTCAATATTTAATTAACAGAGGAAACATTTAGACACGGAACGACGTGGTTAGTGACTCACGTGATCAATAAACAGATCATTTAAAGGTTCCAGGCTAATTTAATTTCTTCTTCTTTGTCTTCGCTGGAGAAGAAACGACCCCTCCTGATTTTACTGGTCCGGTCTGGCGCTGGTGTCCCCCCCCCCACCGCCCCACCCCCGGGTTAGCCCGTTAGCTTAGCATCTGCTCTGACTGATCACCTCTGTGGGGGAAGCAGACGGCCGGTTTTGCTGTCCGGCGTTACGACGCGTGCTACTACGTTTTATGGGACGACTTGTTCTGATTGGCTCGTAAAGTCGCCGCGGCGCGCCGCTAGCGGAGCGGAGACAGCTCCTCTAGTGACGACTTAACGGACTCGTTTACGGACGGTCGTATCGCAACTTCTGTTTCTGGGCGGAACGCATCATCCACCGTCCTCGCCATGCTCCTATAATTAAAGATAGCAGAGCGTTTGCACTAAAATAATGGCTATCGTTAGCATTGCTAATTTGACATCATGTGTTCTGCTTCAAATGGGTGACCTCTGCTGACCTTTAACCTTTTGAGACCTGACCCTGCTAATAAGCTAATGATATGGATGTTTCTGTTTCCGTATCCCACCCGCCGTTATTTTTTTGGGCCCCCTCATTTTCCGTGATGGATTCTAGGGGCGCCCCTGGAGGAAACTTCTGGATGTGATGCTGACAGGCAGCTGGCAAGCCAACCACAAGTGAAATGTAATTAGCGCTGAAGTGGCGAGCCCCGCTTCAGCCAGCGCCGTCATCTCCGGGCCTATTAGCCAAAATTAGCTCAGGCTTTAAAAACACAGTCGCTTGCGGGCTCTGAAGAGTCACACTTCTCCCTGTCCTTGCCAGGAGCCCCCTTTTCACACCCCTCCTCACTTTGTTTCAGCTTTTAGGAGGTGGGAACCAGGAGGTGGGGGCATGTTTTCTTACATCCGGCTTTCTGTCGGGCGCCAGAGCCTCACATCAAATCCCACGTCCCCCGTCGTAGGCGGAACACGGTTTTTCCATTACGATGCCTGTCGGGCTCCGATCCCACCTGGTCGGGGGTCGCGTGCTAGTGCGGATGAGGGGGCGTTTTGGTGTTGCAGGCTAAGTGTCACTAACACGATAGCTTCATGGACTGAAGCACGGAAACCAAATCAAAACTTTATTATCCGGGAAGAGGAAACAGAACTGGAACCACGGCAACGGCGTTCCGCGTTGTGTTTGTAAAAATTTTACGATCCAGGAAATAGACAGCTCCAAACACATTGGCTAACAATAGCACGATTGCGTTGGGCGGAGTTAAACTTCATTATAAGAGTTGTGTATCATTTGAATTTTTCTGATTCTGATTCTAATTAAAAAAAACAACAAACAAACAAAGCATTTTCTTTTTAATATTTTTTTATTTATTATTTAAATTTTTTTGATTTCTATCTATCTATCTATCTATCTATCTATCTATCTATCTATCTATCTATCTATCTATCTATCTATCTATCTATATTTATACATCTATTTTATCTATTTTTTTTGTTTTTTAATGTATTTTGTATCTATTTTTTTTTTTTTTTTAAATTTTTTTAAGTTTTATTTTCTTCTTCCTTCACAGACGTAAAAGCAGATTTTATTAAACCCTGAATAGAAGTTCGATCCCTTAATGGAACTATTTTATTTTGTGTTCCGTGTGGGGAAACTAAATAATATCAGAGGAGAAACTCTTTGAATTCTTTTCTAAACGTAATGGAGCCGAGTCGATCTCTCAGAAGACGATATCATTACAACAATTATCACAGCGCCGGGATTCCACGACTCGATGGGAGGCGGGCTTATCAGGAAAAGAGGATTTTGGTAACCACGGTAACCAGGATGAAAATCTGCTTGGGGGGCGTGAAAGGCGGGAAGCGTTTGACGTTCCTGACGGCGTCCAATCAGATGATCCGATGAGGCTGCGGGAGATCGCAGGTGGAGATAGAGTCTTATCTGTGATGACGCCGTCGCTCTCGGTTCTGGTTCTCGTGTTGTCGGTCGTCGCCAGGCCACGTCATCCAACGTCATCCAACATTATCCAACATTTTTAGCCAAGAGGAAGTTGTAGCCATGAGGTCATGAGGTCATGAGGTCAGGTCTGCTGGTTCCTTCCTGTTTCCTGAGTCTTGCCGCGGCAGGAAGTGACTCCAAACTCCCAATTCTCACCAGGAGGAGGCGGAGTTAATCCGGATCCGGCGTCGGGGGGGGGGGGGGGTCTTATCAACTGAAACATCCTGATGTCACTGGGTGTGTCTTTACTGTAATGATTATTGTGGGTTTAAAGGTGCGACACATGGTCGCGGCGTCGCCGTGAAATCGCCCTTCTGATCGCCGAGGGCCGGATTTAAGCCGTTATCTCTGACGGGAGTCGAGCCGCGACGGCGAATCAAAGACGTGACGTTCTCCGCTCACAGGAGGAGGGTCTGGGTTTGTTGGGGGGGGGGGGGGGCGGCGGTCTGGAAGGCCTTATCAGGCTGACTCAAACCTGGCCAGGCATCGCCGCCGCCCAGGCGTCCCCGGCGCCGCTTTGAAAGGCCTTTCTGATGTGGGACCGGAGCCGCTGATGGCGGCGGCGACTGGCGACTGCTGATACTCTCTGCCTTCACATGAAACAACCTTCAGCCAGGAGTTATTTTCATAGTGAGGTTTTGTGAACGCCGCCCACACCTGCGTCCTATTTTTTAAATCGATTCCTCCCCGGCGCTGCCGTTTTAATCAGACTTAAAGTTAAAAAAATAAAATAAAATAAATAAAGGTGTCGGAGAAATAAGTTTTCAAATCCGTTTCATCCTTTCGTTCTGCAGGGAAGGAGGAAAATTTTACAGCCTGACAAGCGGAATAATTATGTTTACATCCAGAGAAATTACTAACCAATCAGAGCTCACGCCCGTCGGATAAGTTTGAGACTGTCGACCAATCAGAAGCTGCGTTTCTGACGTCTTATTTGGTTTGTGAATGAAAAATAATCTTTCATTCCAGAGATTTTACATGTATTTTCTAGGTTGAAGCTACGCTAATGCTAATACTAACCTAGTAGCTGAATCTTGCATTATGGGATGTATTTAACCATTAATGCGTTTTTACAGAGGCTTTCTCTAAATTTCAGGACATCCTGTTGTTTCGTTTCCATGGCGAGGTCAAACGCTAATTTGATCGCGGCGTTAGCAGGCTGATGCTAAATCAGCGCTCGGCTAAACGCGGGTTTGATTCACGAGGGCGGAGCATCTGCCCCACCCCCCCACCCCCTCCCCTCCCCCCGATTCAGTTCTTCATCCCGAGATGTGACGGAAAACAACCGTGTGGGGGGTGACATTCGGACGGAGCACGAGCTATCGCTAGCGCCACCAGGCTAACGATAATGGATGTGAATTGGATTAAATGGGCTGGGTGGAGAACATTAGCGCTAAGGTCAGAGCTACTATTGTAGTGTGACTCACTCCCTCCAATTGTAATCTCTCTAATTAGGCCTCGCCGCTGTTAGCCAGCAAACCCCCCCCCCCACTCCGCCCCACCCTCCCCCATCCATCCCCCGTCCAAGGAGGACGAAGGGGGGGGGGGGGAGGCCGGACAGCTCCAAGGTGGACAGAAGTGATGTGATGCTGAGTGAGGAGGATGAATAATGAAAAAGAAATCCAATAATCTAATTAGAATCAGGAGGAATCCCTGCTGGACAAGAACCCGGCGACCCGGATTAATGCCCCGGGTCACGATTAGACATCCGACGCCCAGCATCTGGAATCCCAACGGGCTCCCAGAGCGAAACCGATCAGGCTGCTGATGATCAATCATCAGAAATATCCTGATCGACAGTTGAGGAAATGATAATTGTAATGTAATTTTGTGAGTTTACCAGTTTGGGATCATTAAAGTTTATCTAATATAATCTAGTATAATCTAATCCGTCAATACAAGTCCAGGTTCACGCAGTGAAACAGTCCAGGTTCACGCAGTGAAACAGTCCAGGTTCACGCAGTGAAACAGTCCAGGTTCACGCAGTGAAACAGTCCAGGTTCACGCAGTGAAACAGTTCAGGTTCACGCAGTGAAACAGTTCAGGTTCACACAGTGAAACAGTCCAGGTTCAGGTTCACGCAGTGAAACAGTCCAGGTTCACACAGTGAAACAGTCCAGGTTCACGCAGTGAAACAGTCCAGGTTCACGTAGTGAAACAGTCCAGGTTCACGCAGTGAAACAGTCCAGGTTCAGGTTCACACAGTGAAACAGTCCAGGTTCACGCGGTGAAACAGTCCAGGTTCACGCAGTGAAACAGTCCAGGTTCACACAGTGAAACAGTCCAGGTTCACGCAGTGAAACAGTTCAGGTTCACGCAGTGAAACAGTTCAGGTTCACGCAGTGAAACAGTCCAGGTTCAGGTTCACGCAGTGAAACAGTCCAGGTTCACGCAGTGAAACAGTCCAGGTTCAGGTTCACACAGTGAAACAGTCCAGGTTCACACAGTGAAACAGTCCAGGTTCAGGTTCACGCAGTGAAACAGTCCATGTTCAGGTTCACACAGTGAAACAGTCCAGGTTCACACAGTGAAACAGTCCAGGTTCAGGTTCACGCAGTGAAACAGTCCAGGTTCAGGTTCACGCAGTGAAACAGTCCAGGTTCAGGTTCACACAGTGAAACAGTCCAGGTTAATCCTGATGTACCACCAGAGGTCACATGTCCGTGAGGGCGGAGCCTCTAAGTTATTTTTGTCTTTGAAGGTGACATAATTACTAGGTGACGACTGGACGGATTCTCATGGAAGCCTTTAGCTGTATAAATTGCTCCATTTTAAGCTAATAGTTTTTGACTTGTGACCAATGAATCAGACGCTTAAAGGAGTGTCTGACGCTCATGTTGGTACAAACGCTTCCTGATTGTCGCCAACTTTAAATCGAAAATTATCTTTTTTTTTGCCGTTTTTTAAGAAATCCCTGATAAGTGAATGAACAAAACGAGCAGCTGGTGTGTGTGTGTGTGTGTGTGTGTGTGTGTGTGTGTGTGTGTGTGTGTGTGTGTGTGTTTGGACAGGAAGCTGCTGGTCTCTAAAGATGCGACTCAAAGCGTCGATGGAGTTCGTTTGGATTCATGTCAGAGTTTTACCTTAAAGCAACCGATGTGTTAATGAAACGCTGAAGCATCAAGGTGTGTTTTTCATTTGACAGCTCGTATGTGTGTGTGTGTGTGTGTGTGTGTGTGTGTGTGAGATGTGTGTGGAATGCTAATGCAGGGACTTGTGTTTCCACGTGAACCGAGCAGGTTGTTTATTATGCAGCTGCAGGAGAGACTGAGCTGCATTTACAGAGATGGAGGGAAGGAGGGATGGATGATGGATGGATGGAGGGATGGATGATGGATGGATGGATGGAGGGATGGATGATGGATGGATGGATGCAGAGATAATTTTATACATTATTTCACTGTCAAAATATATCAAAATGTTTTTCATCAAACTAAGTGTTTCTGCAGACGTTTCCATATATCCATCCGTCCTTCCATCCGTCCTTCCATCCGTCCTTCCATCCATCCATCCATCCATCCATCCATCCATCCATCCATCCATCCATCTTGTTCCTCTTCCAGGGCTCCACCCAGTTGGATTTGTGACTTCTTTAAATGTTCTCAGTCAATCCCCCAAAAAGGGGCGGGGCCAGGAAATGACGCGTTCACTAATTCACCTTCATGGTGAATTCTGTCCTCATTGTCTTGAGGAGCCAGATATAAAACGAGCCTCTGGTGGCTTCCTTTTATCCAGTTAGCCTGTTAGCCTATTAGCCTGTTAGCATCTGTATCGGTATACTGGTACCAGTATATAGCATCGGTATAAGAATGCAGATTGAAATGTGGACTTTGGCTTGAGGTAATAGCATGGGATGTGTGCGTGTGTGTGTGTGTGTGTGTGTGTGTGTGTGTGTGTGTGTGTGTCACGCCACTGATGTGTTTGTTCAAACTAAAACTCAACCTGACGTAGACGTTAAGTCGTCAGCGCCGCTCCGGTTCCGCTCCCTGAGGCGCCTTTCTTTTCTAAAATGCTCCGTAATGGAGCATTTTAGAAAAGAAAGGCGCCTCAGCGACCCCTGCTGGCAGGACAGGGAAGTGAAATTGAAATTAGTCGTGAGAAAGTTTGATTTCCTTCCGACACGTTTCCCAGAATCCTCGATTAAAAAACAAACCACAAAATCCGAGAAAAATTCCGTCAGGCTTTAGTCGGATGTCCCGAACCGTCGTTCACGCCGCCGCGCCGCCGGATGACTCCTCCTTCACGCTCGGCGTCTTCGGTGAGGAAAAGCGTGAGACAGCCGGAGGTAGAGGCGCCGCTCTTCCTTACGTTTGACTAGATCTGGTTCACGCCGCTGCAGATCCGTTGCTTCCGGAACATATTGATCCCAGAATAACATCAAAGAGTCTGGATGACGGACTGAAGACGTGTTGGGGGGGGGGGGGTTGGTGGTGGTGGTGGGGGGCAGCGTGATGTCATCGTTTGGCTCCGACTGCAGGAGGTTTTAGTGCCGACTTCAATCTGAGACCCGTTGGTTCCAGGGTTCTGTCTGCGTTCTGACGACTCAGCAGAAATGAAGTTCCCGATTGATTATTCATGATTCCTTCTGCTGAATGACGAGGTCAGCAGGACGGCGATCAGCTGATCGGCGCCGGTTTCCCCGGAGGTTTCCATGGTTACCAGAAAGGGGTGTTTCTAACGGAGGGTCATTTCATAGCGGGAACGCCCCCCAGATGCGATGTCCTTCCTGGATCTTCATCACCCACGACGGGTGGGCGGAGCCACTGGCTCCTCCTCTTCTCCTCCTCTTTATTTTTCCGTTGCCTTGTAGTTGCTTTGCCGTGTTGTTGCGTTGCCGTGTGTTATTGCGTTGCTCTTGCGTTGCTGTGTGTTGCTGTGTTGCTGTGGGTTATTGCATTGCCATTTGTTGTTGATGTGTTGCTGTGTGTTGTGTTGCCGTGTGTGTTGTTGCGTTGCCGTGTTTTGTTGCGTTGCCATGTGTAGTTGCGTTGCTGTGCGTTATTGCATTGCCATGTGTTGTTGCGTTGATGTTGGTGTGTGTTGTCTGTTGCTCTGTGTTGCCTTGTTACGTTGCCGTGTGTGTGCGACACACACACTCATTAGCCACATTAGCGGCTCTGCTAGCAGCGGACGCCGGCGGCGGCGGCGTGTTGCGTGGATTGAGCTCCAGCCGCTGCTGCATGACGACGGCTTAAAGGTGGAATTCTCCTTTAGTCAGACGCACTTAGGGGGGTATTGATCGATGTGGGGGGGGGGGGGGGCATATTGATCGGTGGGGGGGGCAGAAAGAGGAGACGAGTGGGTCACCCAAGCTAATCTGTGCAGCAACATTT
>CM023609.1:25264484-25276984 GCA_013358685.1 Antennarius maculatus | reverse complement strand
CCGCCTCTTTTACGCTGAGCCAATAGCAGCTCAGAGAATCGGCAGGAAAATGTTCCAATAAGATTTACATGGAAGAAGTAAATAATCAATTCTTCCCTCCGGCTTTTTACATTTCATTAATTAGAACTTAAATCCTTCAGTGAGGATTAAAGGAGGTTAAATCAGCTGTTCTAAACTTTATTATAAGAGTAAACAAGGTTTATTTAATGCCCCCCAGGAAGGAAGAAATAAGGTGCAGGAAAAGTTTGTGGAAAAAGTCGGAAAGTTCCTGCCGTAGGGGGAGGAGCTACCTGGTCCGGCTCCCCGTTAATCCAGATTACCGGGGAACCGCAATCGCCTACAAGACCTCCTCCGTGTGTGTGTTGTGAAACACACGGCGCCACCAGCTGCTCCTCCCCCACTGAGCGTGGAGTGACGGGACAGGAAGTGCGTCCGACTCGCCAAAACCGGCAGAAGTTTGTCCACCAGTGGGCGGTGGGGGGCGTTCGCCGCCAACCAGCGCTCAGCGGCGAATATGTTCTGCAGGCGTCCCAACAGACGGACGCAGAGCGGGAACGGCGAGCGTCCGATCCGACCCCCACCTGAGCAGCTGCCGCCTCCGTCTGGACGGAGGGGGTTTGTGCAATGCATCGGCCGCAGCGCCCCCTGGAGGGCGTCTGGGAAAAGGCTGCTAACTGTTACCAGAATGATGGAAACTGGATTGACTGGTCCAGGTCTAAGGGGTTAGACCCGGCTCTAGGGGGTTAGACCCGGCTCTAGGGGGTTAGCCCTGGCTCTAGGGGGTTAGACCTGGCTCCAGGGTGTTAGACCCGGCTCCAGGGGGTTAGACCCGGCTCTAGGGGGTTAGACCTGGCTCCAGCGGGTTAGACCAGGCTCCAGGGGGTTAGACCTGGCTCCAGGGTGTTAGACCCGTCTCTAGGGGGTTAGACCCGTCTCTACGGGGTTAGACCCGGCTTTAGGGGGTTAGACCTGGCTCCAGGGTGTTAGACCCGTCTCTAGGGGGTTAGACCCGTCTCGAGGGGGTTAGACCCGGCTCTCGGGGGTTAGACCCGGCTCTCGGGGGTTAGACCCATCTCTAGGGGATTAGACTCGGCTCTAGGGGGTTAGACCAGGCTCAAGGGTGTTAGACCCGTCTCTAGGGGGTTAGACCCGTCTCGAGGGGGTTAGACCCGTCTCTAGGGGGTTAGCCTCGCCTCTAGGGGGTTAGACCCGTCTCTAGGGTGTTAGACCCGTCTCTACGGGGTTAGACCCGGCTTTAGGGGGTTAGACCTGGCTCCAGGGTGTTAGACCCGTCTCTAGGGGGTTAGACCCGTCTCTAGGGGATTAGACTCGGCTCTAGGGGGTTAGACCCGTCTCTAGAGGGTTAGCCTCGCCTCTAGGGGGTTAGACCCGTCTCTAGGGTGTTAGACCCGTCTCTAGGGGGTTAGACCCGTCTCTAGGGGGTTAGACCCGGCTCTAGGGGGTTAGACTCTGGCGGAGGTAGACCTTGTTCTGCTGCCACTGGAATTCAAGAAGTATTTCGCCAGTCCATTGTGTGTCTGTTGTGTGTTCGTTGTGTGTGTGACACACGCAGACCTCCCCAGCCTTTGTTTTCCTTTGAAGCGAGCTTTATTTTTTAGTTTATTATTGGGGGGGTCGTCCCATAATTGCTCTAGATATCAGATGGTCTTGTTCCAGAAGAGGCCTGTGATATCTCTGATGCTAACTTGACTTTCTCTTCTTTGATTAGACATGAAAGCGGCGGCGTCTCGACGCGGCGGCTAATGACCGTTAGCTTTCCATTAGCATGATGTGTTCCGTAAATGGGAGGCGTTGCTTCAGATCATAAATCCAGTCCTGTGTTTGTGTTTGTGTCGCTGGTCGGCAGGAAGCTGATTGTTTTCTGACCCGACATCAAAGCCCAATCAGATTCCCGAGCTCGGAAATTGATTGATCTGCTATTGATCATCAATTAATAAATATCAACACAAACCAGCTGCAGACAGTAAACGAGAAGTAGACAATATACGACGTTCCTCATTCAGTATTTGTTTATATTTATTAATATCAGACGGAACAACAAATAAAAACAAAATAGTAAAGATACACAAATATAAATGTGGATATAAAAATGTAATATAAAATATAAATATAGTTAATTAATAAACAGGAATAAATACATGAATATTAAATACAAACACAAACGTGTAAACATAAAAGTATAAATTATAAATGTAAATATAAATTTAAAATTAACAAGCATAGATAGACGCATAAATTATGAAGATAAATAAAATATAAATCTAGA
The DNA here is from genome assembly GCA_013358685.1 of Antennarius maculatus. NCBI lineage: Eukaryota > Metazoa > Chordata > Actinopteri > Lophiiformes > Antennariidae > Antennarius > Antennarius maculatus. The sequence goes on along the minus strand of CM023609.1, from coordinate 25,274,697 downwards.
CTCATAAATAATAAACATATATATATAATAAATTAATATAGATATATAAATAACAAACATAGATAAAGATACATAAGTGATAAAGAGATGAATAAAACATAAACATAGCTATATAAATAATAACTATAGATGCATAATTGACAGATATAAATATGGATGGATAATTAAGAAACATGGGTATTAATGTAAATACAGACACAAACTTGTAAACATAAAACTATAAATAATAAATATATAGATTTATAACAAGTATAGAGGACGCTACATACATTTATAAAGATAAATAAAAATATAGACACATAAAGAATGAAGATAAATATAGATACAAAATATAATTATAGATAATAAACAAATGTAGATAAAGATATGTAAATTATAATGATAGATATAAATAAAAATATGATAATCGATAATTAAGAATCATAGATGCTTGAATAATAAGCATAAATACAGATACAGAAATAATAAATATAGATATAAATATATTAACGATAAGATGTTTAATCTTTGCTGTTGAATATAAATGTCCGTCTTTACATGAGGTCCAGGTTTTAAATCTATTCCAATCGATCAGATAAAATTAAATGAAGGGGCGGGGCTTCTAAATCAGCACCTGATTGGACAGTTTGTCATGTGATTCCATTCCACTGTAAATAAGTAAATATGTTCTAGAGAATAAACAGGAGAGTTTATGATAAAGTTTATAATTAACATGAATGTGGGCGTGTACGTGACGCCTCTGCGCCTGAACGCTCTCTTCTAATTGGCCGGTTTGGGACGTCCCGCTGCTGTGGTAAAAGTCTGCAGGGACTCTGTTGTCTGTTTGACCTCTGACCCCAAACCGCGGCGCTTCACAGCAGACACATCTCCACTAATTAGCCTGACCCTCATGGCTTCCCGTCCGCATCTGGCGGTCGGCGCCGGTCCCGAGTCCAACGGGTCGTCAACCTCTCGTCTTCTTCTCCGTGTAATCTCCTGTGAGCCACCGACCAATCACCTCCAGAGGCCGTGAAGCTGACCTGCAGTCAGCTGTTTGTTGGCGAAGCTGATTGGTCAGAAGATGGGAGGGGCGGGACTTAATTTAACAACCTGTTTGTGGTTGCTTTGGTTCCTTCCTGAAGTGTGTGTGTGTGTGTGTGTGTGTGTGTGTGTGTGTGTGTGTGTGTGTGTGTGTGTGTGTGTGTGTGTGTGTGTGTGTGTTCAAGACTGTAATAGAGAATATTTTTATATAGTTTTATATATTTTTCTCCCTTAAAGCCAGCTGATTCAGAGCTGCTCTCTGATTGGCTGAAATTTATTTGATCAATCTGATCACGTGACTATGTGAATAAGTTTTCCAGTTTGTTTTCAGGTCTCAGGATGAATCTCTGGAGTAAATAATCAGGAAATAATAACAGAAATATTCGGTAAATAAAGGCGGAACCCGTCTCGCCTTTGGAGCACGGCCGCTTTGGCCGCGTTCCTTTCTGCGGGCCGGTATTGACCTTTCTTCCTGCTGATTGATGCTAATGGCTGTTTGCATTTGCTTCGGCAGCACTCCGACAAAAGCCCGTTTGATTACCGGACAGGAGAAGAATCACCTGCAGGCGGCCGTCATACAGCAGAGATAAGCCCGGAATAATAATCCCAGAGAAAAATAAAAGCAGCTAATGCCCTCACCGGAACCACATTTATATCTTAAGTTGGTTCTTTTTGTTCGCTGTCTGTCAGCGTGGGGGGGTGGGGTGGGGTGGGGTGAGGTTAAGTGTATAATTTACTCCTCGGCTCGTTCATCCTGCGCTTATTGATTCCATCTCAAATTTAACTTTCAGATCGGCTCAGACTCCATTAGAAAGTAATAACGGCTGCGCTCAATAAGTGCAGCTGTACCAGTAATGTGTAGATTGAATGTAGGTTTATTGGAATGCACCATTAAGCACTGGCGGGATGGGGGGGTGAGAAGGGTCGGGAGGGGTGGAGGTGGGGTCGGACATCTATCATCCTGTCCCGCGTTCAGCCGACGGTGATGGGAACAGAATCGGGGGACAAAAAAGCGCTCCTCCGGTAAATCCATCACGCCCTGGTTTTTATCGCTCCTTTAACGGGGAGGGGGGGGGGGGGGGGGTCACGGGTCTCGGCCAATCGGGAGCGAGACGCGATGCATGGAGATGTGGTTCCTGAGATGAAGCTGATGGAGATTTGACCTCCATTTAAGTCTCGGGAATGTCGATCACCTCCACGATTCCGATTTGGGGCGTTCTGCTCGGGAACGTCGATCACCTTCACGATTCCGATTCGGGGCGTTCTGCTCTGGAACGTCGATCACCTTCATGATTCCGATTCGGGGCGTTCTGCTCGGGAACGTCGATCACCTTCAAGATTCCGATTCGGGGCGTTCTGCTCGGGAACGTCGATCACCTTCACGATTCCGATTCGGGGCGTTCTGCTCGGGAACGTCGATCACCTTCACGATTCCGATTCGGGGCGTTCTGCTCGGGAACGTCGATCACCTTCACGATTCCGATTCGGGGCGTTCTGCTCGGGAACGTCGATCACCTTCACGATTCCGATTCGGGGCGTTCTGCTCAGGAGCGTCGGACGGATGAAATCAAGCGTTTAAATTTAAATCTCCATCTTCATCATCCCCCCCCCCCCCATCTAGACGGGACCAGATGGTGTTCTCCTGAGGTTCAGGAACACCTCCTGGAGTACTGGTTCCTCCTCCTCCTCCTCCTGGTTCCCAGCAGCTCGTGATGATGAAGAGGCGTGCTAGTGCATTCCTGCGCGCGTTAGCGTCGACGGCGAGGCTTTCAGGGAACGGCGAGGAGTCTTGGCGTTCATTACTTTTATCGTGACCTTATTAATAAAAACACTCGAGGGCTTCGCTGCCTGATTCTGGAGTGGACCGACTGGAGAGGCTCGCTGGCGGCGGTCTAATGGGGCCGCCTCGAGTGGCGCAAAGTGCTGTCGTTGCTGGTTGCCAAGGCGACGGCGTGTAAATACGGACAGCTCACGTGTCCGTGTTTATGAGGTGTGGTCGTCAGCATCGGGAGGAGACGGGAAGAAACTGAACCGTCGACCAATCAAAAGCTATTATTATGTGCTATATTCAGCTGTTTAAGATGGTTCACAGGCTCCGCCCCCTTGAACATGTGACCTCTAGCAGCCGTGTAGGGTTTACCTGGACTGTTTCACCGCGTGTGTCATTTGTCTCTAATCAGTCTCCTCGCCGCTTCAGCCCTGAGCTGTGAGGTGTTTAATTCCATCAGACAGGATGACACACACACACGCACGCACAGGCGCGGCGAGGCACCGGCGCGGCGTGCTGACTGACTGATGGGCGGGGCCTCGTCTCTGACAGAAGCGTTCCATCATCAAACCTGAAACACGGAACTCCAGCGGTGACAGGCGAGGCGCTTTGATCACGGCTGCTTCTCTAAACGCCCGTTTCTGAAACGCTCTGAAGACGTTTCGGCTTCTTTTGATGCCAAAAATGGATGTTTAAGGAGGCCCGTGTTTCATCCGCCACCGCCACCAGAGCCCCGCCCCCTCCACCCCCCACCCCGGCCTGTCGCCTCCTAAGCGGTTCCGTCACACCTCCATGAGGAACCGCATATTAATAGATCTCCAGCCTCTGATTGGGTAACCACGGAGTGGGATTGAACGGTTTAAAGCGCCGCTCGCCGCCCACCCCCCACTTCCCCCCCCACAGCGCCGCCGCCCCCACCACCACCCCTCATCTCCCTACATAATTAGATTGGGTCGCTCCCAAGAGAAATACGTTTGCCAGGTAGTTTTTTTTTTTTTTATCAGGCGCTCCGGAGGCTCCAGTCGTTTATTAGCTGGATCCACCTCAACACCCCCACCGCTTATCACCGGGGTGGGGGCCGTTCACACCGACCGAGAACCGGCAGAGCGGTTTAGAGGGGGATGGGGGGGTTTGAGGTGGGGGCCAAAAATAAGTCTTTAGTTCTTTATTCAGGGGAGGTTTGTATTCCGTGTCACACGTTCCTCCAACAGGTGTGAGAGTCAGATTCTAATTTAATTAACCCTGAACAGACGGGAACCAGGTGGGAACCAGGTGGGAACCAGGCAGGAACCAGGTGGGAACCAGGCAGGAACCAGGTGGGAACCAGGAGGGAACCAGGTGGGAACCAAACAGGAACCAGGTGGGAACCAGGTGGTAACCAGGCAGGAACCAGGTGGGAACCAGGTGGGAACCAGGTGGTAACCAGGCAGGAACCAGGTGGGAACCAGGTGGGAAACACTTGGGAAACAGGCAGGAAGCATTGGAACCAGGCAAAAACTAGATGGGAACCAGGTGGGAAATAGGTGGGAACCAAACAGGAACCAGGTGGGAACCAGGTGGGAACCAAACAGGAACCAGGTGGGAACCAGGTGGGAACCAAACAGGAACCAGGTGGGAACCAGGTGGTAACCAGGCAGGAACCAGGTGGGAACCAGGTGGGAACCAGGTGGTAACCAGGCAGGAACCAGGTGGGAAACACTTGGGAAACAGGCAGGAAGCATTGGAACCAGGCAAAAACTAGATGGGAACCAGGTGGGAAATAGGTGGGAACCAAACAGGAACCAGGTGGGAACCAGGTGGGAACCAAACAGGAACCAGGTGGGAACCAAACAGGAACCAGGTGGGAACCAGGTGGGAACCAGGTGGGAACCAAACAGGAACCAGGTGGGAACCAGGTGGGAACCAGGCGTCACCACAGTCTGGCTTTCAGGATGACTTCCTCCCAGATTCAAACTGATTTCCTGCTCCTAATCAATAATCAATAATCCCTAATCTATAGGATGACAAATTAATTTTGTTAGCATTAGTTAGCATTACTTAGCATTAGTTAGCATTAGCGTTTAGCTTCACGTCAGGTCTCACTCTCACCTCCATGAAAACTTTTCCGATCTCTCCGCTCGTCTCCTGACTTTTACCCGCCGTTCTGATGGCGCGGCGCCGTCGGAGGCGGCCCAGTGGAGGAGGGGGGGATCTGGGGGGGGGGCTCCGGGCTCGTCCTCGCCGCCTCGATTCAGGCGTGAAACTTAATTTGTGTACGGCGGCGCTCTGGAGACGTGTTGCGTTCACACTCCGCTGGTCCAAAGGGCTCCGCTTGATCTGCATTAATGTGTTTTTATTTTCCGCAGCCTGACTGCGATCTGATTACCCAGGACGGATGCGTAAAGGGGGGGGGGGGGGGGGTCGGAGACACTTCGATAAACATACCCCCCCTTTCCGGAAGCATTCCGTCGGCCATGTTTGCCGCCAGCAGATGGTTTTCCGGCGCCGGCGTTTGACGTTCGCCGGTGGCGAGCGAAGGGTTCCATATCCAGAGCTGGATGCAGCCCTCCGTGGGGGGGCGGCGGTGGGGCGGGGTGGGGGGATAAAGACCCCGTAGGAGGCGTTAATCGAATTTCTCGCTGTCCGGCACTGGAGCGCATCCCCGCTGTGTGAGATTAGGCGCCGCTAACGCCCCTCGCCTGCCAAAAACTCTGTTTATCAGCTCGACGAGGCGATTTCAAAAAGCCCCAACACCGGCAGTGGGGGCGGCAGTGGTGGTGGTGGTGGTGGGGGGGGTGTAGCACGCCACATCTTATCCAACGAGGGAGGGGGGTACCTAATCGGGGCCTGTTCCCAGGGTCGGTCAGATCTCTGTTTCTCCACGGTGGAGTCAGGTGTGGGTGAGAAGATGGATAAAAGACGGGGAAACAAGGAGGATGCTGGGAAAAAAAAGATACGTGTGGAGTGAAAAAGTGTGTTTTTCGTCTTCCTTGATCATCATCGCCTCCACCTGTGAGGGTCACACCTGTGAGGCAAGGGGAGGGGCTTATCCCGGATTACTGACAGGTGTGAATGGCGTTTTTTTCTGATGCTGACCGGTCTGACTCCTACTGGGAGGGGGCGGAGTCAAACCGACTGGATGTGAGGGGGCGGAGTCAAACCGACTGAATGGGAGGGGGCGGAGTCAAACTGCCTGGATGTGAGGGGGCGGAGTCAAACCGACTGGATGTGAGGGGGCGGAGTCAAACCGACTGAATGGGAATGGGTGGAGTCAAACCGACTGGATGTGAGTGGGTGGAGTCAAACCGACTGAATGGGAGGGGGCGGAGTCAAACCGACTGAATGGGAATGGGTGGAGTCAAACTGACTGGATGTGAGTGGGTGGAGTCAAACTGACTGGATGTGAGGGGGCGGGGTCAGACCGACTGGATGTGGATACGTCGATTTAATCCGATGATCGGATGAGAAAATGAAGCAAAAACTGAGCTTCACACTCGAACACGAAAAAAAACCACCTTTGATGTCTCTGATTCGCTGCAATGCATCATGGGAGGGCAGGAGGTGTCAGGTACGTGCATGCGTGGGGTTGAAAGGAAAAGCGTGATTCAGCGCGTGGGGCTGCCGATGAAGGGTTTGCGCCGCTCTGGCTCAAAGGCGCCTCGGCGGCGGAGGCGGTCTGACTCACCGCTGACCCGTCGGGTTAACCCTTTAGTGACGGCGAGCGATCGACCCGCCATCACTCATCATCCGGCCTTCCTTATCTACACCTTTGACTTCAGATGCTCCTCTTCCTCACCTTCTTCCTCTTCTTCTTCTTCTTCTTCTGCGTGTTTTATTGCGGCGGTGGTGGTGGCGACGGCGGCCGATGATTCTTTTTGTTCTGCGGAGGGAAATAAGCCTCTTAGCGGCGTCTTCAATCCCACCCCTTCAAAGCGGCGGCGGTAATTGACGGATGGAAGGCGTCTCCGCGTGAGGCAATAGTTGTTCATCCCTTCATCAGCCCACATGACGGTTTGATCCGCGGCGCTTTGTTCACGCCGTCAGAAACACGACGTCTTCTTCGCTGGTTTTTTACTTCTTCTCTCGTTTCTTCTCCTCCTCGATGATCTAACGCAGATTTTCTGTTTGACGTCTTAGATCGTCATTATCTCCACCTGTAACGCCACTAGAGGGGGCCGACGGTGCAGGTATGCCTCACCTGACGGGGAGGGGCTTCTGTTGATAAGCTCCTCCCCCCAGGAGGCGGATCAAGATGAAGTTAAATTTTCCAGATTCAAATACCCAGAACTTTCTCACGTCCGTTTTCTCATGCTAAGGCGTTAGTGTCTCTCCAAGCTCCGCCCCCTTTATCTTGATCATGACTCAGGTTTATTTGTTAGCATGAGGTAAAATATAATTGAAATTGAATAATAAAATATACAATTAGCACATTTTTTAACTTTTTTTGTTAAACTACAATAATTTTCTTAGCATTTTTGTCATTCAAGTGATGTAAAACTTAAAAATATCCATAAATCACGCATTTATTCCTCTGATTAAAAATGATTAAACATACATTCTTCTTAAAAGGAAATGTGTTAATTATATTTAAATGACTTATTCATTGGTTCAAATAACATTATTTATCTTCCACCTGGCCACACTAATGTAATATTGCGCCAAAATGCAATCCACTTCCTGTCATTGATGCCACTAACAGGAAGTGACATCATTCAAGTGTTTGAAGAAGACGAATTCCAATAATTATGAATTTTGAACATTTTTTCAAGTGTTTTCTTTCAAAACCAACAATTTTTAATCAAATTTTCAAACTATATCTATATAATTCATGTTTTTTTTATGCTAACTGTGGTGTTAGCTTTTAGCACATGCAGAATTTTGTAGTATTGCTTTAAGTTTTTCACCTTAAAAAAAAAAAAAAAGAAATAGAAACTCTGATCTCTGGACATTATTTGCTAAAAGACTTTCAGAAATTTGTGCCTGAGGTAAAAAAAATATGTTTTATCGCGAGTTTTAAATATTCTGTAATCTGAACACATTCCACGAAGCTCCTCCCCCTTTTTTTTCTGATCGAACCTCACTTAAAAAAAAAACAAATCAAAAACATTTCCTTCCAGTTTCTCTTCTTCTCTCTAATAAATACATTTTCGTTTAGCCGATGACGGCGGCGTCGCTAACCGCCGAGCCGAAACAAACCAAAACAGCCTCGTGGATCAGGCGTCTGTCAGGCGGCGCGGCGTTTTAAACTGGGGGGCGGGGGGGGGGGCGTTGCGTTTGTGAGCGGATTGCCCTTTCAAAGACACGCTGATTAGATTTGAAAGCCCGACAGTCAGACTTTTAACTCCCAATTAAGCCACATTTGTACCGAGAGCGAGGCTTAACTGAGTTGTTTGACTTCGCCGCGTCGACTGAATGACGGCGCCGTGATGTTTGCCTCATTAAAGCGGCCACTTTAACCACAGGAGGGAACACACCCGACGCGGCGCCGACACCGTGCTTTGACTCACATCCGCCACGCCGCCCCCTCCGCCAGTCGTTTTGGGGAGCTAGCATGAGGCTAAATGCCTCCACTGAGGGAGGGGGGCTGAAGTAGAGACACCTGGTCAGGCCTGCAGGATACAGCTGACATCATGGGGGTGGGGGTGGGGGGGGGGGGGGGGGGGGGGGCGGCCGCTCCCCCAACCCTCAAAACATAAAGCGCATCTGGCGTTAGCTTGACTTTGAATGTCATGTTCCCAAACGCCCAGCAGGGGGCGGGGCCTGAGGTCCCATCTGCTGCCCCCCCCGCCCCCCCATCCCCATTTGGAGCTGGATCTGAATCTAGATGATCTCCTGGTGGAACAGGGGGCATCCCGGACCGGCGCCGCCACCTCGATGATGTCACGGCGTCATTTTTCCGTCGTTGAACTTCGGGGGTGGCCGATAGCGGCGCCGATCGTCCAATCAGCTGCTTCCTTTCTAAAAGTCGACCTTTTCACACGAGAAAAAACAAAAAACTTGTCGTCTGGTTTTATCTCCTAAAAACAACCGACGACACGACGACGACGAGACAGCGGCGCTCCAGTGGAGGCGGCGGCGGCGGCGCCGACATTTCCCGCCGAACCGTACGGGAAAAAACGTGGGCGGGGCGAGCTCATCTGTGAACGATGAAATGTCACACGAGTTATTAAGAGAACGGGGAGCAGATGCTTTTTGTCGGGACGAATCGCTCGGAAGGCGCTGACCTTCAAGCCTGCTTAGAAAAAAAAAAAAAGAGGAGGAAGAGGCGATGAAGACGAGCGGCTCGTCCCTCCTTCCTCGCAACGCGTCTTTCTTAAACGGAGGAGATGAGCTCTCTTTTTCCTGGGGAGGTGATGCCGACGGATCCCCCCCTGCTACGGCGCGCCAATCGGCTGGAACGCGACCAAAGATTTCCCACAATCCCCTGCAGGAGGAGGAAATGGAGGAGGAAGGGCGGCTCCTCCTCCTCCACCATCAGGCCGCTGCTGAGGTCCATCCCATCATATCCACCCCCCCATAACCTGATGGGACAATCCCCAACGCATCAGAGGACGCAGGGGTTTCTATGGGGATGGTTACCGCGGCAACGTCAACAGGTAGATGTGCCCTCTCGGTCCTGATGCGGGCCGACGCCACCCAACAAACAGGATGTGGATGGGTTTGGGTGACGCCTGGTGGGTGGAGCCTAGTGGGTGGAGCTTGGTGGGTGGAGCCTGGTGGGCGGAGCCTCCAGTGCAGGAATGCATTAACGGCTGGCGTCCCAGCAGAGGTGTCAGCTTCCTGGTTTTAGTCTCCTGGCTGCGTGACCTTGTCTCGGTGAACAGTGGCTATTAATTAGCCAAGCGTGTGTGTGTGTGTGTGTGTGTGTGTGTGTGTGTGTGTGTGTGTGTGTGTGTGTGTATAATCGGTGGGTGGCTGGAGGGGTGTGTGAGTGGCATCGGTTCGCAGGCAGGCTGCCTGGCGGTCTATAGCGATCAATGAGCTGAGGGAAGGTGAGGAGGAAGGGCGGCCCGTGTGTGTGTGTGTGTGTGTGTGTGTGTGTGTGTGTGTGTGTGTGTGTGTGTGTGTGTGTGTGTGTATCCTCCGTGACGTTAAACAGCTCTGTATGCGATACGTGGCGGTCCGTCCTCCTCCAACGCCGCTTCCTCCCCACGTCGCTGCTTCACAGATGATGATGATGTGCTTCATTGCTCCTGTGTGTGTGTGTGTTTGTGTGTATGTGTGTGTGTGTGTGTGTGTGTGTGTGTGTGTGTGTGTGTGTGTGTGTGTGTGTGTGTGTGTTGCTGTCTTTCTCTGCCCTTGGCCGAGGCTCCTGAAAACATGAAGTCATGCTGGGCGTCTCCATGAGCGAGTGATTTCTCCCCGCTTCGCTCTGATCAATGTCCAGCCAGCCACAAAAGCTCGCCATCGCTCTGCTGCTGCCCCCCCCCCCCCTTCCTCCTCTTC
>CM023609.1:25151984-25261984 GCA_013358685.1 Antennarius maculatus | reverse complement strand
CTCTATTCTGTCAGGTTCTTTAAAGCGTCCCGTTTCCTCGCCGGATAAATGTTCCGTATCCGTTTCGGAACTGTTTCTCTCCTCGGCCATAAAAGAATCATTGATTCCTTTTTTTTTTTTTTTCCTCTGACGGCTCGAGGAGGACGAGCGTCGCCTCTCCGGCTTTACGAGGACATTCCTCTCCGGACCTGTAACGGGAGCTCCCCTTCTGGTCCGTTTCTACGAGGCTCGGAGGCGTGAGAGAGGCGGGAACAGAACCTCCATAAAGGTTTACGAGCGACGGAACGCCAACCATAACCCAGACCGTTAACGGAACGCCAGCTTGGACCGCATGGATCCTGTTTTATCACGTCCGATGTAAAAACATAGATATTTGGGAGTTTGTGAAGATGAAGATGGGCTTCAAGATGGGCTCACTGCTGATGTTGAGGGATAAACCCCACGCCGGACCCGATTGGACAGGGTTTGGAATGGCGTTTTCTCACGTCCGATGTAAAAACATGTATATTTGTTAGTTTGTGAAGATGAAGATCTTATGGTCGGCACCTCTTTGGGCTCACAGCTGAGGTTGAGGGATAAACCCCACGCCGGACCCGATTGGACAGGGTTTGGAATGGCGTTTGGCGTTTGAACTCCGACAGCGAGGGAGGAGGAGGAGGGATGGAGAGAAGGTTTCTTAGGCCGGGTTTACCTCATTCACTCTGATCTACCAATCATGTGACAGTTGGTAGGTCATGTGATTGCCAGCGGGGAAGCTGGTTATTGATTTGTTAGAAGAACGAAAACCAACCAGGATGATTGAGTTTGACTTGTTAGAAGACGATTTCCTCAATGACTGCATCTGACTGGAAGGGCGGACAGGAAGTAGACCCCCCACCGAGCCTAACCCCGCCCCCCACTGTTATATTTGGTGCCCATTGAAATCCATCCGGTTGGGGTTCAGTTCACGTCCTGACAGCCTCATAAAGGAGATTCTTCTCCTCTTTGTTTGTTCGATACTCGACGCTCGTCGTTCTGTCGCCGTCTGCGCGTTTCCGTCTCGTCAACGCCACAACGATCCGCCCAATCACAGTCATTTGAGGGGCCGCGTTCCAAACCCTGCTGTCAAGATGTCAGCGACGTCTTCCCCCGGTGCCACGAAGAGAACCCAACGCTTTTGTTCCGCCTCAGCCTGAGTTCATACTCATCCTCTCTTCTTCCTCCCTCTCTTCCTCCTCTCCTTGACTATCCTTCACCCCCGCCCGCCTCCGTTTCTTCGCACCGACTTAAACGTTGTTATTCTGGTGGTAAAAGCCCACTGGAGACCCCTCCTTCCCCCCTTCCCTTTGTGAAATAAATTCACTTTGAATCCGTCCGCTCGCCTTAATTGGGCGTCAGCGCCGGATAAATAAAGCCTGTTAAATGGACAGACACGTCTGAACGAGATGGAGAGGAAGAGGAGGAGGAAGAGGAGGTGGAGGTGAGAGCTGCTGCACACTGTAAATAGACGTATGGCGAAATTAATTCCAACAAATCCACTTTTCAAAGCGGCGAAATAAAGAAGTGATGTGAGATCGACCGATGGAGGAGGAGATGAAGAGGCTGATGATGATGAAGAGGAGGAGGAACCATTAAGGCGACATCGACTGTGAGTTTATGGAAAACTGAATCATGAAGAATAAACTCCAGATGATAGTCCGGACCCGGTCTAGACGGACAGGTGAACCAGAAGAGGCGTGTCCTCCGGCGTGTGATTGGTTTGGACCACCAGGAAAGGCTTCTCATTGGTTGAATGACGGTCTTCAATTTGAAGATGAGTGACTTTTGAAATCGCTGATGCTGTGTGTGTGTGTGTGTGTGTGTGTGTGTGTGCGTGTGCGTGTGTGTGTGTGTGTGTGTGTGTCCTGACGTGATTGAAGGACGGCGCATCCGGGAGAGGTCATGTGACCGAAGGGCGAAAGACAAATGGATGAAAAAGCAGCGAGTAAAAGACAAGAAAGCGAAAGAGGGAAGGCGAGGAGGAAGATTTGTTTGGCGAGGATGAGTGGCGGTGTGTGTGTGTGTGTGTGGGGGGGGGGGGGGTCGGGGAGGGGCTGTGCATAATTACATTTTGTGTTCTGAGCAGTATTGGGAATCAATAATGTAATTCATAGAAAAGCCATAGAGCTGCTTCCCATTGGCATTCAGAGACATGAGCAACGCTTACATCCCCAAGAATTAAAACACCGAGGGAGGTTGGGGGGGGGCAAGGTGAGGGGTGGGGGGCCAGAGGGGGCTGTCATTGAAACAAAGACTCACCTTTTGTTCCTCCCCCAACCTTTAAATCTCCCCCACAATGCTTTGCAAAAAGCCGTCGACTCTTTCCATTAGGGCGCGATCGACGTTTTTAGGTTTGGCCTCCGTCCAGTCGGAGACAGTTGAGTGTGTCCTCACTGACACCACACACACACACACACACACACACACACACACACACACACACACACACACACACCTCTCGGCTGGTTTAATTGCTGCTGGTCAGCGCCGGGGTCAGGTGTGAAACGGCTCCAGACGATGTGTTGATGGCGAACGTCTGGCCCCGACAGGAACCCGCTGCAGCCGGGGCGCTAACGATAGCTGCATGCATGCTAACGATAGCTATAGCTGCATGCGCGCTAACGATAGCTATAGCTGCATGCACGCTAACGATAGCTGCGGACAGGCTAACGATAGCTGCAGACAGGTTCACTATCGCTGCAGACGTCCAGACGCTAGCGCTAGCCGCTGCAGACGTGCTAACGAGTTCCGCCGAGGATAAAGGTTAAATCTTCTCCTGTATTTGAAGTAGAATAAACGTCTGACTGGATTTAAAGGAAACGTAACTCACGTCTCTAAATATTTCCCAACCTCCACCCTCGATGCAAAATGTCAAACAAAAGAAAGCTGGTTGCTATCCGGGCTCCTTAGATGTGCTATAAAGGGAAAGTTGAAGGTGGCCTTCGGCAAGTCAAAAATAACCTCCAGTCGTTTTCTTTGAACACGATTTTTGTCCTCTGAAAGATCTCAGAGACCAAATCACAGAGCGCCGCCGCCGCGCCATTAGCAGAGGAGCTGTCAGGAAGACGGTCCTCCACTTTAAAGACGCCGAGCGCTCCGTCGCTGCCTTTTCTTTAACGCGGATCAAAAAGGTCTCCTCCCGGCCCAAAGGAGGCCACTTTCACTCTCAGTCTGGGAGCCGGGGGGATTCCGGGTCGTCTTTTCCATCCTAATATTCAGATCCCGAATGAAAGGAGGGATTTAATTCTAGGAAATATCAGTAATGCGTGTGTTTGAGTGGAGTTTAGGTTTTAGGTTTTCTTTTTTTCTTTTTTTTAAAAGAGCACTTTCAAATGATGATGTCATGTTCTGTTACTTTCAGCCTCACATATACAATATACTATTATCATAAACATAATCACAGGTCTCCTGATTAATTTAAAGTTTTTTAATGCAAGTATTAGTGTGAAATATTTACAAAAAACAACTTAGGAAGCTGTCATATATATATATATATATATATATAAAGAAAAAAGAACCGAGATAAAAAAGAAATTTAAAAAAAAATTTGTATTAAAATGAATGATAATTAAAAAACAAACAAAGAAAGAAACAACATCACCTAGGTCAACAAACAATTTGTCCAGTCTTATAGGTTTGATATACTCAGTCCATTTTCTCCAAATTTTCTAACATCTGTCCTTTTACACTTGGAGGGTTTATGACAGCTGCTCCATTACATAAGTTTCATAAATAATATCTACACATTCATCTATAGTGTGGGTTTTAGGTTTTCATCCTCATCCGACCCAACAGGAGCGTCTTTATTTTCCCAAACGTGAAGCTTCAGACTTCCTGCATCTAGAAAAAACAAATTTCACCCTCGTCACGTTTGCACACATAAAGTCACGTCGGAGTGGAACGCACGCGTTAGCGCTCGCCTCTGTTCCTGCAGAGGAAGCAGCTAAATTTAGCTTCTCTGTCACCTTTCGCTGTCGCTGCACTCTGAAGCTGTTGGCTAGCATTAGCATCAGCGGATGTTTATCTGTTTATTTCCTCTGATGTTTAATTATTTGTTTCTGACGAAGACGACGCCGGCGCCGCGGTCTGTTTCTGGAACTCTTGCTAGCTTTATGCTACGTTGACGCTAACCCTCCTGTCTCCTCTCCCTCTGCAGCGCTGACAGGAAGCCAAGCGACCGTCCTAGACCCCCGCCGGGCCCCGGCAGGAGAGACCCGTCACCGGAGAGCCGCCGCTGAGGAGACCTACTGGGCCTACTCAGGTAGGTGCTGGCCCCGCCCCCTTTTTTTATTCAACTTCCTTCAACAAAAAGTAAACAAAACTAAGGATTGTAATGAGAATCTGCTGAGATGAATGATGGGAAAAGCAAGTTGCTGGCTTCTCATTGGCTCGTGCAGGTGGGCAGGCTGGAGGTGTGTGAGGAGGAGGGGCCTGGACTAGACGTCTGATTGGTCACATGATCACATTTAGCTCAGAAATAGGATGAAGATTTGTTGTTGTGTATTTGTTTGGTTTCATTCTTCGCTAATTTTGCTCAAAACAACGTTAGCCTGTCTTTCTGCTAGCACGCCACTGCTAGCCTGTTCTGGTCGGATGGGACCGGTACCGGGTGGTTCTGGTTCTGGTATCGCTGCTCTGGAACCAATCAGAACTTCCTGTTTTGTAAATGTTGACATGACCGTTGAGCCGGTGGCGGCGGTGTCTTGATCGTACCCTCCCGGGTGTCAAAGCGGCGTTCGCCTCGTCCTCCTCGTCTCTTCGGTTCTGGTCCGACCTGGCGGCGCCGCCTTTCTGAGCGCCTTCTTTTATTTCTTGAGGCTTCAGAAGAGAAAAGGACACTTCCTTTATCCCTTCAGAACCTTTTGTTTTTCAGGAGGGCAGCATTAATCTTTTCGCCGCGCTGGCGCCGCCAGCCGCGGGCCACAAACCATCTCCCGTTTATTTATTTCAATATTTCCGCTCGTCGTCGGGACCTAATTGGTCGCCCGTCGTGCCGGAGAGAGCAGGAGCTTGTGGAGATAAAAAAAAAAAAAAAAAAAAAAAAAAGCCGAGCCGGTGACAGTTCCACTTAGCGATGCTGATGCTAAGATGTAGCGATGCCGTCCCTCAGTGCGTTTGATCGCCGGCGCTTACATAAGACGCTGATGTAACGGCGGGCAGGATCCCGGCAACAGAGGAGAACGATGGAGGCGGGTGGCTGACGGGTCGATGTTCTGGCGTCACGTTCCTGTTCTGGGCCGTTATTTAAGGTTTGTACTCATTAGCGAATTTAAAAGAGCCTCAGTTCAACCTTATCCAAAGCCATTTTGTTGACAGGATGACTAATACGGTGTCTTCGCCACCGGATTTTATTGTTACTTTGGTTTCTAGAGTTAAAAAAAAAAAAGGGGGGAATTTAATCCGTTCTGTTTCTAAAAACTGTTTTTATCTGATTGTTCTGGAGAAAATCCTCCCTTATAGACGAGCTCTCCCTGCCGATGACATCTCCAAAGTTCCTCAAACTTTCCCCGCGTCCTAATTAGCTCGTTCTAATCGCGTCCTCCAGAGGTCTGACAAACCGCAATCAGGTCCTCGGCGGACCGTGGCTGTTCTGCCCTCTGCCCGATCAGAATGGCAGATTAAAAGCTGAGGAATCAGGACGACTAACTCGGCTACCAATTAAGTCGGCGCCTCGTTTACCAAGGATGGTTTTCTGGCCCCGTGATTTTTAATATGTTATTATAGGACAATGTGATGAAGGAAAAAAATGGTATCACGTGACATCAAAGCCAGGATAACAATTCCTCTTGTGCGTCAAATAAAAGTGATAACTTTTTTTTGTCAGCAGAAGAGTCTTACATTAAGAATGTCAGACGTGTTTTTCTTTCATCGGTTCCACGTAGATCCAGTTTCACAGAGAACCAACCAGTGATAAAGGAAAAATGGTTTAACGTGACATCAAAGCCACTGTAACCATTTTGTTTGTGGATCAAATAAAAATTCAAGCTTTATTTTACATTATAAGACTGTTACATTAATAGCGTTAGACATATTTTTTCATTCATCAGTTCCACGTAGAGCGAGCCGCTGATGAAGGAGAAACGGTGTCACATGACATCAAAGCCAGAATAAGTGTTCCACTTACGGATCAAATAAAAGTTAAAAACTTTATTTTCCAGCAAAGGAATCTTACATTAAGAACGTCAGACATGTTTTTCTGTCTTTGGTTCCATGTAGAACAGGTGACGAAAGAAGAATTGTGTCATGTGACATCAAAGCCAGGATAACCTTTTGGCTTGTGGATCAAATAAAAGTTAGAACTTTATGTTCCAGCAGAAGAGTCTTACATTAAGAAAGTCGAGCGTTTTTTTCTGTCATCTTCATTCCAACATCGGTTGAAAATGACTAATTGAAGCGTTAGCATAGCCTAGCGTAGCGTTTAGCCCTGAAAAATAACAACCTGCTCTAGGATTCTATGGTTCCGTGTAGAACCAACTAGAATTCAAAAAATAGAAACAGCAGAAAATGATCATTTAGTTTTTAGAGGAGTTTCAGCTAAAATGAAAGGAAAGGTGTACAAAACTGTGGTGAGACCAGCGATGTTGTTTGGTCTAGAGACAGTGTCACTGAGGAAAAGACAGGAGGCAGAGCTGGAGGTAGCAGAGATGAAGATGCTGAGGTTCTCTCTGGGAGTGACCAGGAAGGATAGGATCAGGAATGAGTACATCAGAGGGACAGCACATGTTAGAGGTTTTGGAGATAAAGTCAGAGAGGCCAGACTGAGATGGTTTGGACATGTCCAGAGGAGAGACAGTGAATATATTGGTAGAAGGATGCTGAGTTTTGAACTACCAGGCAGGAGGCCTAGAGGAAGACCAAAGAGGAGGTTTATGGATGTAGTGAAAGAGGACATGAAGGTAGTTGGTGTGAGAGAAGAGGATGCTAAGGACAGGGTTAGATGGAGGACTCTGATTGGCTGTGGCGACCCCTGAAGGGAAAAGCCCAAAGGACTTTTTAACGACTCAGCATTCATAAAGCATCATAGCGGTGTCGCTGCATTATAATGCGCAATAAATGCCCTTCATTTAAAAGGAAGCTAACTATGCTAATTGCTCGTCTCTTTTGGTGTAACATCGGCTTCCTGTCGACCCGTTTCGAATTAAATTCCCGGTGATCATGTGACTTCATACAACAGGAAGTCATTAACCGTCGCAGCATGAATGTGAACAAAACTATTCAATCTTCGTCTTGATATGCAATCCGTCTCCTCATCAATGCCTTTTCTAAGAGGCGCCGGTCGGAGCGCCGCAGCTGATTGGCTCGTCCTCTCTCGGGGGCAAAGGGGGGGGGGGGGTACAAATGAAAAACTACAAAAGACTGATTTGAAAGACTTTTCAATTTTTTCTTTCACAATATGACCCACATGTTGGCATTAACACTCCCCTACTCCCCCTTTTCCTTGCACCGCTAACACACACACACACACACACACACACACACACACATGAACACACACACACACGACTAGAAATTAATTTTCAAACCGGCACAATGTCAGCGCTGCGATCGACGACAGAGGCGGACCTAATTTGCCCGCTCCTTGTCGAGCGGTTTCGCCATTCAGCGCCCGGCGCCATGAGAGCGCTCTCAGGCCTTTGTGCGGCGGCCTTGAAGTGTGTAAATGAAGATGGAAACTGATGATATGTTGTACAGTCGCTGCGCCCTCAAGGGAAAGCAATTTTATTAGCCCGATAGGAAGCCGCGCATTCCGTCTTTTTTTTCTCACATCTCCCACGCCAGAATCCAAACAAAAGCGAGGCGTTTAAGTGCAGCGCGGTCAATAACGACGGTTTCCTGCGTGACCGACCCAACATCAGAACTTCTTTTGCTTCTCGCCATCTTCTGTTGGTTGAACATCTCATCGCCGATCAATCAGCCGATCAATCACTTCATCTCCATCCGCGTGATGGCCGGCGTGATGCTCTTCCTTTAAACTCCCCTCCTCCTCCTCCTCCTCCCGCCGCCGCCGTCGCCGTCGCTGACGGAGGGAAACTTCTTCCTGACAGTCGCTGAAAACGAGACGGAGCAACTAAAGCTTTGTTTTTTTTGCTGCAGGATGGCAGATTTCTCTGTGGATAAAGACGACAGGCAGAACATTTTTAACAAGGGGGTCACGATTCTCCCTTTTCACCGACGACATGCTGATTTATCTGAGAGATGGCAGCCCCAAGACGAAAAATATTCTTTCTCTCACAAGTTTTCACGTTTCGTTTTTGACCTTTTCATATCACACTTTTTAAATTTTCTCCTGCCAAAGTTGCCGGGTGAGTGAAAAAAAAAAAAAAAAAAAAAGTCTTTTGTCAACACTTCCAACCTTGGAAGGAATGTTCTGTGGCGGCGGCGAGTCCGGTCGTAGGATTTACCGCATCGTTTCATCTGCGATCCTGTCAGAAGGAGGAAGTGATCTCATCGGATTCTGATGACATCATCCCCTTATGGATGCTCTCCGCAACCTCTGATGCTCTGGTGGTCACGTCGCTAGCTTGATTAGCAGCGCTAGAACTGCGTGTCTGGGTGTCCACATGCTTTTGGCTACTTTTGTTTCGGTCCCTCGACCAATCAAATGCTTTATGAGTCAAATTGAAGGTCAATCTAACCAGCGACTCACGATGTCAGCATTTGCGGAACCTCTCGGCCAATCACGGCGCTGCTGAAGAGCTGGGAGGTGGGGCACGTTGGGGTGTCCGTTTACATTTTGGACTTGACTCGTCCAGAGGACGATCGGTACAAAAGCGAGCGCTCTCAAATACCCTGTGACCCCCCCATCCAGCTGTGTATGTGTGTGTGTGTTGTTGATTAAGTGAATGGAAGCCACTGATTGATCCGTCCGTGCGAGGTGTGAGGGGTGATGCATTATGGGAGTACTCTCTGTGATTGCGTCAGCGGCGGCGTGTCTAATGCGGGATCAAAGCGACCCGCTCACTCGGAAAAAACGCATCGATCCGACCCCCCTCAAGTATCATAATATTTCCTCAAGTAGTCCTTGAGCCCCCCCCCCTCCACCCCCCACCTCCCAACCGCCGAGGACTCCGAGGTCGACCATCCGGGTGTGAAACAGAACCGTTGGAACATACGACCATGGGCAGTCTCCGGGGTGCAGCCTCCCCTCGGACCAGGCCCCCGCTTTGTGGGTCAGCTAGACCCAGGTTGAGTCTTTGTGTGGGACTCAAAATCGTCCGATCGATCCGCCCCCCCCCCCCCGGCCCCGCTTCTGGAGGCTCCATTAAAACACGTCCATTTCAAGAAGAAACTGAAAACTGAAATTCTAAGCGAGAAAAACCCGAAGAAGCGCTGAAAGCCCGGCGCTGCGTTCAAGGACAGCGGCGGCGGCGGCGGCGGCGGATCATTAAATCACAGCGAGGAAACGCTGCTTTAGCTGCTGGACAACTGGAGGAATCAATACTTTTAAAAAAAGGAGACGTATAAAACGTGGGAAGAAGAAGCTGTCGTTTCAGTCGTGCCTCCTGGAAGGTCATTAGCTCCACAATAAAGGCTTTTAAGACATTTCCGTGAGGTGAATACCCAGAATGCTTTGAAAGCCGATCGCTCTCTCGCGCTGACGAACTCAGTTCGGCTCTGGGAGTTTTTTTGTTTTTTTTTAAACTGTGTAAAGACATCAGTTGTGACAGTAATGTCCCATAATGCACTGCTCAGTGTGTCGGCACGCTTCGCGCCTCCAGGCGACTTGTATGCAAAAGCGGCGCCGAGTGACTTTTGAGGAGTTTTTGACTGGCGTTGTTTTTTTCCTTGATGGGAGACATAATTCAGCGGTGATGGGAACGCCGACGAGACGGATGGAAATGAAGTGCAGAAATGTGTTCGGGTCGGGAGGGTGGGAGGGAGGGGAGAGGCGGAGAAAAGATGAAGATGAACTGATAAATATGATGAAGGTCTTGGAAAATGGAGCTTTCATGAAGCGGGCGACTCGTTAGAGTACGTGGAACAAGAAAAATAAACACGGAGAACCTGGAGGAGGTCCAAGGAGAAGATGGAAAGCTAAAAAGAAAGTCATCATGTAGAAATTAAGAAGTCCAATCCCAAAATAGTCCCCAAATACAAGAGAATTTTCCCGAAAGAAAACGTTAAAATGAAAAACATGAACAGTCTAGTAACTTTTTGGTAAGCTGAGCTAAGCTAACCTTCATCTGTTTTCCGGTTGAGATCGTCGGTTTGAATGAGGTTCTATCCTGGTTCCGTCCTCCCAGTCGTCTCTGCAGCGCTATGCTAATAGTGTCGTTGGCAGCGAGCCACGGCGAGGCGAAAACAACAGGAAGTGGTACTGACGGCGGGATAAACTCTAATGAGACGGCGTGAAAATAACTCCGAGGTGACAACCTGTCGATGACAGGTGAGGAGCGCTAATTTGCCGGTCATGTGATCAAGCGTGATGTTTGACTGGCAGCTGATATTTAAATATAGTATCGATTAAATATCCGGTTGGTTAAAACGCTTTAAATCGCGAGTTCTGAATATTTTGGCTCACGTTTTATTTGAAGTCTTGTTGGAAGCGGTTGTGTCCACAAATAGGGACTTTGATTAGCTTAGCTTCCAGCCTGAATCACATCAGGGACCAATCAGATCAGGGTACCAGGAAGGACTCCTTCTGGAATGATTTCATCAGGGTGACCTTCAGGAAGACCTTCTTCATCATCTTCTTCTCCTTCAATTTTGCTCAGCATGGAGCTCCAGAGCTCCGACCAGAGAGTCGCTAGAACCAGGTGCATTCTGGGTTTTATGAGTCTGCAGTGGTTTTTATTGTCTCCTCTCGTCTCTGGTGGTCGATCCAAACCAGACAGTGACGGATGTGTGGAGAACAGATTGGATTATTGCAGTGTAGAACTGCATCAGAGTCTGGGGGTCCCGGGAGACCTTGGGTTTATCTCAGTGGCCCCTTTAACACAACCCGGGGTCGCTGCTCCTTTTATTGCTCCTTTGCTCTGTTGTGGAGAAGAAACCATTATTTGTTGCTTTTATCCTGAGGAGGAAGCAGGAACAATCATCTGCATAGCAGGAACAAGCAAACAAGCAGCTATTAACAGCTGGCGGCTAACTTAAAGAAAAATATACCTTCAAATTGGGGTGATGTGGAGTGGTCTGGGAGCTCCTCCCCTTCCAATCGGTGGAGAGGTCAACCATCATGTGACAGGGATACTCCATTATTCCGTTGATTTAAGAATCTCTCCCTCTACGCCGATGATGCCATGTTTTACATCACCGTTTTACTTCCTCATCCTGCTATTTAAACGCGCTCAACGGAAGGCGTTCATTAATAAAACCAGTCGGAAGCCCCTCCCCTTTTACTTGACATCGCCTGAAAAAGAGACACGATTGCGTTTTAGTTGTGAATATTTCATTTCTACTAATGTATTCTATATAATCAGAGCGTTTCCTCCTCCATTAATTATTCCTTAGGGACGTTTTAAAAGGCTGGTACAGTAATATATGGAACATATGATTAATGGAGGTAAAAATCTGTCCTGCCTTCTTTTATTTTGTCGTTCAGCTCGTGTGTGTGTGTGTGTGTGTGTGTGTGTGTGTGTGTGTGTGCGCACTTTAATAAGTATTCTGCGACGGCCTCCCTCTGCAGCTGTAATGGAATGACCGGGCTCTGCTGACAGCACACTCCACTAAAATGTTGCCCTGCACACGTCTGCCGCCGTTTCCTCGCCACATAATTGTTCAATTTACTGTACAGCCAATATTCCCCCACCGTAATTGAATATGACTTATTCTTGTGTGAGTAATCTCTTGGTTTCATGCTTCGACCCCTCGCTGGAGGAGGGGAGGGAGGTGAGAGGTGAGCTAAAGGCGTCTGGTGTAGATAAAGCATGTAGGTCATATCGAGCTGTCAGGCGTCTGGCGTGGCGATGACATCATCGCCCGGGTGACGCGGAAGTCAGCGGGAGAGTTTTTCCCATTTAAGCCGGAGCAGAGGTTCAGCTTCAGGTCGGATTGATCGGTGACACTTCTAGCCTGACGCCCAATTGGCTGATCCTAATCATGTGACTCCAAAACCTGCCCTAGATCCTGGATCACATGGTCATATTATTAGTTTGATAGATTTTTCTGAAGGTTGTCTTTGGGAAATTTGACTCCGGATTCCAATCTGATCTCAGGTCAGCCTGGATCTCCAGGTCATTCTGGATCATCAGATCCGGATCCAGACTGGAACCAGATCAGATTCTGATGTGTGCTCCATCTACGTCATTTTCGTCCAATCATTGTGGACGTTATCCGTGAAGGTAGAAGATTAAATCTGGTGGTTCCTTAAGGACCCTCTGGATCCAAATGATGACCAGGAGCACCAGAACCCGGATCACCACCAGAAACTGGTCCTTTGACCTCCAGAGAACACTTTAATCTCAGCGTGCAAACCGGAACCTTGAGCGACGTCTTTTAGCCATTTGTCACGAGCCTCTTGGGGGGGGGGGGTTATGGGGTTAACGACCTGGACTAATAAGGACCATAGGTGTGTGTTTGTCCAACCAATCAGACAGTCACCCCTGACACCGATCTATACGAGCATGAAATGTGTTTAAGTGAAATTGTTCATCCGCTAATTTGAGCCTCACAGCTGGAGGTGCTAGCATCAATAAATCATTAGCACATTAATTTTCACACATCCAGAGAAGCGGCGTGAATAAATGAGGCAGCCCCCACCCGTCCAATGAGCTGCGTTACTATGACTGCACATGGCGAGGACGTGTTCCGTTCATCCGACACCAAACCATGGTGAATATTTAATTTGCATCACCCGGAGTCTTTTCTCAGCTCGAATCGTTTCTGTAGACGAGGAAGTGGCTCGTGTTCAGCATCACCGCCGTTCAGCTGAAACTTCCCGGCTGTTTGTTCAGCTGTTTACACAAACGTGACTCATGGCATCGCCCTGAAACGTGGACAGAGGGTCGGACAGGTGGCGTGATAAACCCGGATTAACAGGGGAAAGTCTGGATTGTTTTAACCGTCTTTGAAGAGTTTTGAACTGTTTGGGCGACAGAAACAAAAACAATCTGACAAAAAAAAAAGAAAGAAGAGCTGGCAATTGCAACATCCGTTTGTTCATCCATCCATCTATCCATCCATCTATCCATTCCTCCCATCTGGAGTTGGGAGGAACCTGGTAAACCTGGATCAAACAAACTCAGCATCAAACAACTGAAGCTTTAAATTTGAGAAACTCAGATAAACGTGGGTCTCGGTCAACGTTTCTACTTTATGACGCCACTAAAGCTGAAATACAACCTTTAGTGAACAAACTCTTCTTCTTCTTTTCCTTTCGGCTTTTCCCTTCAGGGGTCGCCACAGCGAATCAGTGTCCTCCATCTAACCCTGTATTCTGCATCCTCTTCTCTCACACCAACTACCTTCATGTCCTCTTTCACTACATCCATAAACCTCCTCTTTGGTCTTCCTCTAGGCCTCCTGCCTGGCAGTTCAAAACTCAGCATCCTTCTACCAATATATTCACTATCTCTCCTCTGGACATGTCCAAACCATCTCAGTCTGGCCTCTCTGACTTTATCTCCAAAACCTCTAACATGTGCTGTCCCTCTGATGTACTCATTCCTGATCCTATCCTTCCCGGTCACTCCCAGAGAGAACCTCAGCATCTTCATCTCTGCTACCTCCAGCTCTGCCTCCTGTCTTTTCCTCAGTGACACTGTCTCTAGACCAAACAACATCGCTGGTCTCACCACAGTTTCGTACACCTTTCCTTTCATTTTAGCTGAAACTCTTCTATCACACATCACACCTGACACTTTTCTCCACCCATTCCATCCTGCCTGGACACGCTTCTTCACCTCTTTTCCACACTCTCCATTGCTCTGGACTGTTGACCCTAAGTACTTCAAATCCTCCACCTTCTTGATCTCTTCCCTCTGTAACCTCACTCTTCCACTTGGGTCCCTCTCATTCAAACACATGAACAAACTAACAGAAATAAAATGCAGGTAGAGGAGTTATAAAACTTATAAATTATAAAACTTATAAAAGTCTTATAGGGAGACTGGTAGAGGACCAGTGGAAAACTGTTGGACTAAGTTGAGTCTCTGAACTGGTGAACTGGTTGGGGACTGGTGAGGGACTGTTGGAGGACTGATAGAGGAATATTTGGAGACTGTTGGGGGACTGTTTGGGGACTGGTGGTGGACTGGTAGAGGAATATTGGGAGATTATTGGAGGACTGGTAGAGGAATATTTGGAGACTGTTAGGGGACTGGTGGGGGTCTGGTGGGAGACTGGTGGTGGACTGGTATAGGAATATTTGGAGACTGTTGGGGGACTCGTGGGGGTCTGGTGGGGGACTGGTAGAGGATATTGGGAGATTGTTGGGGGGTGGATAACTGGTGGAGGACTTGTAGAGGACTGGTGGAGGACTGTTTGGGGACTAGTAGTGAACGGTTTAATGACTATTGGATGTATGGTAGTGAACGGTCGGAGTCTCGTAGTTAAACACAAGGTTCTGATGTTGAAACAGGAAACAGTTCCTCCTCAGAGTCCGGCTCTGGGTCAGTAACTGGACCTCCTCCTTTAACCGTTAATGGGGGAGAAAACCAGCAGCTGGTTCCTGTTTAATTGTCTGAACTATGGCGGAACCTTGATGCTGGCGGCGGTGGTGGGTGAACGGACCAATCAGCTGCTCTGTGGAGGCGCTCTTTGACCTCCTCACCCCTTTCCCAGCTCCATCGAGTAATGGATTATGTTGTTCGGTGCTTTCCCCACCTCCGCTGACCTCCATCGCCGACCCTTCATTCGGTCCCGCGTCTGAGGAGGACGACGCAATCAACCCGGCCTGACGGCGAGCTAGCAACTCCCCCGCCCGCCTTCGCCCATCCTCCTCCCTTCGCCGCAGCCGGCATCTCCGGTGGATGAATTAGCCGTAGAGGCGGGCGCTGCTGAAACTGATTACGGTTTACTTAGAGCAGGCGGCGTTTGCTGCGGGACCATTCTTCATCGCCGTACGCTGATGATATCCCGCCGCTGCCACCGCCGCCGCACACGGCGCTGCTCTCCGGGGAACGGTGGGAGTCGTGGCGCGTTATCTCCCCCAGCAGCGCCACGGCGCCGAAGCCTTTCTCTCCCATTTGTGAATTAATTTTCCATGAGCTGGGAGTTGGATTTGAACTTATTATGGACTTAGATGTACACTCCTCCTCCTCGCTTCCCATCCCGCATCCTCACATCGCTCACACGCGTGTGCGAGGAGCGCGGGCGCGTGCTGTTGACTAATCGCGAGCCGGGCGACGCCCTAGGCCTCTCGCTCATCCATCCAGAGTGTTTCTGGGTGTCGCTCTCATTTATCTGCTGTTGACGTGATTCCCTCTGCCGGGGGGTGGGGAGGGAAGCGAAGCCCCCGCTTATTAATTATGCCTGAAATATTAAAAAGACTCCATCAAACATGAATTATTGATTCATTTGGCCCAGATCATCTCAGCTGAAGATCCCAAGACTTGTCATACATCATCTGACAAGTCCGTGACAACGAAGCATGAGTGTGTGTGTGTGTGTGTGTGCGTGTGTGTGTGTGTGTGTGTGTGTGTGTGTGTGTGTGTGTGTGTGTGTGTGCGTGACAAGCCAGCGACCACCTCTGTGTGTAACTCAGAATTCTTCAGAAGCCGTTCTTGATTCGCTCTTGGCTGTATTTTGATCAACGCTCCCTTTCTTTTTTTCTTTTTTCTTTTTTTGACCTTGATGGTTCATTAATCGAGCGTCAAGTCGTTCTTGATGATCCGTCATCCATCCTTCCTTTCATCCGCTAACAGCTCAGTTTTTAAGCGTCTGTCGCTCGCGGGCTAACGGCCTGCGCCGTAACGTTCAGCGCGTGCTAAATGGAGCGTCGGCTACGTGCTAACGCCTTCATAAAAAAAGTTGAAGTAGCCTAAACTGGAACGTCCATCCATCCGTTTAACATCCGCCGTTATGAAGTCAGCGAGGAGGCGGGGCAGGAAGGCGGTCCGCCTGTCCCGAACGCGCATCCTGGGATACGTATGTAAGACTCGACGCTTACATACGTATCCCGGAAGCGCAGAAGCTGACTTGCATCTGATTTCTCCGATTTGAAGCATCCGATCAATTGTCAATCTATCATAAATGCGTGAAAGCAATCGATTGAGCGGTCCATTCTTATTGATTACCATACGCGGGTAAAAGCGGTAGCGCCTCTGCTACTGTATGGCAGGCGTTCAGTGACACATCAGCGACTGCAGCGGCGCGGGAATCGGTGACTGATTCTCTTTCTAATGCACCTTGAACAGTTGTCACAACTTAAAAAATGTGTTTGCAGGCAGAATGTTCCCGGCGCCGCTATTAGCTTGGAGGATCACACCGGGTCCCGCCACAGTGACACTGCATTTTCCGCCCACGAAGATGAATGTGCTGGTAGCCGAGCCACTTAGTCACTATTGTTCATGCTCAACAACGCCGGCTGACAGGACAGGTTGTACCGGAGATGGAAATAGAAAACGCTCTTGTACTTGGAACGGGGCTGAACCTGAAGCTGTCGCGCTCCCGGCGACGGGACCCGATTGGACAGCGGGCTTTTTTATCGCCTCCGCCAAAAAGTCACCGCCGCAGAGAAACAGTAAAATGAGAATAAGTTCAGCAAACGCTCCTCGATTCCCCTCAAAGAGACCCAGAAAATGATTTAGGTTTTCAGAGGAATCAGGTTCCACTTTGAGGATGTTGGGAAAATAGCATTTTAACGCTAAAGCGCCTACTTCAGGGGGCGGGGCCCCCTAGTTAGCTTTGGTTTGGGGAGTAGTCGGAATCTCAAAGGTGTTTAAAAAAAGCAGCAAAACTAAAGATAAAATTCCCCCCCAATCGACTCAAAGTCAGGCAGTTTCAGAAACAAAGGTTCTCTATTGGTCGGTCTCATAGTGTCCAGATTGGAGGGGTTGGGGTACTGTCTGGTGTCCGTGTTGGGGGTGTCGTGGGACTCGTGATGGGGGTGTACCGTCGCTGCCTCTCTTGTAGTTTTTGGTTCAGGCTGATGATTGCGGTCCCAGGAGATTCCCGGGAAGTAGAGCGACTCCCCAGAATCGATTGGGGAGCCACGCGGTGTGACGATGAAGAGGAGCGCTTCTTCCTCATGTCGAGGGTTTCCTTACAGCGGCGTCAAGAGTCTCCACAGGAAAGCAGGGGTTCAGTGTTCAGCTGACGGCTGGGGGATGTGGAAGGGGTCCAAAAAAGTCCTACACAGATCCTATAAGGGTCATATACCGGTCCTATGCAGGTCTTATACTGGTCCTATACAGGTGTCATACTGGTTCTATGCAGGTCTTATACTGGTCCTATACAGGTCTTATACTGGTACTATACAGGTCTTATACTGGTACTATACAGGTCTTATACTGGTACTATACAGGTCTTATACTGGTACTATACAGGTCTTATACTGGTCCTATACACGTTCTATACAAGTCTTATACTGGTCCTATACAGGTCCTATACAGGTCTTATACTGGTCCTATGCAAGTATTATACTGGTCTTATACTGGTACTATACAGGTCTTATACAGGTCTTATTCTGGTCCTATGCAGGTCCTATACTGGTACTATACAGGTCTTATACTGGTACTATATAGGTCTTATACAGGTCCTATACAGGTCTTATACAGGTCTTATACTGGTCCTATACAGGTCTTATACTGGTATTATACTGGTCTTATACTGGTACTATACAGGTCTTATACTGGTCCTATAAGGTCTTATACTGGTCCTATACAGGTCTTATACTGGTCCTATACAGGTCTTATACTGGTCCTATAAGGTCTTATACTGGTACTATACAGGTCTTATACAGGTCCTATACAGGTCTTATACAGGTCCTATAAGGTCTTATACTGGTACTATATAGGTCTTATACAGGTCCTATACAGGTCTTATACAGGTCTTATACTGGTCCTATACAGGTCTTATACTGGTACTATACAGGTCTTATACTGGTACTATACAGGTCTTATACTGGTCCTATACAGGTCTTATACTGGTCCTATAAGGTCTTATACTGGTCCTATACAGGTCTTATACTGGTCCTATACAGGTCTTATACTGGTCCTATAAGGTCTTATACTGGTACTATACAGGTCTTATACAGGTCCTATACAGGTCTTATACAGGTCCTATAAGGTCTTATACTGGTACTATACAGGTCTTATACAGGTCCTATACAGGTCTTATACAGGTCCTATAAGGTCTTATACTGGTACTATACAGGTCTTATACAGGTCCTATACAGGTCTTATACAGGTCCTATAAGGTCTTATACAGGTCCTATAAGGTCTTATACTGGTACTATACAGGTCTTATACAGGTCCTATACAGGTCCTATAAGGTCTTATACTGGTACTATACAGGTCTTATACAGGTCCTATACAGGTCTTATACAGGTCCTATAAGGTCTTATACTGGTACTATACAGGTCTTATACTGGTACTATACAGGTCTTATACAGGTCCTATAAGGTCTTATACTGGTACTATACAGGTCTTATACAGGTCCTATACAGGTCTTATACAGGTCCTATAAGGTCTTATACTGGTACTATACAGGTCTTATACAGGTCCTATACAGGTCTTATACAGGTCCTATAAGGTCTTATACTGGTACTATACAGGTCTTATACAGGTCCTATACAGGTCTTATACAGGTCTTATACTGGTCTTATACAGGTCTTATACAGGTTTTATACTGGTCTTATCTGGATCCTGTACAGGTGTTGTACAAGTCATTAACGGGTCCTACGCAGGTCGTTTACAGGTCACGTGCAGGTTATTTGTCAGATGACATCATCTTCATCATCTTCGTCATCATCGTCTTTAGTTTCTGTTGCTTAGTTGCGTTTTCTAAAACGCAGCAGAGCAAAGCTTCTGATCCCGACTCGGTTCTCCTGATCCGACCCGCCCGTCCGGGGGGTTTAGCAACGAAGTGGAACTCATTCCCCCCTGGAGGAGGAGAAGTGCTGGCGGAGTAAAAAAACACTCCACCGTCGCAAAAGAAACCCCCGCTAAACCACCCCCCTACCCTCAGGGGGCGCTGACATCCACCTGGGACCCGGGTCTTCCTCTGGATCTGTTCTGTTAGCTTTATTAGTGGACGGGTGAGAACAGGAGGTTCTCCATGGGTACTGGACACCCCCCCAGGGGCACCAACCGACTCCCATTGGAGGGTTGGAGACCCCCCCCCCATCCACCCCCACCTCAGCTGTCCTCTTGGACATCATTTATCCTCCGTGTCAGACATGACAACCGTGATGACAAGACAAGTACCCCATCACTCACCGTGTGTGTGTGTGTGTGTGTGTGTGTGTGTGTGTGTGTGTGTGTGTGTGTGTGTGTGTGTGTGTCGGGGTCACCTGAATTAAGCTAAGGTCAATGGGAGTTTGAAGCCGTCCTCTCCGTCTCTTTCCCATTCTTATCTTGTAATTCCTTCTTCGGTCCGCATCTTAATCCATCCGCTGTGTGTGTGTGTGTGTGTGTGTGTGTGTGTGTGTGTGTGTGTGTGTGTGTTTGTGTGTGTGTGTGTTTGTGTCGCCACGGCACCATCAAACCAACCCATTTCCTCCTGTTTTCACTGCTAACAAACACACACGCCGCCCGCACACGCGTACACACACTGCAATCACCTTTTAATTCCATTTGATGTATTACTCTGGCAGGAACCAATTTTAGTGCCCAGAATTGGACCTTAAATCACCAAATCACCTCCTTTCACCCGTCCAGCCATCTATCACCCGGTCGCAGCACAAAAACACACATCGATATATCAGCAATGTAAACAAATGAGTGTGTGCCGCGGCGGCGAGGATAAATATGGTATCGACAGGGATTGAAGGATTTGTTTTAGCATTGATGGATGACAGCTGTGTGGCTGCCAAAACATGAAGCCTCTCTGCTGCCAGCTGGCTGGTGTGTGTGTGTGTGTGTGTGTGTGTGTGTGTGTGTGTGTGTGTGTGTGTGTGTGTGTGTGTGTTTCATAATGCATGCATGCTGATGTGCATCTTTTAAGAAGCTTATTTTCTCGGCGTGTGTGTGTGTGTGTGTGTGTGTGTGTGTGTGTGTGTGTGTGTGTGTGTGTGTGTGTGTGTGACCGGGGTTCCCAGAGGACTTCAGGATTTTCCACTCGTCCTTGAAAACCAGGAAGAACCTGGACCCGTTCCGATTCTGGAGCTTCCAGCTAAAACGTCCCCAGAAAACGAGATAGACGTGTTCCCAGTGTGGAGGCTTCATCGGCCGTCGCCGCCCGACCCGATCGCTAATGCTAGCAGCTAAATGTCATGCTATCAGTGAGTTCACTGAGTGTATATTAGCATTAGTGTTAAGTGCTCCTACACACAGCTAACGCTAGTAGCTAACAGGTCGCTGACTAGTAGCTGACTAGTAGCAAACAAGTTAGTTGTAGCTCACTAGTAGCAAAAAAGTCACTAAATAGCAGATAACAAGCAGCAAAAAAGTCACCAAGTAGCTAACTGGTAGCAAACAAGTAACTAGTAACTGAGTAGTAGCTAACTAGTAGTAAACAAGTAACTAGTAAGTAACTTGTAGCAAATACGTCACTAATTAGTAGCTAACTGGTAGATAACTGGTAGCAAACAAGTAACTAGTAACTGAGTAGTAGCTAACTAGTAGTAAACAAGTAACTAGTAAGTAACTTGTAGCAAATAAGTCACTAATTAATAGCTAACTGGTAGATAACTAGTAGCAAACAAGTAACTAGTAACTAATTAGTAGCAAACAAGTCACTAATTTGTAGCTAACTAGTAGCAAACAAGTAACTAGTAACTAAATAGTAGCTAACTACTAGTAGCAAACAAGTAACTAGTAACTAATTAGTAGCAAACACGTCACTAAGTTGTAGCTAACTAGTAGCTAACTAGTAGTAAACAAGTAACTAGTAGCAAACAAGTCATTAATTAGTAGCTAACTGGTAGATAACTAGTAGTAAACAAGTAACTAGTAACTAATTAGTAGCAAACAAGTCACTAATTTGTAGCTAACTAGTAGCAAACAAGTAACTAGTAACTAAATAGTAGCTAACTACTAGTAGCAAACAAGTAACTAGTAACTAATTAGTAGCAAACAAGTCACTAAGTTGTAGCTAACTAGTAGTAAACAAGTAACTAGTAGCAAACAAGTCATTAATTAGTAGCTAACTGGTAGATAACTAGTAGCAAACAAGTAACTAGTAACTAATTAGTAGATAACTAGTAGCTGTCTAGCAGCTAACGGCTTTAACCCAAACATGGTTTGTGTTTTAGCTTCCAGACGTCGCTCGTCTTCCTGTTTGTTTGTTAACCAGTAAACAACAACAACAACAGGAACACGCTGACAAACCAGTAACAAGTCTAACAGTTGCTCTGGTTTATTTATTCGAAGATTTTTGTCACGAAGGTCTGAACTCGGCTTCAACCAAAGAAAACAGAAAATAACAAAATGATTCCATAAACGTTCGCTGTTCTTTAAATTGTGTGTAAATTTAAAAAAAATTAAAAACGCGACCCGACCCGACAGCCTGTTTGAACGTCTTCATCGGGTCAGCACCGGTTCTGACAAATAAAAACATTTTGTGTGAAACAGAAAGCGAGTCTGGGCAAGGCCGCGGGGGGACGGGGGGGCGGCGGAGGGGGACGGGTTGGGGGGGGGGGTAGATTTGCAGCCTGACAGCGTGTTTGAGAAGGATCAAGAGCTACGTCTGTTCACAGGAACAGTAAATCTCTGCTGTACATGACAAGACTGTTTCCTGTTCCTGCCATTCATCTCTACCTAATTCACTAAGTGTGAGGTGGAACCTGGGGCGGGGGGGGCATTAAACAGTAAGGGGGGTGGGGGCAGGAAGGTCATCCCGTTGTTCCTAAGAGGTCGCTGACGTACAGCCGACCGACTCCTGTCGGATGAGCGGTGGTGAAACAACCGACAAAAGTTTTCACACAGTTACATGATTTAAAAAATCACCAATGGATGGATGATGGATGATGGATGATGGATGGATGGATGGATGGTCGATGCTCCACCATCAGCGGCCTCCAGTGGCGTCCAGCGGCCTGACGGGTCGATGCTCCGCCTCCTGCGGCGTTTCTTTCTGCATTTTGAGGAAAAACATTCTAAAACTTGAGACGGAGTTTCTTTGAAGCCAGAAAACAAAATTGAAGCCCCTCAACTCGCTCAGATCTGGAGACCCCCCCCCCCCCACCATACACACACACACACACACTGGGGGGGGGGCATCAACCCGCCTCCCCCCTCACCCCCCCAGTCAGCCGCTGCATTACTGTAAGGATTATTATTTCATTTGAATGATTTTTCAGTTTTTTTGTTGATGAGCCTCAGTGTTCACGTGTGTGTGTGTGTGTGTGTGTGTGTGTGTGTGAGTGTGTGTGTGTGTGTGTGTGTGTGCGCGTGCGCGTGTTTGTCGAAAAGAAATCAGCTCAGCTTTTGAGGCCTGACCGGTTCAGTCGGATTTAAAAACACAGTCCGTTAGATTCTGGTGTTGATCCAGATCGATGACATCACCGATGACATCACCGATGACATCACCATCAGATCCAGATAATCCAATTTGAATCTGGACTCATTTCTGTTTCCACCGGCTGGAAAAACTCATAAATCCAGTTCTGTTTCGATTTTTGAGACAGAATGAAAAGTATCTCAAAAATTCGACCTTTAAAGAAACACATGAACGCATCCTCAGCTTCTGATTGGATGGCGGGGGGAAGGTGACTCCTCCCGGCGCTGGAGGTTGCTGAACATCACGTAATGATTTTTAGCATTCTGGAAACGAACCAACTGCTTGCGTTTGCGTTCCCATCCCCCCCATCCCTTACCCCCCCTCCCCTTGCCCCTCCCCCACCCTTGCGTTGCGTATTGATGAATTAATAGTGAGCGATCCTTCATCTTTAAAGGCTGTAATTACCCTGGGGAGCGGCACAAGGACAGGGGGGTCGCCGGCGGACGCGTGAACTCCTTCGACCACACCTCGTCGCCGTGCGTTTCCTGCTCGGCCAATCAGAGATGACCCCCGTAGACGCAACGGGCGAGCAAAGCGGACGGCGGATCATCCCTCTGAGCTCGCGGAAGCCCTCCAGCATGCAGAGCAAATTAACTTCATCCCTACATCGATAATCCGCCGTGGAATTAGGATTTTCACCCTCTCATCTCAGCTGAGCAGGATTCAGCGGCGATGCCAAAGTGGGGGAGTCCCCACGGCGCCGCTATTGGCTAACACCGGGCTAACGCCGCGTGCATGCCGAGCGACATAATCACACGTCCATCCGGGGCCAGGTGATGTCATCGTTCAGTGTGGCCAGTAAAGGGGCGGCTAAACCGAGAGTCTTCATCACATCCTCCTCTTCATCACCTGAGAGGTGACATCATGTGACTCCTGTCGTCACATGGCATGTTAGCGAGTTAGCGCTTAGCAAAGAGCGCAAATTGGATCATGTTTACGCTCATTTCTCAGACCCCAAGGGGCAATTGGGATAGAAATCCAGACTGGTAGTGGTGGTGGTGGTGGTGGTGGTGGTGGTGGCCGATGACTTGGTTGAGACAAGATGTCCTTTGGTTTTTCTTGATAATAACGGACAAACTGTGGACACGCTGGAAGGATAACAATGGATTATGACAGAATACGTCCGAATTGTGAGCTATGGCGCCGTTACCAAACATCCGACCTTTTAAAACGCTTTATTTTAATTCCGACAGATCAGCTAGCTTGGCGCCGTCTATTTAATCAAAGGGTGTTTTTTTTTTTTGAAGTTCATTAATTAAATTTGTGTTTCTGTCGGTCACTTTCTCCGAAAAGCTCATCCTCTCCTCAAGCCGGACTTGATTGGAATTCAACCGACCCGTTTCAAATCGCAGCGGGGCGAAATAGGACAGGTTTCTGCGGCGGCGTGATCCTCCGCCGCTCCACTCGGGCGCATTTGATTTTATTGCATCAGCAGATGGAGTGGATTGGTTTTGCTCAGGGCTCAACATTCCTTATGATCAAAGTGGTCTAAAGCTCTTTGCTGGTGTCTGTCTTCGATTGATCCTACCTGCCACAAAGGGATCAGTAAAATCGAAACATCATAAAAACACCACGCCGCTCCTGGAGCGGATGCGCTGCTGAGACGCTTTCATTTGATAAGGATTTTTTTTTTCTCCAGCTCGCCGTTGATGAGAGTCAGACGCGTTTGGGCGAGATCGTAGCAGACGTGAGACCAAAGAAAGAAGAACTCGATTTTTTTTTTTTAAATTTCCCGAGCAACTGAAATATTCGAAATTAATTCCGCTAAAGTTTTCAAAATCAGGCCTGCTGCATTTGTAAATAAGCTCAGTGACTGTAAACCTGCAGACACTTGAAACCAGACTCATCACCATAAACCTGCATGCATTATAAATTAAGTGGCAGATTAGCTGGAGAGACTCCACAATATCAATTTCACAGGAAGGAGAATCAACAGACACAAACACGACGAAGCTGAGACCCAAACACAGTAAATCTCTTACAAAGGCTCAGGGCAGATTATTATGGTTTCTAAAATTCACAGCGACTGTCTTTATTGGCTCTCTGCCTGTTTAATATGCCCGACACAGCTCGCGGCGACGGCGTGGAGTGTATACCCCGAGACAAGCAGCTTAGCTTTGACATGGACAAACAACGCCTGAGGACACCCAGCGGAGGTAGAGTAGGTTAGAGGTTGGTGGGAAGTAAGGGAGGGTGTTGACACAGCGAATGAAGCGGCCGGATCGCAAACGATGGAGGAGGCTGAGGAAATGACAGACGGAGAGCTCAGGGAGGAGAAGGAGTGGTTTCTTTAGCGAGCAGATGGGGGGATGAAAGAGAAGGTGAACAGAGGGATGGGGGCAAATGAGGGGAACTGTTCCGTCGTCGGTTGTTGAGCGAAAACGGAGGCAAGCGCGTGTGGATGGGCGGGGAATGCCTTAGGAAAGGTTGGTATTAGCATTAGCAGTGGACGACGGGAAGACAAGTTAAACCCCACCCCCCAATCAGGGGTGGGTCTGGGTCTGGGTTCTGGACGTCTGGTTTTGCTGGTTTTCTGATTTTAGAATGTATGCGTATTGCATGGGTCAGGCATGGGCACACTGCGGCCCCTGGGCCATCTACAGCCCATTGGACTTTGTAACCTGGCCCCCCAAACTTGCCTTGCCAAACTCCATCCATCTGTTCCTCAACTGGAACGCCCCTCAAATTTTAGAACTCTGAGTCATGACATCACTGTTAGCGTGGGTGATGTCACCATCAGAGTGGGTTGCTATGCTTGCTGCATATATATACCACACATCTGTATGTGGAGCTACCAACATCGTCCGCCGGTTTGTGGTCGATGCTACAGCTCTTTGCATGTGTGTTATTGTTCACTTGGGGGTTGGGTTCTGGTTCGGTATCAGTTGCCTGGGGTACAGAAGCCAACAATCGGCACGTAGGCAAAAGTGTCCAGGAAGAGGCGGCTGATTGTTGCAGACAACGGTGTTGAACTGCAGGAAAACGAGGAACAAAGCGCCGGCGCCTCTCTGAAGACGTCCGATCGGCGGGTACCTCTGAAGATCCAACAGAATATCTGAGATTATGCGGCGATGGATTCAGTTTGGGTCGTCGGCTCGGCTCTGACTGAAGGTAGAACAGGAAAACAGGAAGTTATGATATGTCTGCCTCCCTCTACTGGTGGGGTTTCTGTATTAGACTTCCTGTCTTTGTGTCCTGATTCAGTCGCGTGTTCTCAACGTGGACTAAAGATGTCTTGGTCAAAGGGCCGGAAAGACCCTCAAATCCCAATGAAACTTCCAGATCTGAATTTAGGGATGGTTCCCGAAAGAGTTTCTGGTTCTTTTTAGTAATGTCTTCTTGGGTTTGTCTTTAGATTTCACGTAAAATACAGAACTACACTGTAGAAGGTTGTTCAGCCTGGACCTGTCAGCGCCTGCGTGACCATTTCAGTCTCGCACTTTACTTGTCTTGTTGACGACAAATGGTTGAAATGCAGTGAACAAGAACTCCGATGTCGCCAACGCACCAACCGCTGAGACAGACTCTGAATGTTTGCGGTGATGCTTAATGGTTGTTTACCGGCAGGCCTGTCTGCACAGCGGCTGCATTCCACTTGGTATCACTGCGCTGTGGGGGGACGGGGTAGACCGTCGTGATCTAGACTGTCTTGTGTCGTGGAATATTGGTGGTTAGTCCTCAGGTTTATTTTTTATATTAGCCCAAAAACCCAGCAATATTAATTCATTAGTTGCCAGTGCTTTTTGGCAATTGTTGAACGTTTATCTGTTTTCTTTGTTCTCGATCAATCCCAAGATGCTTTGCCAAGAACGACATCGTCTTTTCGCGCATTTGAACTTTGAAATAGGCAAACTTTATTGCATCGTAAGCTTCTGCAACTTCTCCATCTTCCTCTGATTCGCCATCCTACGTAACTGCATCAGTCGTCATGACAATAAATTCCATGATTGGAAGCCTTCGTGAGAATTTATTAACGAAGTCTTTGTGGGCAAACAAACATGAGTGGTGGAATAACGATGGAAGGACGGTTTTATTCATCAACCTTCTTGTGAAGGGGGGTGGAACAGGGGCAGAATTATTCCGGTTAGATAACCCTACAGATGAGATTCAGTCAAAAATGCTTAGTTTGTTATTTTTGAATGGATTTTCAGTTAAATAAATTCACCTCATCCCAGAACAATAAAAAACAACCCGGTCCAGGATGTCCTCACCTTTTTCGCCCGCTGCCTGTTTGCCACAGAGCGCCGGCGGAGCCCTAATGAGCCCAGGCCCGTAAGTGTATTCTCTTCGTCTCATTGGTCAGAGGCTCATTAATCCCCCCCTTCCCCCCCTCGTAGTTTTCTCCTGCAAAGTGAATTACACGAGTGCCTATTGATTCCTGTCCTTTTGCCAGGCATGTTTAGAGAGTAAACCTATCGCTTTGCTCCCCGAGCTTTTCCACCGTCAAGCTCCGTTTGTGCAGAAGGGGGGACTAATTGGCCCGAGTCGGCATCACCTCGGTTGTCTGGACCGGGAGGCTTCACACCCGCAGGAAGTATGGAAGGGGAATAAATCAGGAAGAAATGATGCAGGCAGCGCTGGAGGTGGAGAGCACATCTCATTGTCTAACTGAAGCTCAAGTGTGTCTATTAAAGCGTAATGCCGGGGTCGCGGCCCCGGGAATATGCCATGTGTCTCATCTGCATCTGAATGTTTGTGGTGACTGCTAATGCCTCCAAATGA
Organism: Antennarius maculatus; assembly: GCA_013358685.1. NCBI lineage: Eukaryota > Metazoa > Chordata > Actinopteri > Lophiiformes > Antennariidae > Antennarius > Antennarius maculatus. Next base: position 25,234,702 of record CM023609.1, on the reverse strand, counting down.
CTGGGGCAAGCGAGGGGGGGGGACGGGGGGGGGGGGGGGGCAGTAATTACTTCTCTGGATCAGGTAGGTGTGTGTGCTGAATGAGTTTCATGCTTCATTACTGAGGGGTGTTAAGGTAATAAGGCCCTGACTGTCCATCCAGGGAACTCATCACTTCTTCTGGCGGCGATATTAGCCCCGTGTTGTTGAAGGGTTACTCCTTTTCTCATTGACTTCCACTGCCACAGAAGATTAAAGCCTCCCCAAGACAGCTATTAAGTGGATACAGGTGACCCTTCATAATCCCATAATGGTCCCTGTTTAATCAAAATTTAACCAACACTTGATCTTTTGTTCACTTTTGAACCCTGCAAGCGGCAGTGACGAGGTTTGATACCGTCACGCCACAAGGAAACCTCAGTATCCATTAGAGGAAGACTCTCTGGAGGAGTTTACTCCGATGTTCTTCAGTGTTTTGGAAGGCTGTCATGTCTTTTGAGTTACTCCCCCATCTACCTGCTGTATGTGTGTGTTTGTGACTTAACAAATAAAAGCCATAAAAAGTGATTGAAAGCTACGGGAGGCGTGTCCTCCACCTCCTGAGGTACTTACCCGCAAGGGTCACTGAAGTACCGGATTGGATCATCTTAATTGTGTCGTAACGCTTGTGCAGCGAGCCATTTCCAGCTAACTTTACTGTCACCAGGGGAGGTTGAATGATTGTAATTATTACCTGAGTACCTCAATGAATTTTATTCCATCCAGAACAGAAATGTCACAGGAATTCCCCAACCACCGGCCCAATTACCTAATGGGCCTAAGAGAAAAGTGGAGTTGTCTGGTCACTCTTTATGGCTCCACAGAACCATTACAGCAATTTGTGACAAGGCATAGAAATCCTTAAATTGGCCATTTTATTACGTTTTTTACTTGAACTGTCCTTATTTTTTATGTCCCCACAAACTCAAAAAGGACACAACTTTTCCAACCTTTAGACCCAAATTTGTCGAACTCCACTAACTTGCCGTTTCCCTTCTGTTAGAAGTGAGGCATTTTGAAAGGTTTGAGCATAATATGTGGTAGTTGAGCTTGGTTACTAATGTATGACAGCCTGATTTATCCTCCTTACCACGGATGTTCAAAAGATATGAGGCGTTTCTTAAGATTCCAGATCCGACTGCCTCGATAATTACATGTTTGATGTTTACCATTCATACAATCCGTCCTACCTGAATGGGAAGACCGATGAGGACATCAGAGTATCTAATGGTGCTGCTAAGTCCGGACTAAGTCCAAATCAGGGTTACAAGAGAAAGGAGTATCCGAATGTAGAATCAGAGGCAGGACTGGATCTCTCCTGGATTTAGTCGACTAACTGATGTGTTCACGCAATGAGAAGCTGTAAAAGTTAAAGACAAACGAGACAGGATAAAATATCAACCACGAAGGAGAAAAGACAACATTCTTCTACACAAAAGTTCGAGGAGTCAAGGCGCAGGAATGAGAGATGAAAGCATCACTTGTGTAGAACAGTTTGGAGCAGATGAACCGACAAAGAAAGACAAGGTCAGACTCACCAAACACAACAAGAAGGCTAACGAGGCTCAAGTCCAAATGACTGACCATGGCAGGAAGTGCCAGATTAACGTTCGGCGAACCGTTGAACCTCAGCGCCAGTCCCTTCAGGAGACCAGATGATACTGATCGAATGAATGTTGTCTGTATGTCCTGTTTCTTTACTCTTAAGGGGTTGTTGAAGAGATTTTGGGGATGCAATCCGCAACCAACAGCCAATCATTGCTGTAGATTCGAGAGGTATCCTCATTATAAAAGATGCAACAGATAGTCAGAGCAGATTGTTACCTGGACAACGGTTAAGGGAAGAAACTGGTGTTTGATGGGAATCTAATCCCTTTCTGTTGCTGGTCGACCTGCAGAGTTGAGCAGTAATCAGTTTCACCAAACAGCTCTGGGATTGATTACTCATTCCTGCAGTGGTATCTTTTATAAATTGTTCTCTGTTGCGAGGGTGAGAATAAAATAGTTTCTATCTAGTAGTTAATTATGTTCTTAATTAGTCAAGGAAAGGACAAGTGAATTAATGGAGGTTTATCAAGTGCGGCGTATCTGCAGAAGTGTTTCCTGATGTTGTCTCATTAACCGTGACGGCTGATCCTCGCTGATCTGTGGGCGTCGGCTCGATCTATATCCTCCTGCCTCTGAAGGGACGTAAAGGTTAATGCCGCCGGCGCTCTCAGATGCCGACCGTCATGCCTTCTGTCCGCCGCGTCCTGCCTTCCATTACCCTTCATCTCATTTGCTAATGATGCAATTAATAAGGCCGCAGCAAGTCAAGCGGTCCGGAACAGGGGGCCGCCGACGCCGGGGTCAATGGGACACATCAGTCAAGGGCGACAAATGGAAAGTAAATGATTTGTTTGTTTGTTTGTTGGGGTGATTATTTGCTTTGGCAGCGGGCCTCCAGAAAGGCGTCGCTGAGATAATCTTTCTCACATGTTTTATTATATTTCCAAGCCATCTGCAGATGATAGATGGAGATTATTACCTCCGCCACTCATTTCCTTCACGCGGCCACCGGTTCTCCTCCCATATTGATTTTCGAGAGGAGTCGGCTGCTGGAACTAAATGAGGAGATTGCAACAGGTAATGCCGGGGTGCAGAGTCGAGGGCTGTTTAATCGTCTCCTGAATATGAAGGATCCTTGAGGAGGCCGGTCTGCTGAGTGCCAGAGAGAGGAAGAGGCTGAAGAGGAGGAGACGTGTTGGAGTGGACAGCAGAGGAAATAAGGTTTTAAAGGAAAGATTCCTGTGATCAGGTGATAAACCTCTGAGGTGATTATTGTTCCAGGGAAACAGCTTTATAAATAGTGTTATCTCCGAGGAAGCAGCAATCAGTTACCCAACCAGCGTTAACTACCGGGGTGATGAAGTCTTGCTCATCGGCTCTACCTCAGGTAGCCTTCGGCATGCCTGTAGAAGTAGAAATGTTTTACATGCCAGTAAACTGAAGCCCAAGTTGTTATGTTTTAAGTTCAGATCCAGAAGCTGCTGATATGAACAAATGAATCCTTCTCTTCTTCACAAGTCGTTTCGGTTTTATGTCCCGGGTTGCATCTTTTGAAAAAGTGTGGGAGGGGTCTGTCCTTGCTTCCAGGTCTTCCTGCCGTCAGATCATAAAGTTTGGACTGAATTCAGATATAGACCATAATCATGCCCAAGTGAGCTTAGCAACCTGGTTTAACTTGATTTGTCTTGTTGTAATTCAACTCATTACTAATTATTTTTGAATCTCTGTCTATAACTCTGTTTGTTTGACAAGGACAACTTTGTCAAAGAGATTCTACATCAATGAGGCTTTTTCTGGTTAAATTCAAGTTCAATAAAGATAGATAAGTAAATTGGTTTGGTTTTGTCAGAGAAAGCTTGGCCTTCCAGTGTGGTAACCACAGGTGGGACATGGAGTACCAACGGATGAATTAGCATATTATTGGATCAAACCAATGTGTCCAGAACTAGAAAGTGGGACTGATCAGGATTTATGGAAGCACATCCAGGACAACATGAGGCGGTCAGAACAAAACTAAGTATTTAGTTAACAGAGTAAAGTCCTCTGGGAGGTGGCATTCAGGGCTGAGTGGGACCTTCACCTTGGGGACTGGAGTTAACTTCCTGTGTGGAAGTAAATACATGTCACCGACTGTTTCCTAACCAAACCACGTAGTTTGAATCGACCGAAGTGTCGTTTTCTGTTTGGCAAATGTTAGATTCAGTAGCAGGACGGCATTTCGTTTGCACAGGAAGTCTGATCGATCTGGGTGGAACACAGATGTGTAGCATCGGTACCAGATGACCAACACAAAGTTGTAGCTTCAGTACCAGATGATCTACTCGAGGGTGTATCTTCAGTACCAGATGATCTACTCGAGGGTGTATCTTCAGTACCAGATGATCTGGGGGAGGGTGTTTTCATCAAAACAACCTGCTGTAGAATTAGCATCAACCTCAACATGAAGGGGCTTCATGTGAGGTGAGGCGACCATGAGCCGTTTTCCCAAATGGGTTTCGTGATCGGGTTGGTCCTTGGAACTTGATGAGTGTTTGGATACGAGTGTTTCTCACACCCTGAGCGATTGGTCCATGACTTTTATTGATCTCTTATTGCCTCAGGGTCACCAAACCCTTTAGGACTCCTCCCCTGATGAAGGCGAGGTCATTCCAGGTCTCATCCTTCCAGGTCTGACCTGAGACCGTGTTAGCTCGCCACTCCCCGGATGACAATTGGCTGTTGAGGAGTGGTGTTATTCTGGCTGCTGCTGAAAAGACCTCTGGGAAAACAGGGCCTTCCTGACCGTTCTGCTAGAAACATAAATCATCACAAGAGCAACCTCCTCCTTGTTGTGACCTAGACATGACTCCACACACACATACACACACACACACACACACACACACACACACACACACACACACACACACACACACACACACACACACACACACACACAGAGGAATGAAGTCTCTTCCATTCATTGGTTAGCTTAGTTCCACTTTTCTGTATTGAAGCAAATATGAAGACTTGCTATTGGATATAACTAATAAGCAATCAATCACATCCTGGTTTCACGTCTACCTGCCATAATCTGCCCTACCGTACCCACCCTACCCTACCCACATATCTACTGTTCTACTTTACCCTACTCTACCAACATATTGACCCCACCCCGCCTAACTGTATCCTACCTACATACAGTCTCTACCCCGACCCTATCCTAAACCTACCCTACTCTACCCTACCCACATATCTACCCTTCCCTTACTCTAACCTACTCTACCCTACCCACATCATGATTTGGAATCCAACCCATTGAGATGGACCTCCTTGTTCTGGTTGGGAGCTCCCAGTAAAACCACAGCCTGACCTCTTGGCCCCTGAGCAGCTCTAGTGGAGCCGCTGGCGGTCAAGGGCCCGGCTCAAGGGCCCGGTAACGGTGGTAATGAGGAAGGTCAAATACCTCTCTCAGCCAGATTCATCCTGCCGTGCTGGGAAGTGAAACAACAACCTTCTGGTCATGAACTAATGTCTGTAACTTTTAACTGACCCGGGGTCAGCTCAGAATTCCGGTAAAGCTGTAAGCATTAATTAACTTTTACTCCTCATTGACGGTTTCCTCAAATGTAAAAAAAAAAAAAAAAAAAAAAAGAGTTTCTACACTGAGGCAGCGATTTCAAGAGGAACTTGAAATACTTTAAGACAATATTTATGATTTTGTTTGAAATATTTTTTCTCATTAGGAAGATTTTATGTTTGTTTTACTTCACTCAAGCTTTTTCAGTTTTAATTAATCTTAACCCAGCATTTTTGTCTCTTCACACATTTAGATTCATGCTCCATTTTATCATATTGAAGCTTAAAATAAATAATAGATAGTAAAGAGTAAAATTAAAGTTGTCCACTATATAATCAATAAATCTTGATGAGCAGAAATAATTTTATAAAATTTATTTTAATTTATTCACATTGTCTATGTGACGGAAATGGATGTATCAAATGCGTTTTTTTATATTGAATTTAAATCTAATTTTAATTCAAGTGAAATTAAAAATTTGAATTTAAATATGAATATAAATGTCATTAAAATGTAAATTAGTTTAAATGTAATTTTAATTAATTAAAATTTAATTAAAATTTAAATCTAAAGAAAATCAGAAACAACTCTGTTGTTACCAGTGTTCAGGAGGTGATGGAGGCTCTTGAGACGGTCGGGTTGAACCTGGTTGAACTCGTCATCATCATGCTGATTAGAACAAAACAGGTCCTTTTAGAGAATGGAGGGGGGAGGACGGTTGGGTGAGGAGAGGCGTCCGGTCTCCAGCTGCCAGGTCAGCAGAGAAATTAATTTAGATAATGATCCAGATAGAAATGGCAGTGTCGTCTGCGTGGCGGCGATCTCTGGTCCCGGGAGGCGGCCGGAGGAAGGCATTGATTTCAGGGCATTCAGGGTCCGGTGGTCTTTGAAGAGGCGAGGGTAAGATCAATGCTGGGGAGATGAAGACTGTGACATTTACTGGAGGTTTCTGCCCGGGGGGCAGGAAGGACCTCTGCGTAAAAACACCCCCCCACCCACCCACCTTCCCCAGGAATGGTCCGCTTTCCATGACCGAAGCTGCTCAGAGACACAAAAATCAGACTCTCATCTTCCTCAGGAGGAAACGTTTAGAACTCACGTCGGATGCTAACATGGAAACACGGGTCCGTCGACATGGAGATCAATGAAGTCACAATGCCAAATAATGACATGATTATATCTCTACGTAATGACATTATATCTCTAAATAATGACATTTTCTAAATTACGACAGTAGTTTCAGAATGTTGACGTATTTTCTCTGTATAATTTTCTTCATTTCTTGCTCCATCTTGACTTCCTCCTTTTAGGAACACATTTTTCCCACTCTTCCAACACAACCTGAACACACCACAAATACACTCGAGTCACCACAGTAAAGAACACAGACCTGTCCCGGGTCCTCAGGGGGATCTGAACCCAGGAGCGTGTTGCTATGAGGCGTCAGTCCCGTACCCCCCGTCCCCCACACCCCCCATCATGAAGGCCTACGCCTCCACCTATCGACGCTTTTGTGTGACAGCTGACAAACCTGTTCTCTTCAACAACAGCAATACACACACACACACACACACACACACACACACACACACACACACCACAAAGTGTTCCATTTATCTCTTAAGAACAGACGCAAACAAAGCGACAGGAATAAATACAATCGCTTTGCTTTGTGTAGATACACACCACTGATTCTATATTTCACACACACTCCTTCTCCTTTCCCCTTAGTTTGTGTGTTTTTGCCTCTTGCACTGATGCTGACACACACACACACACACACACACACACTCGCTGCTGAATAATTGAGCAGACGCCGAGGGAGACTTACTCGGCCGTTAAATAGTCTGGGCTCTAAATAAACACTGTGATTGCGCTGAGCGGGCGAGGTCAGAGGTCGGCCCCTGCCGAGGGAAATGACATCACACGTCAGGAAGTGGACTTCACTTCTAGATCGCCACTTTGTTCTGCCTCCTCCCCCCTGGCGTAGGAACGGAGTTGGTCAGGTGGAATAAAGCTCTCCTGGTTCAGATTCTCATCAGACGTTCTCATCAGACATTCTCATCAGACGTTCTCATCAGACGTTCTCATCAGACGTTCTCATCAGACGTTCTCATCAGACGTTCTCATCAGACGTTCTCATCAGACGTTCTCATCAGACGTTCTCGTCAGACGTTCTCGTCAGACGTTCTCGTCAGACGTTCTCATCAGACGTTCTCGTCAGACGTTCTCGTCAGACGTTCTCGTCAGACGTTCTCATCAGACGTTCTCATCAGACGTTCTCATCAGACATTCTCATCAGACGTTCTCATCAGACGTTCTCGTCAGACGTTCTCGTCAGACGTTCTCGTCAGACGTTCTCATCAGACGTTCTCATCAGACGTTGTCATTAGACGTTCTCATCAGACGTTCTCATCAGACGTTCTCGTCAGCTCTTCTCTTCAGACTCATCAGACTTTCTCATGACCAGTTACCCTCAGCTGTTCTCATCAGAACTTCTCACGATCTCTTCTTATCAGTTGTTCTCATGACCTGTTCTGACCCGTCGTTCTCGACAGCCGTTCTCATAAGACATTTTCATCAGGAATTCTCATTCGACATTCTCATCACCTGTTCTGATCATCTGTTCTCAGCACCTGTTATCATCAGCTGTTCCCATGAGACATTCTCATGAATGTCTGACTGACACTTTCATCAAAAATTCTCATCTACTGTTCTCATCACCTGTTCTCCTTATTAAGTTCTCATCAGACGTTCTCATCAGTTCTCATCTTTACAGCAGCAGACTGACACGCCCCCGTCCTCAGCCAATCATCTCGCGTCTGTCTTGTCAAACATGATTCCATCTTCCAGGTTCATCACCTTCAACGTTCCTCAGCCTCATCAGCCTCATCAGAGCCGTTTGGTGGATCACATGATTGGTGTGAATCCTTTCCGTTTCTAACTGTGAGATAAATGTTGTGAATTAAAAACAGAAACGACTCCTTGAAGGATCTTTCTTCACTCATCGTGGAGCCGACGTCTTCCTCATGTCTCCTAAATAAACTCGTCCTCATGCTGCAAAGACGATGAGGCTAAATGAGACCAGAATAAATCGTGAACTTTCTCCCATCAGTCTCACAGATTCTCACCTGAACGCCTCATTTGCAGCTGTGGTTGCTGTTATTTTTTTTATTTTTTTTTTAGTAGTGTGATCGTAGATGAGTTCACCTTCATCACCGCTGTCAGAGTCTTCCTCCTCCTTCTCTCTGTGGTTAATTCAGCGGATGTGAAGCTCCTGCCTGGAGGTGTTTGTACGCTGCCGTTATGAAAGGCTGATAAATGACAGCAGCTCCACGCAGGTGCAGCGAAGCTAATGCGCCTCCTCCTGGCTCCTCCTGCCTCCTTCACCTCCTCTAATGTTGTCTTTGTTCTCTCCTCTCTCCTCCTGCTCCCTCGTCTCCTGCCTTCTCTGATGCGACCGGACGTCTCCTCACATCCAGGTAAGCATCAGCCGTATTTACGACTGAACACCTCCTCACACGTGTGTCCTACTGATGCAACTGATGGTTGTACTCTGTAGCTAACACTAACGCTAACCAGCAAAAACCATGACGTCAGCGGTTTTGTGTCCACTGTAGTGAGTCATCATAAATTCTCTCATCTTCCCTCATGCTCTTCCTCTCATGTCTTCTCAATTCCTTTAAATGATCATGATAATTAATCCAACATGTCCTCCTATAATTTAACGAATGTCTCCAGAGCGCTGGACCAGTTTGGAGCGGGCGGTTCTGGTTCTGGTTCTGGTTCTGGTTCTACTTCTGGTTTTAGTTCTGGTTCTGGTTGTGAACATTTAAAATCTTACTATAATTACCCTTTTTTTCCTGATTTTTCAAATCGATCAATCGTCCTTTAATAAACTGCAGATTCATTTGTAGCTCATTGGACCAATCAGAAGCTGGAGGTGGGGGAAAGAGGAAAAGTCACGTGGCAGGATGCAACCCCCTCCCCTCATAAAATTTTCTACAATAACTATCGATTTGATTTGTTTTTGTACAAACGTCCCAAACTGGAAACCTCTGGGCGGGGCAGGGAGGCGGAGCCTAACTCCGAGCTCCGTTTCCGTCATTCCTTCCCTTTTTTTCCCCATCTTCCCCTTCCTGTCTCCGCCTCGGTGAAACCCGTCGACGTGTCTCTCTCTCTCTCTCCCCGCCGCCTCTCATGCACGACTTCCCAGCATTCAGATGCAAATAAACCGGCCAATTACGGCCCAGCACGCCGTCATGTCTGTTTGTGCGAGCGCGTTCAAAGGAACATTGTGTTGGCTGGTATTCCCGTTAGCCGGTGTGGTTTCCCTCCGGAGCCGCTGGTGGCGAATAAATTAGGACCTCAAGCTCACAGAAAGCCACATAAATCATAACAACAATAAATAAATCATAATCCCGGAGTCTCGCTGACCCACATTTGCTCATTGCCACCTACATTACCGCCATTGTGCGAAAGCGCGTCGGGAGCCGGCGCCGCTTCATGGTTGATCGCTCCGACAGAAAGAATTCCCGTTTTTGTTGGGATGACAGCGGAATCAGTGTTCTGTCTTTGTTCGGGTTTCCCCTTGTCTGCTGTTAGGAGGACTTCCTCTTGTTTCTAAATCGGGATGCCCCGCCCCCTCCGTCTCAGAGACGTCTGTTCATTCGTTACAGAAATATAAAGTTTGTAAAATATAGTCCAGTCTGTCATCTTCGGGGTTCTGTTCGTACCACCTGTAGCATTTTGTTCTAAAGGTCGTCTAAGATGTATTCGACTCCCTTTTGTCAGCTAAACGGTTCATTATCAGCTCCGCAAACCAGGACCCAGACACGTGGGGGTGTATTTAGCATCTTAATTATTCAGCGTGTCGGCTCTCATTACCTTTTAAAAGCCAGGTGCGCCTGCAGGAGGTGAAGATACAAGCACAGGTGACCTTTTCTGGTCTGATGGGAACGGGAACGACCTGATCTTGGTTCTGCTGCGGACGGCAGTGTCGGGTTTTCTCAGAACTCACGACTAGGTGTCGTCCGTTGGGTCAACCCAACGTCAATCAAAGAAGGAGAATCGTGGAGGTGGGCATAAGTCTAGAATACATCCAAACCAAAGATAGGAACCAATCTGACAATTAGAAAGTAGGATATTTAGTCGGATCGAGATGCTAACAGGTCTACAAAAGTTTCCGACCCTCCAGGGGACAAGGATGACCAGTGTAAAGCGGGACGTGATCGATCGTCCCTTTGTACCCTAGAGTTCCTGCCCCAGTGTGAGCTGGGTTATGATCCAGTTACCCCAGTCTGAGGAGACACACTAGTTAGCGAAGCTTGATTGATGGATGCGTTGCTGGTTTTGTAGTCGGCTGTGAAGTCATGTGACAACCAAATCCCAAAATTGAGCCATAAATCAAACTCGGCGTCGGAGCGATTCTCCATGGAGCGTCGGGCTTCCCCGGTAAGCAAAGAGAGGAGTTGCTGTGTCATCATCGGCTCGCTGTGTTCCTGGAGGATGATCTATGGGTAGTTAGGGCTTCCTGCCCCCCCACCCCCGTCTTCACATGATGGATGGCTGGAGTGTCACGTCGGACCCGGTTCCCTTCCTTCTCGCTGCTTGGGGCAATTCCACCACCTGCTATTTTTCTTCTCCGCTCACTCTGACCTGGTCAGGAAACCTGCTTCCCCATATTGTGGAGCTCTTAGGGGGCCAGCGTGAAGCTATTAACCCCCACACAACCCCCCCACTCCGTGTTAACTATAGCCTGACAGACGCTTCGCCTTCGCCGCTTAACAGCCGATGATTCTTTAGCGTCACGCTGCTGATATGAATGTTAATGTTTTGTCTTTGCTGAAGTCAGTATCTGTCTCTAAACGTAATGACCATTCCTGATGGAACCATCTGCATTCTGATTGGTTCATAAACTTTCCCATCTCTATGGAATTCTTTCTGCCACTGAGCATGAAATCTCCCGTGAAAATGAGACGCTATCGCCTTTAATGTCTCTATTTTAGGTTTAATGTATGAAGAAATTCAAACATTTGGTTTGGGTCGATGGCGAACGATGGGAAACAATCATCTGTAGAGACAACACCTCTGAAACAGGTCTGGATTATCATCCCTGAACCTGTGGTTGGTCCTGATGTTGGGTCTAGAGGATCAGGTCTGGACCAGTGATTGGTCTTGATGTTGGGTCCTAATTATCAGGTCTGGACCTGTGATTGGTCCTGATGTTGGGTCTAGATTATCAGGTCTGGACCTGTAGTTGGTCCTGATTGTGGGTCTAGATTATCAGGTCTGGACCTGTCATTGGTGCAGATGTTGGGTCCAGATTACCTGTCGGTAGTCCTGATGTTGGGCCCAGATTATGATCCCTAGTCCTGATGTTAGGTCCTGATGTTGGATCCAGATTGCCAAATCTGAACCCAACATCAGGATTAAACAAATTATAATAATAACTTCATATTTAAAAAAAATATACTATTAATTAAATTAATACATTTGATATTTCGAGTCTGGGATCAGCCAATCAGAGAGGTCTCAGAGAACCTGATGGTCCTTCATAGCGTCATCTTTGATAAGATGTGTCAAAGGAGACATGAACCAACTTGGATGTGAGACGACAGGTGATGGGCGTGTACTACAGGTGGCTGTGAGTCACAGGTGAGTTTATTTACCTGTCTACCAGCTCACTGGTTTGACCTTTGAACCTGAAGCATCCATGGCTGCCTGTGGGACTTTCTTGGCCCTGTGCGCCGTCTGTCAGGAGACGGGGCATCTAGATGCAATGAAGTCCTAAAGAGACATAAATGTGAGCATAAATAAAAGCTTAGAGAGTCGATCAACAACAGATAGATCATAAATTTCAGGCTAAAATCAGCGGTTAATGCTGCAGGGCTGAATATTTTCATGTCAAGTGTTTGGGATGATTTATAATCCTACTTTAGGTCTTATTTAAAATGCACTTTATCTGTATCTCTGCGCCCAATATTGAGGGTGCTGCCATGGAAACAGGCCACAAAAATATGCGTAAACACAATGAGATGTATACATGAGTCAGTGTTTGAGTAATATCAGCAGAATACAGCTAATTAATCATATTCTCACAGTGTTTTTATAGACAGTGTAGGAGGTTCGCCGGGATGTCAAGAGGACATCGTGTTTACACGAACCAATTTCAGAACAGAGCGCTCGAATCACTTTGAAATATTTACCATTAAACGCCCACAAACACAAACCCTTCACCAGGAAAAAAATCTTTCAGAATCCACGTGAGACCCGGGTTTCAGAGCCGAAAGGAAAGCCTTGCATGATTTAACGGGGCCCGCGTCCCAGGACCGCTCCGACTTAACTCGGTTTGGGTCCCCAGGTGGAGGCGACAGAAATAGCAGAACCTGATTCAAAATCCCCAAACCCCACGTCATGCATTTCTCAGAAATACCTAACATCCATGCGTCGGGGGAGCGTCCGCTAGCGCTAACGGCAGCAGCAGCCGGCGATGCAGAGGCGTTCTGTTTGCTCTGATTCAGCCTGGCGGTGAAGAAGAAAACTTTTTCATCAGGATCGCGTTCCGGGAAGACGTCCTCCTCTTCCTCAGCCCCGCTCAGGTTCTGCAGTGAACTCAGGAACCTTGAAGAGCATCGCGGCAATTTTTAACACGCCTGCGTGTTTGTGTTTTTTTATTGTTGCTCTTCTTCTTGTTGTTTTTTTTGTGACAAGGTGATGTTGTTTGATTTTATGTGGGTCAGGTTTTACCTCCATGAAGCAATTAGCAGATGCTCATTTTATCGCGTTTCATTTTCAGTTATTTTTTGCAGGCTAGTGTTGTATCATTATTTAATTTCACATTCTAGCATTTTTGCATCAGTTCTTTTAAATAGGCTAGTATTTTAGCCTCAGGACGGCATTATAGCATCAGATGTTTTCAACAGGTTTACTTTTTAAAAAACCAAAACTTAGCATGTTAGCATCATTTTGGATCACTATTTATTCCTTTTAAACTTTTTAAACTTTCCGTATCAGAACTAAATACACCAAAACAGAAAAAAAAAAAATTTAAAAAAATTATTATCTTATTATGTTTTAGCTCCAGTGGATAAAACATGTCAGAATCGAAAATGAAAAAAAAAAAAACTGTTTTCCTGTGTCTGAATATTTGTTCTCCATCTGGAGCTCTTGGACCTTTCCATGGAAACAGATGGGCAGACTGTTCTACACCGTCACACTTTTAACGAACGTACGTCCTTCAAAACTGAGGCAAACATTCGCTGCTTGTGTACAAACTGTTGTTTACCTCCAAACGTAAAAGAAAAAAAAAAAAAAACGTTTTATAAACCGAAAAAAACATTTTGTTCATTTCAGGACGACAACATTCTTCATATTTCTTTGACGTTTGAAAGTCGGCCCTCTCCGTTTTTGTATCACAGGAAGTGTTCCTGACACCTTCACAATAAAGGTCAAGCTGTTTTCTTTCGGTCAGACCTCGAGGTCGACTCGTCGTTTTTGGACCTGAACAAGAGTGTAGCATTTTTTTGTGCAAGTCAGACCTGACTGGATTTCCATTTCACAGGTTCGCTCCTTCCTTCTTCTCCGTCTTTTGTCTTTGTTCATTCTAAATGCTACTGGCAGGCCGCCGCCGCCACCCCTCCACCCCCCCATGCCTGCCAGGAGCAGCAATCAGCTGATATTAGCTCACTTTTACACTTTGAAGACAAGTTGAGTTTCACACCGTGTCTGTTTTAGGAGAACTCGTTGTCATGAACAGCAGCGAGTGTGATTAGACAATTAAAATATGATCAGATAGGGCTGGAATCTGACAGGAAGTGTTATGACAGCTTTCTTTGTCTGCTTTTCTTTCTGCGACTCTTTCTTCTCCGCTGACAGCGGCAGACGGAGAGTCTGTACATTTACGAGTCAGAGCCAGGAGGCATCAGCTCATGTATGGAAGGAGAGAGAGAGGCTTTAATGTAGACGATTGAGACCAAAAACCACCAGGAGACGCGTAAAGATGACATGACGAGGTCTGATGGAGGTCAGTGAACGCCTCGCGGCGTCAGAAGGTCTGCAGAGGAACGCCGGGGTCAAAAAGGAGACGCTTCGGTTCCGGCGGTTCCCCTTGTTTACACGCAGTTATCTGATGAAAAGCCTTGAAGATGATGATGATGATGGTGATGAAGATCCACCCGTCCATCGTGCTTCATCTCCTGATCAGTGAAGAACAAGAACCAGAGATCTTTAACCCCTTCAGGTCAACAGCATCATCTGCATAGAGGGAGACCAACGTGTGTGGTGTCGCTGCGTGTTGTGGGTTTGTGTGGTTGTATCTTTGTGTGGTTGTGTTTTGGTGTGTTTAGTTTTTGTGCGATTGTATTTTTGTTTGTTTGGATTTTATATGGTTGTGTTTTTGTGCGTTTAGTTTTTGTGTGGTTGTGTTTTTATGTTTTTAGTTTGGTGTGGTTGTGTTTTTGTGTGTATTTTATGTGTGTTTTATCTGTGTTTAGTTGTGTTTAGTTGTGTTTTTGTGTGTATTTTATGTGTGTTTTATGTGTGTTTTATTTGTGTTTAGTTGTGTTTTTGTGTGTATTTTATGTGTATTTTATGTGTGTTTTATTTGTGTTTAGTTGTGTTTTTGTGTGTATTTTATCTGTGTTTATTTGTGTTTAGTTGTGTTTTTGTGTGTAAATTATGTGTGTTTTATGTGTGTTTTATTTGTGTTTAGTTGTGTTTTTGTGTGTATTTTATGTGTGTTTTATGTGTGTTTTATTTGTGTTTAGTTGTGTTTTTGTGTGTATTTTCTGTGTGTTTTATCTGTGTTTATTTGTGTTTAGTTGTGTTTTTGTGTGTATTTTATGTGTGTTTTATCTGTGTTTAGTTGTGTTTAGTTGTGTTTTTGTGTGTATTTTATGCGTGTTTTATGTGTGTTTTATTTGTGTTTAGTTGTGTTTTTGTGTGTATTTTATGTGTATTTTATGTGTGTTTTATTTGTGTTTAGTTGTGTTTTTGTGTGTATTTTATGTGTGTTTTATCTGTGTTTATTTGTGTTTAGTTGTGTTTTTGTGTGTAAATTATGTGTGTTTTATGTGTGTTTTATTTGTGTTTAGTTGTGTTTTTGTGTGTATTTTCTGTGTGTTTTATCTGTGTTTATTTGTGTTTAGTTGTGTTTTTGTGTGTATTTTATGTGTGTTTTATCTGTGTTTATTTGTGTTTAGTTGTGTTTTTGTGTGTATTTTCTGTGTGTTTTATCTGTGTTTATTTGTGTTTAGTTGTGTTTTTGTGTGTATTTTCTGTGTGTTTTATCTGTGTTTATTTGTGTTTAGTTGTGTTTTTGTGTGTATTTTATGTGTGTTTTATCTGTGTTTATTTGTGTTTAGTTGTGTTTTTGTGTGTATTTTCTGTGTGTTTTATCTGTGTTTATTTGTGTTTAGTTGTGTTTTTGTGTGGTTTTGTGTGACTTCAGCTCTGATTTGCGTTTATGGCAGTCGTGCTTTTTTAAAACGTTTGTCTCATCTGTTAGCATGAAAGCTAACTTTGACCTTCATGATGTTGGCTTCCAATCATCACACACACACACACACACACATGCGTGTGATGACTCCCGGCGCTCTGGCCTTCCCGTGGCCGGCCTGTAGGATCCGTACCTGAGTGCTGCCGCTAGCGCGGATTGGCGCGGCGTCGGTTGCAGCTGTTGGCAGACGCCGCTTTGATAGCGCTCTCCCTTTGATACCCTGAACGCCCTCAGGGCTCGGATTTCATTTTGCCTTGGAAAAATCCCGACTTTGAAGAGGAGACAGAGAGTGACCTCGAACGGCATGATCTCAGTCTCCGGGGCGAACGCAAGTACATCCGAACGTAGCAGCAAAATAAAAATCTATGAGCTGTAGACGCTTCACGGGCGGTAAACAAACCCACGTCTGAGTCCACTTTAAAGACCCTCCCTTCCGTCAAACAGACGTGAACAGATATCTTTTATTCCCGGGAGTAAGGAGCGTTGGAAAGGTCAGACAACCGTCGGACGGAAACGCGTCGTTGAAAGGACATCGTCTTTTGGTAGGAAGTGCTACACCCTCGTCTCGACGCCGTACTTTTTTGTTCCTTTGATTTTCAGCGATGGGTCAATTATGTCTATTAACTCTGGCAATTTTTTTTTTTGCCAAGCCATTAGGCACCAGCGTTTGTCTTTTACGCGGCATGCCGTATGGATTTTATTGATCGGGAGAGGTCTTAATAGAACACTTGAAGACCCACATAAACATTTACTGTAACAGTGGACCACCAGGACCACGAGCGCTCATAATGCAGCGCTGTAAATCTAAATTAGTCTAAGTGTCTCTGGATGTTTCTGCCGATACAGCTGCTTCTGATGGTATTTGTTCTGGACTCCCTTCAGCCATTACTCTTCATGTGTTGGTTCTAATGTAACATATCGACGCCGGGAGCAAAGACTGATGGGAACACGAGTTCATTTCTGCCAGGAAATAGATTTAAAATGAGGATTACAAATTTAAAAAAAAAAAAACAAAAACCCTCCCGTGAGTTTATTCTGGTTCTGTTAGGAACGGACGACGTGGATTAAGTCACAAAGCAGGAACAGGTCTTGCGACGAGATGTGATTTATTATTATTTAATAATCCCTTTTCATCATCTGCTCTGTGGATGCAAGTGGAGGACAGTCGATAATATGGAGCGTCTGTGCAGAAATATTATTCTGGCTCGCTGTTGCTAAGATATGAATTATATTGTGTCGTGAAGATGTGAACGGAAATGTTTCATTTATTTAGATAAAACCAAAGCATTCGAATCAGGAAAAAAAAAAAAAAAAAAAGCATAAAAGCCTTTAATTCAATGAGGAACTTGGATCCAAGGTGACCGGAATCCAAACAGCGTCTTTAAATCCGGTGGTTCCAATACTTTTATTTGCGGCAGATTGCTCGGAATAACTCCCCGAGAAATTAAAGAAACATCCTGAAAGCATCAACAGAACTGGTGTTAAAATCTATTATAGTGGAGAAAACCAGTGCCACCCCCACCAACCCAACCCCCCCCCCCAGGTTCACTCCCATCGCCCTGTTATCCGTGGAAGGTTTTGTGGTAACGATGGAAGCAGGAGTCGCTCCTCCAGCCTTTAACTCTTCCTCCTTCAGAGGAGGCTGAAGGTCAAACCCCCCCCCCCCCCCCCCTCCACACACACACACGCACACACACACACACACACACACACATACACTTTTCCATTCTGAGACTCTTGTTAAATCCTTTAACCCTCAATTTTGTGTCACTCATTTTACATCCAGTCTAAATCATCTGGACTTTATCTGGATTATTTTTTTTTTTTGTCCAATAAGAAGCTTAGTTTAAACATCGCATGCGTTTATGATTTTAATGCCTAATCTGGATTTATTTCTGCTTGTATTTATTATTTCTCGGACACGTCAGTGTCCATATATCTCTGGTCGGTACATCTTTTACCCGACGCTAAAAGTTTTCTGCCCCCTTGTGGCCGAAAAGGTTTTGAACCTCAGTTCCGAGCTGCTCCGTCTCGATCAATAATCAATAAGTGTTTCTGTGTGCTAAAATTAAAAAAACTGCATTTGTTTAGAGGCACTTCCTGCTTCTCAAATATAAAAACTAAAAAGTGCTAACCGCTGATTGGAGAGAGTGAAAGTCAGTGGTACCGAAACGGATCCCGGAGGTGAACCAAAAACTGTTTACAGAGTTTACAGATGCTCTGATTTTAACAAAAAATGTCTAATAAACCAGAAAGCATGAAATATTTATTATAAATTGAAAGAATTTCTTGAAATCCTTTCAGTTCAAAATCTAAAACTCTGGATTAGTTGAAAAATTTGGGAGTTGAAGGTGTTTCATCGTAAAGAACCTAAATGTTCTCTCCTTGATTGAAGACTGTAAAACCACAACTTTCTGAAAACTTCTTGTTGGGTTTTTTTGTCCAATGAGGTTTTTCTCACGTTAAATATTTAAACAAACAAACATATTTAAGATGTTTACTCAGATTTCATGTTTTGTTTTTTTTCCCTGAAAAGGCTTTCAGGGAACACGAACGGTCGTATAGCGAATCGGGTCGGGTTCCCTGAACGCCACATCACCCCCCGCGGCCTTCAGGGCTTTGGAGGTGAAACCGGGGCCCCTAAACAGACCGTGATAGATTCAGTTAGCGAGCTTCGGCCCTCTGGCGACTCATTCTGCACGGGAGAGAGAAATCCCGACACCCTTGAAATGAGATTCCTGAAAGCCGGTGGCGGTAAACTTTTCCCCCCGATCCGGAGCGCTGACCTTCGGCTCATTGTTGTCGACTAATGAGGAAGATTTGCCCCCTTAAAAACCAGAAAAAGGTCACGGATGTCTCTGCAGACGTCGGATGAGGACGGCGCTGTGTTTGTTCTGGATCCTGGGGGTGGGGGGGGGGGGGGGGGGGCGGCCATATGTTTGTTTCTGCAGCGACGGCCTCTGGGCGCCGCGGCGAACCTCGGCGGTCTACCTTCTCCGGTGTCGATGCATCTTTCATAAAGCCTTCAGTCTGTTTGGATTCGCTCTGGTTGTGCGCCGGAGCAGAAGGAAGGATGCGTGCCGAGGGAACAGGAAGTGGAAGATGTGCTGCACAAAGACGCCGCGCCGGCAGTTATAAATGTCATATAAAATTCACACAAGTCGTAACGACAGTCGTCCGCTGGCGTTAATATCGTTAGCTGTCAGAGGGGCTGCTGTTTGTTTGCTGTTAATTATTGCTTTCATTACGCGCCGTCATAAATCTGTCTGCTGTAATTACACGCGTCACATCTGGGCCGCCATCCAGCGCGCGCGATACCGACTTGTAGAGCAGCACCTCAACGCACCGCAGCCCGCAGGGGTCCGGGTCACTGGGAGTCCTTGAAGGAATCAACTGGTCCTTTAGTGGTCTGTATTGGTCCTCTAATGGTCTATCTGGTCCTTTAGTGGTCTGTATTGGTCCTCTAATGGTCTATCTGGTCCTTTAGTGGTCTGTATTGGTCCTCTAATGGTCTATCTGGTCCTTTAGTGGTCTGTATTGGTCCAGTATTGGTCTGTAATGGTCCTTTAATAGTCTGTACTGCTCCTTTAATAGTCTGTACCGGTCCTTTAATAGTCTGTACTGGTCCTTTAATAGTCTGTACTGGTCCTTTAATTGTCTGTACCGGTCCTTTAATAGTCTGTACTGGTCCTTTAATAGTCTGTACTGGTCCTTTAATAGTCTGTACTGGTCCTTTAATAGTCTGTACTGGTCCTTTAATAGTCTGTACCAGTCCTTTAATAGTCTGTACTGCTCCTTTAATAGTCTGTACTGGTCCTTAAATAGTCTGTACTGGTCTGTACCAGTCCTTTAATAGTCTGTACCGGTCCTTTAATAGTCTGTACTGGTCCTTAAATAGTCTGTACTGGTCCTTAAATAGTCTGTACTGGTCCTTAAATAGTCTGTACTGGTCCTTAAATAGTCTGTACTGGTCCTTAAATAGTCTGTACCAGTCCTTTAATAGTCTGTACTGGTCCTTAAATAGTCTGTACTGGTCCTTAAATAGTCTGTACTGGTCCTTAAATAGTCTGTACCAGTCCTTTAATAGTCTGTACTGGTCCTTAAATAGTCTGTACTGGTCTGTACTGGTCCTTTAATAGTCTGTACCAGTCCTTTAATAGTCTGTACTGGTCCTTTAATAGTCTGTACTGGTCCTTAAATAGTCTGTACTGGTCCTTAAATAGTCTGTACCGGTCCTTTAATAGTCTGTACCAGTCCTTTAATAGTCTGTACAAGTCCTTTAATAGTCTGTACTGGTCCTTAAATAGTCTGTACCGGTCCTTAAATAGTCTGTACCAGTCCTTTAATAGTCTGTACCAGTCCTTTAATAGTCTGTACTTGTCCTTTAATAGTCTGTACTGGTCCTTTAATAGTCTGTACCGGTCCTTTAATAGTCTGTACTGGTCCTTTAATAGTCTGTACCAGTCCTTTAATAGTCTGTACTGCTCCTTTAATAGTCTGTACTGGTCCTTAAATAGTCTGTACTGGTCTGTACCAGTCCTTTAATAGTCTGTACCGGTCCTTTAATAGTCTGTACTTGTCCTTAAATAGTCTGTACTTGTCCTTAAATAGTCTGTACTGGTCCTTAAATAGTCTGTACTGGTCCTTAAATAGTCTGTACCAGTCCTTTAATAGTCTGTACTGGTCCTTAAATAGTCTGTACTGGTCTGTACCAGTCCTTTAATAGTCTGTACCAGTCCTTTAATAGTCTGTACTGGTCCTTTAATAGTCTGTACTGGTCCTTAAATAGTCTGTACTGGTCCTTAAATAGTCTGTACAGGTCCTTTAATAGTCTGTACCAGTCCTTTAATAGTCTGTACTTGTCCTTTAATAGTCTGTACTGGTCCTTAAATAGTCTGTACCGGTCCTTTAATAGTCTGTACCAGTCCTTTAATAGTCTGTACCAGTCCTTTAATAGTCTGTACTGGTCCTTAAATAGTCTGTACCAGTCCTTTAATAGTCTGTACCAGTCCTTTAATAGTCTGTACTGGTCCTTAAATAGTCTGTACTGGTCCTTTAATAGTCTGTACCGGTCCTTTAGTGGTCTGTACTGATCTGTTGATTTTTTTAAAACACGTTTAAACTGGTTTAAACAGGTTCTCGCGGTTTATTCTCACAATATTTTACTTATAATTTAATCCTGAGATGTTTAAACATTATTTCTCAGCCTCAGATTGTTTTGTACATTTTTATAATAATATACACATATTATTAGACAGGTGTGTGTGTGTGTGTGTGTGTGTGTGTGTGTGTGTCTCCTAACATAAATCGGTTCTGTGGAGGTTTCACATGACGCCGGGCACTTCAGGGGCGTGGCTTTGTTTCTGTGACGGCTCCGCCCACCAAGCTGCTGACATAAATTATTGACGGCGAGTCGCTGTTGAAGCGGTTAACGTACCCGAAGTCGAGGTAGAATAAAAACATGTAGGTATGTTTAAAGTTTAGAAATTTGTTCCTCAAAATATTTCAGTTTAACGTTCTTAAAATCCTGTTGTTGTTTTTTTCTCTGTGTGTCTAAATGTCATCATTTAAAACTAAAATACCTTTCCTTACATTATTATTGACGTACATTAAAAACATGAAATAAATAACGACAAAACTTTTCACCGGGGCGATCAAATGACGTGATCGATGGCGCTGCTCGATAACCTTCAACCCAGAGTCGGTCCCGTCGTTTTTTGGTTTTTTTTTACAGGTAGAAATATTTTCCTGGAGACGAGCGGTTTTGGTTTTTTTTTTATCACACATCCATTCTTTGATAAGATTCCAGGACGACATCTGAGCTGAGTGCTTTTCATGTCCTCTAAACGTCAACCTCTAGAAGTCGGGTTTCGCCGCCGCCGCCGCCGCCGGCGTCCGCTGCGCTACTCGCGACTCGACCCGAAGCCCAAGCAGTTCTGATCAGAGGGAGGCAGCGCGTTTGAAGCCGTTTGAAACGGACAGGGAAGATTTAACGCAAGTCGGACAATCAAAGGGGGCGGGCGTGGGGGCGGGTCTTATTTTGCTCCGAAACGCCTGTAATCCACTAGCAGGAGCGCTAATCCGGTGCTACCGATTCCAGGAAGTCCCAATTCCTAAACAGGAAGTGGGATGAGATTGGAACATCAAGGAAGGAGTCGACGCCCACGTGGTCGTATCGGGGTGGCGGCGTTTCCGAAAAGCAGCCGAGAAAAAGTTCTAAAAAACGTCTTTGAAAGTTTCTTGGAAAGGATCAGGAAGAATAAAAGTCAAACGGAAAACAAATCAAAGCAAAAAGCCATAAAAATCACAAAGCTGTTACAGGAAAAAGTCAATTCCAAGAAGAAGAATAAAGGTCAGTTCCATAACTCAACGGCGCCGCCGCCATCAGGAGACGCACGAAACCGGCGCCGCCGTAAATTTCATCTGGAAATTATTTAAAACGTTTAGAGGATCGTTGATTTTCAGGAAAAACTAAAGAGAGAAATTAAAAAAAAAGTTTATTCCTTTGGGGAAAAACTACTTTAAACGGGAGGGCGGGGCTTCTGCTGCTCCTCCAATCAGCAGCAGGCGGGTTTAAGGGTGGCCCAATCAGAAGGGACGTTAAAGAACTCACGCTGAGAGAATGTTCAGATTCTGTTTGTGACCTTTGACCCCTTCAGACGCCGTCAGACATCCGACACGTGAGCGCCGCTCCTGATTGGCCGGTCGGTCAGACTCCGCCTGCTTTAAAACATGACCTTCATGCCGGTTTTAAACTCAGCCCTGGTTCTAATTTTACCTTTAAACCTCCGTCCTGACCTGAAAGCGCGCCCCCCATATCCTGCCCCCCCACACACACCCGTCGCCGCCCCCCCTCCCCCAAAGGGCTTAAACTGGAACGATTTCTCCGCCTCTGATTGGCTCCTGATTCCTTCGCCTCCCTTTTGTCTTTGCTGAACCCTCTGATACATGAAGGAAAAAGTAACACGCCCCCCCCACCACCACCACCACCTCCCACCTACCGCTGCCTCTGCCCCCCCCCTGCCTTGTTCTCCTTCTGAAAGAGCGGAGGAAGAGGAGGGAGAGCGAAGATGAAGGAGAGATGTGGTGAAGGGAAGTCAGGAGAAATAGCCCCCGGCTGTCTCCACCCCCCCATACCCTCCCTGCCCCCCCCCCCCCCACACACACACACACATGCCGAGCAGAGGCTGCCTGGATGCTAATTACTTATTAGATTGCAGATCTGTGCGACGGGGGGTTGTGAGGCTAATTAGGTTAGCGCCCCGCTAAAATGAAATGTCTTAATGCTAACGCTACTAAAGGAATCTGACCCCCCCATCCCGTCACCGGCCCCCCACCCCCCCACCCCGCCCTCGCTCTGTCAACCCCCCCCCCCCCCCCTCGGTGAGTCCATCCTGTGCTAACCGAATGACGGCTTTAAAAACGAAGCTGACGTACAGACAGGCGAAGGAGGCGGGGCATGGGGGGGGGTGAGTTGGGGAGGGGGGGTCTGAGACGGCCATAATTATCCAGCTGACCTTTCCAGGAGACTCGGATCAGGACGGAAGGACGAGAGCAGCTCCGTGACTCATGCAGGGTGGGGGGGGGTGCTGAGGTGTCGGACGGCCTCGACAGCATCGGATGTTTGGTCACATGACCAAAACCTTCCTGTTACAACTTCCTGTTATGGGTTACACACCTACTTCCTGTCCCGCCTCTTTCTACAAGTCTTTGGTGTGACTCCGCTTTGACAGAAGCAAAGCGGAGTGACTCTAATTTCACGGGAACAAACCGGTGTCACTCTGGATTGACTCCGGTTTAACAGCAACAAACCGATGTGACTTTGGTTTGACTCCAGTTTAACAGCAACAAACCGATGTGACTTTGGTTTGACTCCAGTTTAACAGCAACAAACCGATGTGACTTTGGTTTGACTCCAGTTTAACAGCAACAAACCGATGTGACTTTGGTTTGACTCCAGTTTAACAGCAACAAACCGATGTGACTTTGGTTTGACTCCAGTTTAACAGCAACAAACCGATGTGACTTTGGTTTGACTCCGGTTTGACAGCAACAAACCGGTGTCACTCTGGATTGACTCCGGTTTAACAGCAACAAACCGATGTGACTTTGGTTTGACTCCAGTTTAACAGCAACAAACCGATGTGACTTTGGTTTGACTCCGGTTTTACTGCAACAAACCGGTGTCACTCTGGATTGACTCCGGTTTAACAGCAACAAACCGATGTGACTTTGGTTTGACTCCAGTTTAACAGCAACAAACCGATGTGACTTTGGTTTGACTCCGGTTTGACAGCAACAAACCGGTGTCACTCTGGATTGACTCCGGTTTAACAGCAACAAACCAATGTGACTTTGGTTTGACTCCGGTTTAACAGCAACAAACCGATGTGACTTTGGTTTGACTCCGGTTTGACAGAACTAAACCGGTGTGACAGGAACAGGAACAAAACCGGAGTGACTCCGGTTTGACAGGAACAAACCGGGGTGACTTTGGTTTGACTCCAGTTTAACAGCAACAAACCGGTGTGACTCTGGTTTGACTCCGGTTTAACAGCAACAAACCGATGTGACTTTGGTTTGATTCCGGTTTGACAGCAACAAACCGGTGTGACTTTGGTTTGACTCCAGTTTAACAGCAACAAACCGATGTGACTTTGGTTTGACTCCGGTTTGACAGGACTAAACCGGTGTGACAGGAACAGGAACAAAACCGGAGTGACTCCGGTTTGACAGGAACAAACCGGGGTGACTTTGGTTTGACTCCAGTTTAACAGCAACAAACCGGTGTGACTCTGGTTTGACTCCGGTTTGACAGCAACAAACCGATGTGACTCTGGTTTGACTCCGGTTTAACAGCAACAAACCGATGTGACTTTGGTTTGACTCCGGTTTGACAGCAACAAACCGGTGTGACTCTGGTTTGACTCCGGTTTGACAGCAACAAACCGGTGTGACTCTGGTTTGACTCCGGTTTGACAGCAACAAACCGATGTGACTCTGGTTTGACTCCGGTTTAACAGCAACAAACCTATGTGACTTTGGTTTGACTCCGGTTTGACAGCAACAAACCGGTGTGACTCTGGTTTGACTCCGGTTTAACAGCAACAAACCGGTGTGACTTTGGTTTGACTCCGGTTTGACAGCAACAAACCGGTGTGACTCTGGTTTGACTTCGTTTTGACATGAACAAACCGGCATGACTCTGGTTTGACTCCGGTTTGACAGGAATAAACCGGCGTGACTCGGGTTTGAAGTGACCGGCTGACTCCGGGCTGATGGGGGACGTCAGCCGGCGTCTCTCTGGAGGTGTGAACTCTGGTGTGACATTTAGGTAACACTGACGTGTTTTTCAGAGCCGCGCTGCGTTCACACCTGCCGTCAGCGTGCGACATTCACACAGAGACTGTCTCGACTCCAGTCGCTCTGGATTAAAGACGTCGTCCGTCTCAGATGGAGGACTTCCTGGAGAACCCCTTCTAACGCCTTCAGGCTCTAATGGGACCGATGGTTCTGCTAATGGCCCCGGATCATAAAGCACCGGCAGAGGCTTTTAACACATCCCATAATCCAGATCTGATCTGATTTGTGGCGCCTTATTGGATTCAGATCGATTTGAACGTTCACAGCCTCTAAAACGCGTTTTAATGGATCCCAAACCGGATCTGAAACCACCAGAACCGTGATCCCCACTGGAACACCAGGATGGTACGGTCCAGGATGGTACGGTCCAGGACAAGGGTCAAAGGTCGTGAACCGGTGACATAATTGAAGTCACAGCTGAAGAACTAGAACCTGGAAGAGCGTCAGAGACCCGTTCTGGATCCGCCTCAGAAAGTAGTCCCGTCTGCAGGCGAGTGGATTTACAGACGTGAAACGAAACGCTCGCATTTCCTAAATGAAAAAAAAGTCTTTAAACGTCTCATTTCTAAATGGATCCAGTTAAAAAGTTTTATTTAAAATGTCTTTAAAGTAAGTTTTATTCCATTTTCTCATCACATTAACTCAAATCGATTCGGACGCCGACCCGACCCGGTTCCTCTTGGAACGGCGTGGTTTAAATCTGAGGACATAAAAGCGAATCCGGGGAATGTCGTGGACGGAAAACACGGGAAAACAAGAAGACTGGATGCAAACGTGAAGCGGATCTGAAAAGGTCATCCGTGTTCCCGATCCGGTTTGCACCGGTTCCGATTGGGTCTGACGTTCTCGCTCTTCAAGGCGTCCAGGCGGATCGATCAAGCGCTCCTCCGACCCAAATCTGGAGTCGCGTTGCTTTGATTTTCTAGAATCAGAATAGAGAATTCCTGATCAATTTAAAGCTGCACAATCAATCAGTCAATCAGTCAATCAATCAGTCAATCAGTTAATCAATCGTCAGTCAATCAAACCCGTGGAGTTGGGTTTAACCTTGACGCCTTCATCCAGACATCCGTCAGTGTCGATCGGTCTCACGTCCGATCAATAATCACCTTCACAGACGCTTTAATTAGGCTCATTAAAATGTGGTGACATCACCTCTGATGTCATTACGATGGAGGCGGGGCTTCCTCCCCCTCCTCCTCCTCCTCCTCTTCCTCTCGCCGCCGGTTCTTCTTTTCTCCAACCAGTTTTGTCCAATTAGCAGGAGGGACGAGACGCTCCATTAAATCCACTTTAGTCCATATTTGATCTTATCGCCGCGGCAACCGCCTCCCTCCGCCTCGCCCCTCCCACCTCAGAAGACCTCCGCTTGGTTACGTAAGGAGTTCCAAGGTGATGTAACGCGCCGGCGAAAGTGGGCGGGGCTTGTTATCGTTCACTCCTCCTTTTATTAAACGTTTCATTTTTTATTTTATTTTATCAAAAGCACAGTTGCCCCAGTGCATCATGGGACAGATGCATCGTGGGTAGGTGGTCCCTGGGATAGAGCCCCCCCTACCCCACCCCCCCAGGCCCCTGGAGATGAGAGGCGGGAAACCCTGTACTGCTAATTAATGTAGCTCTCCATCAGGCAGGACATGTGTGTGTGTGTGTGTGTGTGTGTGTGTGTGTGTGTGTGTGTGTGTGTGTGTGTGTGTGTGTGTTGCTTCAGAGAATAAATTACGGCTTCTCCTTCAGGCTGTGAAGGGGACTGCATGAATTTCACAGCTGAAAAATCGTCCGTCCATCCTCTACACACACGTTTACACACACGTTTACACACACTCACACGCACATTAAACACACACACACACATTAAACACACACATTAAACACACACACACACACCAGCAGCCCTCTGATGGCGTAAACACACATCCTGACATCATCTCTAACTGATATTTTAACGTAAACACACTCACAGGAAGTGGCACCTGTCAGGGGGCGGGGCTCATTCGGCACGTAATTAATAGCATCATCGATCAATAAGTTTGATCGACTCGATCGATGAAAGGAAAGTTTTGGAGCGGCGATTAGCGTCGCGTCATTAGCTCTGTCCATGTTAGGAGGCTAACGGAGAGGCGCTAACAGGAGCATCCATGTTTTTGTTGTTGTTGTTGTTGTTGTTTACTCGCTGTAAACATTTGAAGAGGAGGAGGCGGGGCTTGTTGTTCCTTGGGGCGGAATGCCCGCCCCCTCCTCCGTGATGCGTTCAGGCGTCCGACACAACCGCAGCGACTCGATGGCTCGTTGTTGATGTTTACTGTAAACAACCTAACAACACAAACAAAAACAAAACGGCTGCATTGATCCTGGTGAGACATCCGACCAATCAGACGACGGCTCGCGCCAAATCCATCAGAAAGCACAGAAAACACACCAGGAAATAAAAAAGTACATGTTAACACACACTAACAAGCGCGCACACACACACACACACACACACACACACACAAACACAAATATTTGTGCACACACACTACTCGTCTTCAGACACCCTGCTGTCAGAGCTGTGTATCCCTGAGGTCGCCCTCCGTGCCCTCGGGTCCTGGTGCTGCCCTACTTTCTGTTGACACACACACACACACACACACACACACACACACACACACACACACACACACACACACACAGGCCTTCAATTGGCAGGTGCACACGGCGTGAAATAACAGCAGCCGGGCTGTTGTGTTGTTTGTGGGCGGGGCTGACGGGACAGGAAGCGGTGGCGCCGTCCAATAGGAGAGCCCCGTCTGATTTATACGCCGTTTACACCCCAGGAGCCGCCGTCCCGTTAATCTGTCCCTGTGAACGTTTGCCGAGCCCAGCGTGAAATGAGGCGTGGAGCCGAGCGGTTTATCATCCAA
Source organism: Antennarius maculatus (assembly GCA_013358685.1). NCBI lineage: Eukaryota > Metazoa > Chordata > Actinopteri > Lophiiformes > Antennariidae > Antennarius > Antennarius maculatus. The sequence continues at coordinate 25,206,813 of CM023609.1, read as the reverse complement.
GCTGATTGGAGGCGGCGCTCCGGCCAATAGGAGGCCGGGAAACGACCAGGAACTCATAAAGCAGGACCATCTGAGCCCATAAAGACGCTTTAGCTGCTATAAACACACACATGAGGGCTCCTCGTCCGTTTAATGTCAGTCGTCTGAAAACCTGTGAACGACGGCGTTCTGCAGGCTCTAGAACAGACGTGTGGTTCTGATGGCGGTCACATGTTCATACGTGTTCTCACATATATCTTACATTTATTTGACTTGATATTGTATTTGAAATAATTACATTATATATATGAAATATTATGTATATTTTATAATATAATGATGTTATTTGTAATATATATACCGTGTACTGTATATGTAATATATATATATATGTATCATGTTGTATAATATATAACAGCCTATTTTAATTACAACTACATATAGTAATATATCATATATTACTATATATTATTATGTGTAATATAATCTTTTATATAATAAAATAATTATATTATAGATAATATATTTTATATACAGTATATTATATACATAATATATAATATATTTGTAACAATATAATATGTACAGTATATCATAACAGTATAACAGTATGTCATGTTATATATTATATACAATGTAATATATATGTACACACACACGCACACACACACATTATATATATATAATATTATAATAGGTTGAAATAAATAACAGACTAACAGCCTGTTCTAATAACTGAACTCATTATTATTAACCTTCTATTAGCATCATAAACCTTTTAGCGCTGATGGAACCCGTGGACCCGCCTCTTTCTTATCCATCAGATCATGTGACTCATGGCGACCAATAGGAGGCGGGGCAGAGACGTGTTCAGCATTCACTCCAGTCATTTATTCTACATGTTAACGTTGATTCCACGCAGACGCACTGGTTTACCGTCAACTTCCTGTTCTCGACATCCGTTTCCGTGTCCACTTCCTGTTGCCGGGCAGCATTTTCTGTATCGTCTGAGAGCTGTGCTTCTGTCTTCTCCGGTTGAATAGACGTGCTTATGAAGCGTTATAACTTCCAGCATAGAGGCATAAGAGTGACCGCGTGTGGAACGTCCTGCATGGACGCCTCCTCCTCTTCCTCCTGGCGAGCAGCGAGGAGGAGGAGCATCTCCTGGAACCTCATTGATTACTTTATTACTGCTCCTCTCATGATGACATTTCCCATTTTGTCAGTTCAGCTTTTTTTTTTTTTTTTTTTTTTTTTTTTTTTTGCGGTGCGTCTGATTTCAATTGATGATTATTCCACATCAGTCGGCTGTGATTTGATGAGGGAGCCGGCGGAGTTATTGCTTCCCTCGTTCCCAGTTATTGCTCTCCGCTCTCGCCCGGCAGGCCCGAACGCTGAGCGGCAAATAATATCAGCCGAGGAGGCGAGAGACGTTTTGACACCTCAGCAGAAGGCTGTGACCGACGAGGACGAGGCAGCGACACGCCGATCCCTGCAGGGACACACAAACAACACAAACAACACAAAAACCCCAGCATGCAATGCGGCGGTGGGATGACAGTTCAGCCTTTATTCTTTTTTTTTTTTTCCCGTTGGCCTAATTCTGGGTAACTTGTTCCATTTGATGGTCGGTATCTCGTTCTTTACCACGTGTTGGCGGATGGATACGTCAGTGAGACCGGATCTCGTTCTTTACCACGTGTTGGCGGATGGATACGACATCAGTCAGACCGGATCTCGTTCTTTACCACGTGTTGGCGGATGGATACGACATCAGTCAGACCGGATCTCGTTCTTTACCACGTGTTGGCGGATGGATACGACATCAGTCAGACCGGATCTCGTTCTTTACCACGTGTTGGCGGATGGATACATCAGTCAGACCGGATCTCGTTCTTGTTGGTGGAGTAAAGACGTAGCTTGTGTGTTGTTGTGACTTTTGCGTTACATTTAATTCTTCATCATTATTTATGTAACTTACATATAATTACATATACATAAGTCACAGTGGGCGGAGCTTGGCCTTTGTGTTTTCATTGGTGGTTTGTCCTCCAGTGGAGTTTGTTAAGAGCAAAGCGACAAATTATCCTGAGCCGTCACACTCTTTGTTCTCGACTGCAAACTGTTATTGTTCCACCCGTGACCCATTTTCAGTCATACACACACACACACACACACACACACACACACACACACACACACACACACAGCATGCAGGAACCGTTCACCTACAGACCAGCATGAACGGACTTCCACCGTGGTCGATGCTAACAGACGCTAACAGAACATTAGCATGAAGTAAAAATGAGAAACTGACTGCAATAATTTTGGATAATATCCGCTTTGGACTCCAAGAATGAAAAATTAGCATAACAACAGTTTTTAATTCAAATCGCACTGAGTAGACGTAAAACTCCCTGATGGTCCGACTGGCTCCTGATTGGTTGAGGCGTTTTGATAGAACCATCACACGCAGCGCGCCGCCGCCACCGGTTATTATGACATCATCTGTCCTGATTTAATGAAATAAAGTCCGTCTCTTTGTTAGCAGAGAATTATTCCACATAAACCGGCCTAAAAACAGACACATACCCCCCCACCACCCACCACCCCTGCTCCCTCCTGTTATTACCCAATTTAAAAATAATTATGACATCCATTATGAAGGGGGGGCAAACATGACATGGAAATAATTAGTGCCACCGCAGAGCATTGAATCGCTCGCCGCGGCGACGGTGGCCATTTTGTTTTGGTGTTTCTCATCCATTTCCCAGCGACCCCGGGGGGAGAGGGGCCGGATGAGAGGCATGATGGGAGCTAAAGGGGGGTGGATGGGGGGGGTGAGGTGCGTGGAGGTGCTCAGAAAGTCATTATGTTGGAGCAGGTAATGGGAAGGCCTGGGGAAAGTGTGCAATAAGAGGCGCCGGCTTATCTCCCACCTCGACCGGCCTGAATACCATTAATTACCTGTTCCAGCGCCGGCTGTGTCTCCGCCCCCCCCCCCCCGCTCCCCCCCAGCAGCACATCCTCCACTATCACCCCGTCCTTCCTCTACCCTACACTTATCTCAGCTCATTTGCCTCGGCGAGGATTCGCTCTGATAATGTTGGCCTCCGATAATTTGTTTGGGTTTTTAATCGGCTATCAGCAGTGGCTACGCTAAAGAGGCTAGCATGGCTAAGGAGGCTAAAGAGGCTATCAAAGCTAGTGAGGCTAAAGAGGCTAGCAAAGCTAGTGAGGCTTAAGATGCTAGAGAGGCTAATGAGACTAAAAGGGGCTAGCAGGGCTAAAGGGGCTAGAGAGACTAAAGAGGCTAACAAGGCTAAAGAAGCTAGAAAGGCTAGAGGGGCTAAAGACGCTACAGAGGCTAGCAACACTAAAAAGGCTAGCCAGGCTAGGAAGGCTAGACATCCTAGCAAGGCTACTTAGATAGCAAGCGTGGGTTCCTTGGTCATGTGATTAGTTAGGACCAATCAAAACACAGGATATTAGGCAGGTTGAGGTGGGCTGTTGAAGTATCCATCCATCCATCCATCCATCCATCCATCCATCCATCCATCCATCCATCCATCCATCCATCAGCTGCTCTCAGACACGAACAGAAACTCTTTCCACTTGTTTTAAACGTTTCTTCTTCCCTTTTTCCTCTCTTCTCTTTCTTCTCTCTTCCTGCTGGACTCTTCTTCATCGCAGGTAAGAAGTAATTTCCTGTATTTTACGTTTGTGTCACTTATTAAGAGGTGAGGATTCATCCACTGCTGAAAGTAGTCCCTGACAAACTCCTGCTGCCTGAGCCCTGGCTGAAGGTTCTCCTCTTCATCACGGTGGAACCGGATGAGATGGTTGTTTATTTCCGTCACAACCATCTTGATTTCCGTCACACATCTCTCCACATGCCTTCATCAAACCTGCCGTAGCTCATTATCCGCTTCGCCTCTCCAGACCTTTATCCTCGCTCTGGCAGCGATGATGACCTGCAGCTACTTAGCCTGAAGTGCTAGCCGTGGGTCTCCATCCAGATGAGTGATGCCTCTCATCCCGCCATCTCTAGCAGTGCAGCCTGAGCGCTAAAGGAGCAGAACTATTACTAAAATAACATAAATGCCTTTAATTCTTTTCTCTCCGATTTATCTTTTCAACCATCTGTGAAAAGAAGCGAGAAACCGAGAGCCATTAAAGTAGAAACCTTCTCAATTCAAGCCTTTCTCTTTTTCACATCCCAGACGATTGAGTTCGAATCCTCCCGGTTTGTTGTTCTCCAATTGCTTCCTGTCGGATAATTAATAAAATAGCATTTTATTAAGTAGAACTTTTTATGTTTTCCTTGTTATCTATTATCTGTATTGATTAAAGAGATGTGACAGTCGTGGAACCCATTGATTAGTTAGCTTCAGTAAGTAGCTAGACTCTCCTTTCGTGATAGTCTTTGACAAACTTCGTGGATTCTTCTTGTGAAAATGGTTTCCGCCGTCAGCGCCGACCGGTTCTGTTGTTCCTCCTCCTGCGTTATTATGAGGAGCTCTTCTTCTTCTTCGTCTTCTGAACCCCCTCATCATTAGCATGTACCGGGTACGCTAGCCGGTCCTGCTGGGAGGGCCACACTGGGAGTCTTGGCCTTCCTCATGATCTCTCTCTTGCTCACCTCATTAAGTCGCCACCTCCAACTCAATTATTCACACCATTTAGCGCCCGGTCTTCGCTTCTCTCCGCTCACGTCGTTCCTACCTTTCCTCGCCTTGGTCTTTAATTTTACCACATTTTTACTCATTTCCTGTAATCATCGCCGCGGCGCTGGAAGTTATTTTAAACAGATATTTCACCCACTGCTCACTGATATAAATCAGAACATCTTGTTCTGCTAATGTCATTAGCCTCGTTTTGGCGCCGTGCCTCCTTTAGAGGAGGGTCTGTGGTAGCTCCGCCCTCTTTTGGGTTTGGAACGCATTACCTTTTTTTTTTTTTCTGTAAATGCCAACGGGATGTTTCACACCAACAACAACACCGCGGCTAAGTGACGGAGGCGCTGGCGGTGCAGGCAAGCATTCCGCCGCCACGGGCTAGCAAACAACAAGTCCAGGTTTACATCCGTGAAATTACAGCTCTGTAAATGTCATATCAATTTTTCCATTTTCTTTATTCTGGTTATATAAATGACATCTACAAGATCCAGCAGAGCTAAAAGCTTTCTGCTCTGGGATCACAAACATTCTCCTGGATCTGTGGCGCATCGCTGGAAACAGCTCAACTTGTGCTTCGTTAAATTTCATCCTGTCAACGCTAACGTCAGGTTTCTGCTGTGTAACTGGACGTCACAATGCTCCGGCTGATTTAGTTGTTTATGGTTGCGAACACACAACACACTGATGTTCAGGTGTTTTCTGAATGGATTTGTGTTTTCTTTTGTTTCTGGATGAGGAGTAGTTGTAGTTACCAAGGATCTCCAGCAGGGAGACTGGAAGTGGAATGGCTGCTCGTCTTTTGTGTGGTTCTGCGATGCGTTGGACGCATTACCTGACGCTCTGCTAATGCTAATCGCACTGTCGTTCTTACTGGTGGTTTTTTGCGTAATTGTTGTGCTACCATGTGAGCTGGTTTGCTGCTTGTGTGTTAAAAGTATACGCTACGTTAGCCTAAGTTAGTCTAGCGCCGTTGCTCCTTCATTGGATTCAGACCCGAAAAAGTTCCATTGAGAAATGCTAACTGTCGTCAAACTGTTGTCAGTTACGACGTCCTGTGTCGTGTGTGTGTGTCTGTGTGTGTGTGTGTGTGTGTGTGTGTGTGTGTGTGTGTGTGTGTGTGTGTGTGTGTGTGTGTGTGTGTGTATCCATCCACCTGACAGATGCCGGAGTACCCATCAGGCCCCTGAACCTCAGTAATGAGATCACAACGGATGGGGGGCTCGGCTGTCTTTGTGTCCCATCAGCACCGGCCTCGGCCATCGTCAGGAAGCGTTGCCGTGCCGACACAGATGTTGACCAAGCTCATTAAGCAAATAGGTCTATAATTGATTTCAGTCGATACCCCATCCCCAGCGAGGGTCCGCAGCTACCGATCGGAAGCAGGCTCCGGGGGACCGGAGCTAACGGCTTCGATAAATGCGACGTGTGAGCTTTCAGATAATGCCGGTCTTTGCTAATGCTTATGGGGATTAGCTTGACTTGAGTGTCGCTATTAAGGGAGCTAATGCTGATTCCCAGCAGAGGGTTGCCGTTCTGATAAAGGTGATTGATTAGCCGCAGACGGCTGCAGCTGCCTCGGGTGTCTGCTGTGTGTTTGGTGTAAATGTGCGCTAACGCGACTAACTTCTTGTCAAGCACAGATTGTAAATAAAGGTTTTTATTTCCTCACTGGGTCTGCAGAGGCCACCTGATCGCTGAGTGCACCGCTGCACGAATAATGAAGCCGCATCATCGGCTAACTTTATTAGCCGTGATGCTGTCAGGATAGAAAAGCATAAAATTATATAGTTCCTGATGTTTATCCGGAACGCTAACGGGTCACTTTAGGATGTCCGTTTCGCTTTGGGCGTCATCAGAGCAGCGGTGACCCGTTAGCGTTAGCCGGACCGCGCTGACTCATCGCCAGAATACACGGCGGCGCTTCATCCATCTTGTGTGGATAGTTAGACGGTATTCCTGTAGGAAAAGTCAGAAGTTTATTAGTAATCATGTCAGACAGTAAACAAACAAACAAACAAATGAACAAACAAACACTGGACAAACAGACTACCTCTGAATGACCTAACGGAGCAACAACATGCTAACATTACCCGTAATGGAGTCAGGATGATTAAGTCCTGGATAACATTTTGTCACTAGCATCGTCTCCTCAGCGGTCACGTCCAATTTTAGCGGCAGCGCTAATAATATATTGGCGGTTTATCTATATAGCACTGTCTCATTAGCGATCATATCAAACTTTAGCAGCGGTGCTAATAATTTATTAGCGGTTTATCCATATAGCATTGTCTAGTTAGCGATCATATCAAACTTTAGCGGCGGTGCTAATAATTTATTAGCAGTTTATCTATAAAAGATCGTCTCCTTAGGGATTATGTCTAGTTTTAGCGGTGGCGCTAATAATATATTAGCAGTTTATCCATATAGCATTGTCTCATTAGCTATCATGTCAAAGTTTAGCGGCGGCGCTAATAAAGTACTGTTTTAGCGGCTTATCTATATAGCATCGTCTCGTTAGCGATCATGTCTAGTTTTAGCGGCGATGCTAATAATATATTAGCGGTTTTTCTATATAGCAGTGTGTCGTTAGCGATCATGTCTAGTTTTAGCGGCGGTGCTAATAATATATTAGCGGTTTTTCCATATAGTATCATTTCGTTAGCAAACGTCAAATTTTGGTGATGTTGCTAATAATCTATTAGCGTTTTACCCATATAAGGTCATGAATCACGTCCCCTCTGCCGCACCGCTACCCCGTCCTCTGCTATAGTGGCTAACATTGCGTTAGCGCCGCATCGGAAGGACGTCGCACTGGTTCTCGGCGCGTTTTCATCCGACGGCTCCCTTTGTGGATCGCTAACGGGCCCGGCGTGGCGTTGTGGGACGCAGGCAGCTGCTGTGGGTGGGCAGCGCGTCACAATGAGCGCCACCCCTCTCCATTCTCTCTGCATTACACGCCTCCTCAGGGACGTTTGTGCGGGGCTCCAGCAGTAAACATGCTTCATTACAAGGCCTTTTATTTTCAGGCGGTAAAGACGCATCCAAATCAATTCCTGCTCGCCCTTTGATGGAGCGTTCCGGAGACGGAACGCCGCTCAGGCGCTGTGCGTTTTTTACGGAGGCGCCGGCGTTGAGGCCCTTGAGAAATGAAGACGACGGCGCAACAAAGATGACAGCACAATGCGCCTGTTATCAGTTTGTTTTCCTGCTCTTACACTTAAACGCCGCTGCTCCACTTTCTGTCTAATCTGTTCTTAGATAGAAGATAGAAGATGTTTATTTAGAGGAGCTTCCCTCAAATTAGAGGCGCAAAAGACGGATGGAGAAGAAAGGGAATGCTGGGAAGTACACACACACACACACACACACACACGGATGTTTTTGGCTCTGGAAAAATTTAAAATCCAGATTTAAATCCTTTTATTCTACTTCTTCTTTTGTTTTTTGTTTTTTTTTAAAGCGGATCATTGAAAGAAGCACAATTTGAACATTTCTCACGTTAAACACGAACAAAGGATTTAGAGAGAAAACTGGGTTATCGACCACAAACAGGTTAGGAGTCTGGAATCTATGAGAGGAGAGGAGAAGGAGGAGGAGAGAGGGATGGAGGAGGAGGAGGTGATGGAGAGATGGAAATGTAGCACTGGTGTTTAACTGGAGTGTGTGAATTACTAGTGTGTAATTAGAGCGTGTGTGAATCACCAGTGTATAACTCGAGTGTGTGTGAATCAGTAGTATGTGTGTGTTCATCGCTCGTGTTAAACTAGTGATGAACACACACATACTACTGATTCACACACACACTTGCGTTAAACTAGTGTGTGTGTGTGTGTGTGTGTGTGTGTGTGAATCACTTGTATTTAACTAGTGTGTGTCCCTCTCCTGCTGCCGTTTAACGTCCAGCTCAGAATCACAACAACAAACTATTTTTAATTTAATTTAATGTAATTTAATTTAATTTAATCCTATTTTATTTTATTTTATTGTATTTTACTGTACTTTATTTTATTTTATTCATTATCATTTGTTTTACTTTATTTATTTTTTATTTTACTGTATGTTATTTTATTTTATTTTATTTTATTTTATTTATTGTAATTTGTTTTACTTTATTTTGTTTAATCTTATTTTGTTTTATTTCCCATTCTTTTCTTTTTCCTAAAGCTCTCATTGGACCATCATGTTTTTGTTTATCATCCTCTCAGTGTTTTTTCCTCTGATCAAACTTCCTGAGGTTTGTTTTAAAAACTGTTCAATATTCTTTCAACAAACTTTATACGTAAACTCCTGGTGGACAGTCTGACAGGCTGGAGTTTGCTCTAGAAAACTTTCAATGTCTTCTTCTATGGTTACTTTTTCAGCACGTCTTTTAAAACGCGTTTATCGAAGTTAAAGAGACGAGACGAGCCTCGTTCAAACTCCTACAAAATAAAAGCGCGTTCTGTTCAACTTTATTTCCATTATAATTTAAGGATGTGTGTTTGTTTCCGACGGATGAACCCGTCCAGGTGTTGTTATCCGTCCTTCCTCTTCACTTCCTGATCCGAACGAATTGAATGACGAAGGCGGACCAACGAACCGTCGTGAGGTTAAACTCAAACCGCGGCGGCGGCAGGAAGTCGGAGTGTAACCGTTGCGGTTGTCACTTTCACGCCCGCTGCTCACGTTGATTAAGCGTCAAGCGTTGGCGTCAGGGAGCTGGAAAGTTCTGTCCCGACGTGAGGAAACTGGTTCGGGGTTCATTCGAGGTTTTATCACACTCCACTGGCTTCTGGTGAGTCTAAAAACACTTTTTTTTTTTTTTTAGGTAACTGACTTTTTCTGTAACCCGGAGGAGGGAAGGATGGATAGCTGGAGCGTTAGCATCTCCCGTCTCCATGGAAACCGTCTGGAAACGTGACAAAAAAACTTGTCAAATAAACAAATTGGCGCTTTTTACGTTTTAACCCTTCGTTCAAGGACTCACTCTGGAGGTTTTATTCCTCTTTGTCTTTTTCAGAAGAAGAATCGCGACCTTTGTTCCTGAAGGTCGTTTGTTTCTCGCTTCCGTTCTTTTTATTCCGCCGATGATTCCGAACAAAAAAAAAAAAAACACACTCAATCGCAATTTAAAGAAAGCTTTCAGCATTAAATCAATGAAGGTGATTTAATGATTTAATTGATTTAATGCAGATTTTCCTTGGCTAACAGAAGGGCGTGGCCTGCAGGCTCCGCCCCCTGAGCCTCAGAGCAGGATGTAATTAAATGTAACTTAATATATATGTAATTACTTCTTAATGTTAAATAACTGAATTTACTATTTATTCAAGTTACAAACATTATTTATTAAATTTACAAACATTACAGTTGCACAGAAAAAATATTAGTAGTTGCTCTACTACTAAAAATGATGTGGAGGGCCACATAAAATGATGTGGAGGGCCACATTTGGCCCCCGGGCCTTCAGTTTAACACATGTGCTTTGAACGGTTCAGGTTGACCCCGTGACCCCTGGCTCCCTCTCGCTCCACCTTCCAGTTTTATCGCTGAATCAGACCGTCGCCGTCTGAAGGCGGAGCTACTGGCATGTGGATCTGAAAAAGTAGGTTTAAGCTCCGCCTTACAGGGGGAGGAGCCAGGCATCAGGAGAGAAAACAGGAAATAGATCCTCTGCTCCCTGGTGACTAATTTTCCAACTCCAGGATCCGGATAGAGGTGTCACTTAACGTTTTGAGACGTCCCCCCCCATCCCACTCCCATCGGATGCGGACGCTCGCTCTTGTCGGATGCGGTCGTTCTCGTCGGATGCGGTCGCTCTCGTCGGATGCTCTCTGACTCTCTTCTCAGTCCATTTATCTCATTATGGTCTGGCGATCTCCAGCGGCGTCGAAAATGAAGTGTTAATCTCTCCTCTCATCAATCTCTGCAGCCCAGAAGGGCCGAGTCCCCCCCCCCCGCCCCCCCCCCCCCCCCCCCCCCCCCCACACGGCAAAATGATGACTGGCACTTTTACTTGTTTGGAGAAATAAGTGTGGGGGGCTAAATTGAATTTTAATGGATGGCGCGTACCCCCCAGTGAAAGGTGCAATCCATTACCCAATGATTGTAATGTTATTTGTTGCCGGTGTTGATTTATGGTACGTGCGGCGCGGCGGGCGAAAGGTGGGCACGTTGGGGAAGGAAGCTGGTGGTGCGTTGATGGGGTTTTAACTACAGCACGCCGAGGGGGGGGGGGCGGGGGTACGGGTGAGGGAGAGGGAGAGGGGGGTGAGTTAAGAGCATATTAGCTGTTTATTTACCTCCTTTTGAAAGGAGCCAGAGCCAGCTATTAGAGGAGTCAGGTGTGGTTACCGTGGTGATGTCATGTCCACTTCCTCCCGGAAAGACCTGTTTAACCTTAGCGCTATTAGCGCTGTTAGCCCCGTTAGCGCTGTTAGACCTGTAAACAGCAGCAGCTCTAAAACGTGAATGAAAAAAAGAGTTTATCGGCAAGGCGCTACATGCTAACACTAGCTGCTAACGCTAATGAAGTGAACTGTAATTAGGCTAACACACATGCTCACACACACACACACACACACACACACACACACACACACACCTGCAATCAATGACTCAGCAGGGGGTGTCATTTAATTTCTTAACACTTCCTAGGAGAATGCATGGTTTTGATTGGCTGGCGTCACCTCTGACCAATCATCTTGTCCGATGGGGTCGAGGTAGCCAGAACGTTCTCCAGGAAACCGAGAGGAACGGTCGGTATCCGTGGTGTCATTTCTTCTCATTCCTGCGGGGGGGGGGGTTTCCAGCCAGGTTTGGAACCTCCAGTTAGCCGTCCATTAGCAGTCTGTTAGCGGTCCGTTAGCAGTCTGTTAGCCGTCCGTTAGCCATTCTTTAGTCGTCCGTTAGCCGTCCTTTAATCGTCCGTTAGCCGTCCGTTAGCCATCCTTTAGTCATCCGTTAGCCGTCCATTGGCCGTCCATTAGCTATCCATTAGCCGTCCCTTATCCGTCTGTTAGCCGTCCGTTAGCCATGCATGAGCCGTCCGTTAGTTTTCCGTTAGCTGTCCTTTTGTCGTCCGTTAGCCGTCCGTTAGTTTTCCGTTAGCTGTCCTTTTTGTCGTCCGTTAGTCGTCTGTTAGCTGTCCTCGGCGTGTCCGTTAGCGTAGCTCTGGGGAGGGAAGCTAACCTTGTTATCGTGAGAGTGGCCCCCCCCTCAGATGGAGGCTGACACTCAGTTTAAGTAATCTGGCACCAGCAGCTGGCGCGCCGGGGGAAAAACAAATCAATTAGAAATCTCTGCTAGCGCGGGAACTTTGTTAGCGCGTCTCTGGAGTGCGGCGCAGCTGCTGGATGCTATTGTCTCTGCATCTTCACCCGGCTCAGGTTAGCCGTCCTGTAAGTCATTTCCTCTCCGAGGAGCCGCCATCTGCTGGTGATAAAGCATCCCGTCACCGCGGCGACGCCGCTTTGGGGCGGGAAGAAGAGGAGGAGGAGGGATCCGGGTTTGTCTAGACAGCTATACGTTCCACGCCGTCGCCGTCGTGGCGAACATGCAAAGAACCTCCAGAGAGACTTCCTGCGAAGTTTCTTCTCCGCCGACAAAAAGCTTCAACTTTAAATTTATGCTTTTTGGTGACGGAGTCCCAAACCGGAACGAGGCGCCGGAGGAACCGGAGCCGTTATTCACCCTCGTCTTTTAAATCTGTCCTAAAAAGACGTTTTTATGCACTTACTTCTGTCTTTGTCTTCTTTAAATTCTTTTTTTTTTTTTTTTTTTTTATGCTCCGTACGTCGACTTCAGCTCCCGACGCCGAGTGAGCGGAGATTATTTACTGCGTCAGTCGTTCTTTTTTTACATTAACTTTCCGTCTTAGTTTCTGCGTTCTCCTTTACATAGAACGGAACTGCTCATTGGTCAGTTGGTTGGTCAGTTTTTCGCTGCATTTCCCCTCCGAGCCACCAGGGGGAGCTCTTCAAATATCTTTTTTTTTCTTTGACACCCATGAAAAACCCTCTGATTGGTCGACAGGTAACGCAGAATACATAAAGTGAAAACTCAAACTAGCAAAGTAAACAAAAAAAACCAAACGTTGCCAAGAAGACGCTGCTAATAAAGTTGATACAAATTGGATTCATGTTTATTATTATATTAAAAAAAAACTCTTGTTAAGATGCTTGCCTCGGTCACATGACTACCTTCTTAAAGGGGCAGCTCTGACTGCTAACAGAGTATCAAGCTTGCAAAATGAACAAAAAAAAAAACATTAGCGCGTTGCTACGAGGACGGCCGAGGATTCACGTTTCCCATGAGGCCGTGCAACAACAACAAAAATCAATGGCGGAGTTCGGGCCGTCTGAAGGGACGGACTCTCTTCCTGGAAAACCAACCTTCTCCGGGTCGGGCGTCCCGAGCGAGTGTCACTGCTCGGGGCCGCCGTGTGTGTGTGTGTGTGTGTGTGTGTATGTGTGTGTGTGGGTGAAATTGGCGACACACACACTTCACCCACATGCAGACTCACGCCTGGTTTGACTCGATACACTGCATAGCAAAGCGTTATCACGCGGCGCCGCGCCGCTGCTGCTCCAGCAAACCAGGTCACCACTTCCTGATTCCGCGGCGTTCCCGGCGCCGGTCCGGGTGTGAAACCTGTCCTACCGATGAAGAACCCAAACAGAGGTTCCTCACGCTTCATAAACTCCTCCTACATAATTCATGCACTTCTAGAAACCCGCTTCTCTCCTCCCGGTCCTGGTTACCGAGGCGACCCCGGGGGTTAACTTCCTCCCGTCGCCATGGTAACCGATGCAGCTCATTTATTCTCCTAGAGGGCAGGTTATGTTCAAGACTGGATGCAGATCCAGCTCCCCCCCCCCCCCCCCCTGTCCAATCCGGTTTTGGAGGATGCTGCTCCACCTGGAGTCGGGCGTGAGGACGAATGACAAAACTTCCCAGCATTCCCTGCTTCCCAGCGAGCGGGATAAACTCACTTTGGATAAACTCCGCCCAGCGGCTGCGGGGGAGGAAGACGGCGTCTGGGGGAGGAAGCTCAGCGGCTACAGGCAGGAAGGATTAAGCATCTCTCATCCTGGGCATTAGCAGTCACACCGAGAACAAGCGGGGGTCATCGGATCCACTTCAGCTGTCGGCGCACCGCTGGGTCCTGGGGGGCACGGGGGGGGGGGCTGGGCTGGGAGGGGGCGCTTAGTTACACAACCTCAGCAGTGCAGATAATGAGGCGCATGCTAATAATCCCACTCTTTTGACTGTAGCGGCTGTGCTAACAGCTGTAGAGCGCCCCCTGTCGAATGCATCGCCCAGCTCCTCCCGTCCAATCAGGAAGGGGTATTTAAGATGACGTCTTACAGTTACCACGACGACAAAAGTTGGATTTCTCCTGATTTGTTCTCATTATATGGGAGACTTTTATTTTGAAAGGAGATGGAGGAGCGTGTGTAAACGCCTGAGGTTCTGAGGCTGCGGCAGCTTTTCCCTGGGGTCAAGAGGTCGCGTTCGGTTGGCTGTGATGGGTCAGGAGGGACAGATCCAGACTTGTTTGAACATAAAACCGGATTGGACCTGGTTCTGATTCTGATTCAAATTCTGGTTCCGATTCTGTTTCTGGTTCTGGTTCTGGACCACAGATCCTGCCGATCATTCAGTTTGAATTTGAATAACTTTATTAGTTTAGCTGCAGTTTGATCAAACGTGACCCGAACACCGAGCGGCTTCGTCGGATGAACGTTTTCATCTCCTACCGTTAATACCCCCCCTCCACCCACCCTCAAAAAAAAATAAAAATGAAACCTGAGATCTTTTCTCCTCAAATATTATTCATCACATTTGTCCTCTAACAAATCAGATCCATCGTAGTTGTTTGTCAAAGCCATCGCTCTGCCTCGTCTTCATCACGGGGGCCTTCGTCTCCGGTTTTACAGCAACAATCTGCTTCATAATTGATTTTCATTTCGTTTATGGGGGGGGGGGGGGTTCATTAGCTGTAGCTCCACCATCTCTCTCTCTCTCTCTCTCTCTTGCTCTGGGGGGGGGGTTTCATTATCTTTTATTTATAAGCAGTAAAGAAAAGAACAACAATGGTAATAATGGAATCCTGAGCGACGAGGATTCCGGCGGAGGTCAAAGGGATTTAGGGCCATGAAAATGAAATGTTCTTATTCCCACAATCCGGATCAGCGCTGTTTGTCTGGGCTTGTAAAAACCCCATCAAACCACACACACACACACACACGCATGCATATCTTCACCGTCACACACACACACACACACACACACACGGCCGTGAAGCGGGCCGGCATACCGATGAGAGCTTTGTGACGACGACGGCCGATGTTGCTGCAGAATATTAAAAGACGACCACAAAACAGAAACCGTTCAAGCTAATCCCCTGTAATGCCCCCACCAACCCCCCCACCACCACCCAAATCTCCCCTACCCCCTGCACAGGTTCTGTGGTTCTATAGGTGTGTTCAGTCTGGCTGATATCTGATTGGCTGATTTGTTTACTTGTTTATTTGTGTATTTTTGGAGGAACCTTGGTGATATTAAACATGTCCTAAATGAAATGTAGCACGTAGCATAGTTAGCTTAAAGTTTATCCAGCTAATCGAGCCATTTGTGTAATTAACGCCATCATCCAACAGGAAATACATCATAATAAGCCCCTCCCATTGAGCCGCCCATTATTAAGCAGGATTAGCCAATGGTTTGAGTCGTTCTTCAGAGGTTCTGGTTCTGGACGCCGCTGATTAGCGTTGTTATCAGTTCATAGCAATGAATGTATTCTATTGATTTTCCTCCTGGGGGGGGGGCAGGAACACCAGATCCAGTGGTGTTTGACGACAGGAAGTCAGCAGGTCAAACTGCTAACGGCGTCCTCTAAAAACTGAACATTATGCATCACATAAACGTTTGAATGTCCCGTAAAACAAAGTCGTTTCCTCCGTGGAAACGACCTTGGGCTCGTGTCCCGCCTCCCTCAGGTGCACGTGTCACCTGTAGCTTAGCGTGCTAGCTGCTGAGGTCACCTGACATCACGCCTCTCGCCAAACAGAGTCTGTCTCTGTGAATCATCCGGTTCTTAACTCCGCTGACAGCCGACGCGCGACATCAATTGTTAGCCGCCGCCCTCCTGAGGCGTTGCCGTGAGCAACAAGAAAGGAAGCAGTCAGGAGCTGTTCCGGCAGTTGTTTAGCCTCCCTCCAGTGTGCAGCTTGTCACATATTCGGACCAGCAGCTGCTAAAGCCGGCCCACTGCCTTGCTCAAAGGCAGCTTCGTAATGAAATGTCCTCATGTCCCATAATGCACCTCACTGATGGATGAATCCCATCAGTAACAGTTTAATCTGATGTTTCATATATTACACTGTCTGAAGAACAGTTTGCAAATGAGATTAGCTTTCCGTATGCTAACTGCTGTTAGCTGATAGCATCAATTAGAACTGATTCACTTCATGAGAAGACAAAGAAGAAACAGTCCAGGTCTCGCTGTCCCATTAGCGGTGACGCTAATGGGACGTCAATGGGTCGTCTCCTACAGAACCTTTAGCTCTGATGTCGGACGTGGTTTTTTTGAACAACAATATTTGACGCGGCGTCGGTGGAAAGCAGAAGATTCACCGTCGGTTACTAATCATGGTGTGACATTAACGACAGCTGCAGCAGCAGATTTCACCATCATTGCCTTTTAATGATCTTTTACGGACAGTTATGAACAATTATCCTCACATTTACTGGATAAATTGCTCGATATGATGTGATGGCGAACGAGATCTATTTATTAAACTTTACAGGCGATGAAAAACAACCAAAAACAATTGAACGCGACTGAAGAAACCGCATGGAAAGATAAATCTGAGAAGACAAAACGGCAACCCCGTGAAATTGTTGTAAATCACGCGTCCGTGCCGGCTGAGGATGGGTTTGGGAGTGAATCACTTGATGCCGCGCCGCCGTTATCTGGAGTTTGCTGTTTCACCTTGAAGACGAGCCGTGGACGAACAGTTTGGAGGGCCTGGAGCCAGAAACGGGTTGGCTTCTGTCAGTCAGAGCGCCAACGCTCTCCGGGGTCGCGTCTACAAACGCCAGCGCCTCCGATTCTGCCCACGCAGACGTTTATCACCAAACTTTCCCAAAAAATCTCATCCCACACTCATTTGCGGTGCGTCGAGTTGACGTGCGAGGCGTCGGGAGGACGGCGTGCGGCGGCGTGGGTGGAGCCAGCCTTCATCATCGCCCGACATCCTGTAGGAACTAAGTGACGTAGGAACCAATGTTGGCTTGAATAGGTTTCACCCGAATGCATTAAACGCTGAACTCTGAATGTTTTGCTGGTTGATGTTAACTGTGGGCGGAGTGAACTGAGAAACTTAATGAAATCAGTCATCAAACATAAAGGGGCGTGTCTGACTTTCGAGGAGCAGGAAGTGACATCAGCGCATCATTCACATCAGTGTGGTGGAACACCTCAGTGAATTAAAGCTGGGCTCAGCCACTACACCCCCCAGGAGAAAATTAATTTAGCAGAGATAGAGATATTAAAGTTACATTACAGTAGTACAGGATTTTATTTATTATGGGTTGTTTTAATGTTCTGTAATTATTTATGGTCAGTCTGAGGGAATATATCTTTAGTATTTAGAGTAGTAATAACATTTAAATGACTTGTACAATGAAATTTATCAAATATCAACTTACAAACAATTCAACTTACAAACAACTTCTCAGAAGTAATTGTGTTCATAAGTTGAGGACTGCCTATATTGATTTATCAATAGGCAGCATCTGTGTTGGAATGAGACATTTCCTCCTTTGATTATGTCATATAATAATTATATTTGGTAATAACCCAACCTGGACAGACCAATCAGCTTCCTTCTTATCTCGCACAAACCAATACAATCAGGTCGTCTGCGTAAAGCAGGAACGTTGGCTCCATGTGAGTCCGCTGCGTTTTTATGTCATCACTCAGTCAAACAATAATTGTGTTTAATGTCGGCCAATAAAAATTAGTGCAGCTCATTAACCTTCCGTAACGTCCTCGTGGTGTCGGACGTCATCCGTCTTTTAGTCGCGTTTGCTTTTAAACATCCAACAAACATCCGTCCTGCGGCGGCGGCGGCAGCGGCGGCTGTTTGTGTGAACGGCAGTCTGATGTGCAGAAGGAGCATTTTGTTGTTGAGTCTCTTCACGCTCAGCCGGACAGTCAGATGGGATTAATGGTTGGCGGCGTGCGGAGTGATGGGGTCAGTGGGACACGGGACGAGGTGTGAAATTAATCCTCTGTGAACCGGCGACACTGAGCCGAGCGAGCCGGCTGCCGGCGCCGAGCTGTCACTAAGTATTTAAAGTTTTGCTCTTTTTAATCAACTTCTGATTGCAGTCCGGTTCAGCCGATACGTACAACGCCGGCGCATTTTTATTTATTAAACCCGGACAGACGGACGGATGGCGTTTGTTTCCATGAATGCTGGAGGATCTGGGAAAGTTTTTAAGGAGTTTCTCATTTTTGTAAAAGGTCCGGAAAAGTTAATCAAATCCAGACGTTCGTTGTGAAAACGATTAAATTCTGGCTCCTCCGAGGAAAAAGAGGCGTTTTGTGATTTGGTTCCGCTCGTTCTCATTTTCCAGCCATTGGAGTTTGAGAATCGAAGAAATGGATTTGAGGTTTTGGGACAAACTGATGTTAATTTACAGAAAAGGAATCTAGTTTGCGGGAATCGTCGTCCTGTTTGTCCCGACTCATAGCGACCTGTGGGAAAACGCTCAACACGGTTTGGTGGATTTGAGGGATTTTCATATATATTGAATATTTGATGTTTTCTACCCCGGCATGAATTTTTGTTCATCCAACGCCGTTTTTTAGCTCCAGATCCAGGATTATCGACGTCACTCAGACTGGGAATGATTCAGGATCATCCCAGAGAAGCTGGAAAGTCTGATTTAGGAATATTCAGATTAGCCAGGGGGTGGAGTTTGGTTGGGTTTAGTGGGCGGTGCTGTCACCTGATTGGTCAGGTCTTCACTGGACGACTTTAGATCGTCTGGTTCCGTCTCTTTGGAGCTAACGGTTTGTGACACGCGTGACTTCCGGCTGCATCTTTTCTTAGCGTGTCTTAGCGTAGCGTCCGATGACTGTGAAATGGACGGTGGCAGGTCGGACGTAGCGACCCGATGACTTCCTGTCAACCCGTCGGCATCCATCCGTTTGTCCGACACCATCCGTTTCACTTCGTACCGACTCCATCTGATCAGGATGAGTTCTACAAAGTCCCACTTTTGGTTTCAGATTCTGTTATGGTTTTGTATTGGATGAGTGGGTGACTTCATTTTTAGCGTAGTGACATCATTATTAGAGTAGTGACATCATTGTTAGAGTAGTGACATCATTGTTAGAGTAGTGACATAATTGTTAGAGTAGTGACATAGTTGTTAGCGTAGTGACATAGTTGTTAGCGTAGTGACGTCATCATTCCAGTGGTGACATCATTGTTAGACTAGTGACATCATCGGAGTTGTGACATCATCATTACAGTTGTGACATCATCATTACAGTTGTGACATCAATGTTAGAGTCGTGACGTCATCATTAGAGTCGTGACATCATCGTTAGAGTCGTGACATCATTGTTAGACTAGTGACATCATCATTAGAGTTGTGACATTGTTAGATTAGGTGACATAATTGTTGGCGTAGTGACATCATTTTCAAAGTAATGACATCATCATTAAGGTAGTGACATCATCGCAGTGGTTGACTTGCTGGAGTCTGGGAGACTTCTAAACATTCTTTTATTTTGGTGATATTTTTGACTAATGAATTCTTTTATTTTGGTGATCTCTTTAACTTCCTTCAGGCGTCTTTGCTGTCGTCGCCTTCGGGGCCTGATCCCCCCTCTGCTGACAGGAAGTCCCGCCTCACATCATCCTCACATTTAACAGTCGACTTGTGATTGATTAGCGAATCCCTCCTGATCACACGTTGGAGGCGTGACTCTCAGCGTGGCGTGGGAACCCGTCCCCCCCCCCCCCTTCTTATACGCGTGTGCTGATGATCACGCCTCATAGCGGCCGCTCCTCCCGCTCCGGCTGATGATGGCGCACAGTAATTGGCGGCGCTGAGTGACAAGCGGCGTCCCCGAGGAGATAATGAGGCGGCCATTTTGAGAAAAACGCTGACGGTTGACACAATTAACTGCAACGGCGCACAGATCAGTGGGTAAATTTATTAGAGGACTGATTCCAGATTACACGCTCATGAATATTAATCAGCCCTGATTACTGATTGATCATTAGGAACTGACTGATCGCCTGTTTGCTGTGGAGGTTTTTAGACTGACGCTGCTCAGATGAAGAAATGTGATTCTTGTCGGATTGTTTCTGGGCCTTCCTCCTCCTCCTCTTCCTCCTCCTCCATCATGCCTTTATCTTTACTTTTCTTGATGGTCTTTTTTTTTTTTTTTTTACCCCGTGATTGATTTCGGATCACTATTTGTGATTACTGCCGAGCGCGGCGGTGACAGCAGTTACCGAGGAGAAGAGGTGCTTTTGTTAGCGTCGACTTTAACGAGCGCCGGTTCAACATCGCAAATCACGCATCGATTTCTCCTGTTTTGGTGGACTCTTTTTTATTTTTAGGGTTTCTGTTTGTGGACATCGACTTTTGGAGTATTTTAATTTCTTGTAACGCGTCTTTGAAAAGGGATGTTTAAGAGGTGGGTGGTCAAAAAAAAAAGACGAGTAATATATTGATTATGTCACCGTCTGCGACGCCCAACAGCAGAAACCAGTACTCTGTCCATGGCATTTACCCATAATGCACTGCAACTCAACTTCATGAAGGATTTGAAGCTCTGGCACTTCGACAGGATGTGGTGTTAATGTTAACAAAACAGTCCAGGTTCACACAGTGAAACAGTCCAGGTTCACACAGTGAAACAGTCCAGGTTCATTCAGTGAAACAGTCCAGGTTCACACAGTGAAACAGTTCAGCTTCACGCAGTGAAACAGTCCAGCTTCACGCAGTGAAACAGTCCAGGTTCACGCAGTGAAACAGTTCAGCTTCACGCAGTGGAACAGTTCAGGTTTATGCAGTGAAACAGTTCAGGTTCACACAGTGAAACAGTCCAGGTTCACACAGTGAAACAGTACAGGTTTACGCAGTGAAACAGTTCAGGTTTACGCAGTGAAACAGTTCAGGTTTATGCAGTGAAACAGTTCTGGTTTACGCAGTGAAACAGTCCAGATGAGGTCACATGTTGTTGGGGATGGAGTCTCTAAATCAGAGTCAGTCATTGGTTCAGGTGGATGTGACATTACTGCTGATGCATTCATCACTGTTTTATAACCAGCTGTGTCTTCTCACAGCAGCAAAGTAACTGGGCACCAATCAGAAGCCAGAAGGAGCACCACCCACCCCTCGTTAAACACTTAAATATGTGGAAGTTAATCGCTTTCAGCTTTCCACTTCATACAGTCTTTAAATCCTGAATGAATTCACAGCTGATTGCTCTCCAGCATTGACAGCTCCAAACGGACCGGCGGCGGCGGCGACTAAACATAATGAGCTAACGTTCCAGATTAACTGTCCCTTCAGGTAAACACGGGCAGAACTGGAAGCCGGCCGCTCATTTCAGATCTTGATTGTTTCAAAGTCCATCACAGATCGTCAGCGTCTCTCCAGAGGAGGAAACCGCACGCCGTCCCTGTCAATTATTTAGCGTGTAATTACACCTGGCTGCCACCGCTGACCTTTGAGAGAATTTCAGGCTTTTCAGTCAATTAAGAGCCATTTTTGAAGCAGATGCCGAGCCGCTGACCTCCTCACTCCTCGCTCAGGAGGCTGGAAAGATTCCAATTTACAGCAGAAACAAAAACGTCTAAAGATCACAATTATGCTCCTTAAGGGTCTAAAGATAGAAGACAAACGTGTGCCGTTAGCAGAGCAACGGTAAATGTGTCCAATGTGTCCGTTCCCATTCCGTCCGGGAAAAATGAGACGTTTTCCTGCCATTTGTTTGTCTCCAACAATTAGCTGGCCTCGTCAGAAAAGGGCGCGGCGAAGCGTGGAAATAATGAGAGCGCTGTGTGGTGGGTCTCTCCTCTCTGATTGGCAGGAACTTCCTTTAGCGAGCGTCTTTCCTTCCTGCGCTGATTCCATCGGGATTAGCGGGGAAATGGCAGAAATCAATATTCCAATCAAAACGAGTCGGTCAGAGTGTTGGAGGCAGAGAAGCACCGACGCAACGAGACGCTGGGTTTACTCTAATTCTTGAAACGGGATGAAGTAGTACCTCGAGATAAGATCTGCTCAACATAAGAGTTATTTGAGATACGAGCCATCGAGAGGGCCATTATTTGTTTGACACAAGGGAAAATTCGAGATACGAGCCAATAAATCGGGGGGTTTGGGGCTTTTTTGCAAGGCTGCAATGGATTAAAATGATTTTAGTTATTTTAAATCACGGAACAGATTAAACTACCATAAGATTATATGGATATAAAAAGATGTATAAAGTAGAATAAATGTCTAAAATGATGTTTGAGATAAATGTGACTGAAGCCTTTTGTTCTACACTCAAACATTTCTTCTAAATAAAACCTTCACTTGAAAAGGCAATCATGAAAGAGCCAACGGATGATGAGCGCTTTGCTCTTCTTCTCGGCGTCCCCTGAGAACGGAGACGCTGGAGGTTTCACAGGTTGTACGATCGGTGAGATGCCAAAAGTTTGACGTTGATGCGAGTTATTTTATAAAGACGAGCCGTTTCAAAAAACCCTCTGAACAGACGGAGTGATTTCCTCAGCGGGAGCTGAACTCCTCGTCATCTTTAACAGGTTTGAACTCCGGAAACCAGTCGACTCTCTTCGGCCTGTCTTTTCGGAGAGTCTCTTCGAAAAGACTTTCTCCAAAAAGAGAGAGTCTTTTCGAAGATACTCTGTAAAGAGAGTCTTTTCGAAGAGACTCTCTGAAAAGACAGGCCGAAGAGAGTGTCTCTGTAAAGAGTCTTTTCGGAGACTCTTCGGTGAGTCTCTCTGATAAGACTCCTGTCTGTTTGTAGAGAGTCTTTTCGACTTTCTCCGAAAAGACAGGAGTTTTTTAAATTATACATTCTACTTCCTGTGGTGGCACAGCTACAGGACATTGACCAGTATTGATTGGATACTTTGGTTGGTAGACGCCGCTGTCGTTCTCGTTGAATTTTGGGTTCTTGGAACTTCCAAAACTCTGGATCTTAGCCTTTTTGAAGACAAACCGTGATTAGAGCAACTTGTCTTGATTTTATTCCTCGAACATCTTGCATCCACCCGACTGAACGTTGTATAACTCCTATAAGGCACAGCTGATGGCTCTCATCATCCTGCTAACAACCAGCATGGAGCATAAAAGCAACTTTAAGGACGGCTGAACATTTGCGGGTTCAACACCTCTTTGTGAGTCGGCCCATTCAGCAAACACTCTGCAGCCATTAGCCAGGTGTGTGATTGAGCTTAGCGCTCTGTCTCCTTTTTGCCTTTGCGCTTCGTCATCCTGCTGCTTTCAGCACAAATTAGCCATGTTAAGACAGTGACTAATCGCTTCACGTTTTCCCCTCAGCTGCTGGCCAGCCAGCGGCCGTCTGGATCCATAGGTAACGCTAGCCTTATATGAAAGCCAGACGGCCTCAATCAATAGCCGCCCCCCCCAGCAAGGACGGACGCAGAGGGGAGGGGAAACGAACAGGATGCCGCCTAATTCAATGAAATAGACATTAGTCGAAGCTCGCAACGCACCGGGGCACGAGTAATCATCGACAAATTCATTTTGGAGCCCTGGAGCCCAGGATTGCTTTCAATTAAGACGGGAGTTTAGAACCAGTCGAGGCACGGAGTGTGAGAGGCTAGCATGGAGTGTGAGAGGCTAGCAGGTCCAGGCCGTATGTCACTTCCTGTTGACACTGGATTCTGGAGTTTCTTCAGACAGTAGTCGTTAGGCCTAACGAGATAGTGGGCAAATGAGACAGTAAGGTAAATTGAGAGTTGGCTAGTGAAACCTGGACAAATATGACGGTGAGCTAGCATAACTTGCCAGAAAACACCATGAGATCATCCTGGACAGAACAAACTTGTGATGACATCACTATAAAATCCATGAACTTTACCTCAATCATGAACTGTAAAGAACAAAAACGAGGCTAACATTAACCAAACACATCTACCAATCAGATCAAAGGTGAATGCTGTGAACCAATGAGGCTCCTTCGCTAACAACAATTCATCTGTCAGCTGTTAAAACTTGACGGAGGTGGAAATTCTCCAACACAACAATGAAATAAATCAGGTGCAACAATTTAATGTCATTATTTCTAATAGAGGACGAGTCTCAGGTGGAGGACGGGAGGTGAATACTGACTGAACCAATCACAGACGAGGACCTGTGGCTGGAATTATCAGATTTTACCCTCCAAATTTCTCCAAATGACATGTTTTGAGTTATCAACTATTTAAAGTCAATTCAAAGACATTTACTGAGAAGAGCAATAAAAGCGTTGAGATAACCGCTGGGTTACCGGTTCTGATCTACATACTTATAATGCTCCTGAGCCAAGACTATATGAAACTGTTTCCTGTCACTGTTTCCATGGCGCTGACCTGATCTGATCCGTTCTCCTTCCTCTAAACATTCTTCCTGCTCCTCATCCTCTTCTTCTTCCTCTTTGGTGATTTTCCATGTGTTTCATCTTTTCCTCCAAAAATAAGGGTTTCATTAAGTATGTGGGCTCGCAGTCATCCCGTTGTTGTCAGACATACATATTCATGACGCTTCAGAGGGAGAATAAAGTGAGTGGGATGAGAGTCGGAATCTGTGCGTTCTTGTTAAACGGAATATAAACCAGAGACAAACATTCGCCGCCAGCGGTGGATGATCCGCCAGCAGCGCGCCCGTTCACCAGTAAATAAAACATCATGGCGGCTGCAGCTCCTCCAGTCCCTTCAAGATTAGATTTCATCACCAAATAATCAGCAAACAGAACCTCAGTGGTCCGGTCGCGGCAGGAAGCGTGGGGGTGGATCCTGTTACGGCGAAGGCAGGTCGATGTTTATGCAGATGACTGGAATCAAATCAGCTGTTACGACACTGTCGGCCCGTGTTAGGGTAGGGTTAGGGTTAGGGGAGAGGGTCGGTGTTACAGTTAGGGTTAGGTCTCGGGTTACGGTTGGGGTAGAGTTAGGGATAATGGTTCAGGGTAGGGTTTGGGGTAAAGGTTAGGGGTAAGGGTTCAGGTTAGGGTTGGAGGTTAGGGTAAGGCTAAGGGTTAGGGGTAAGGGTTCTGGGTAGGGATAGGGGTTAGGAGTTAGGGTTAGGGGGTAAGGCTAACAATTAGATTTAGGTTTAGGGGTAAGCATTAGGGTTTGAAGTAGGGTTCAGGGTAATTGTTAGAGGTAACGGTTTGGGGTAAGAGTAGGGGTTAAGATTAGGGTTAGGGTTAAGGGTTTGTGGTAGTGTTCGAGGTCAGGGTTGGGGTACAGGTTTGGGTTAAGGTAAGGATTTGGGGTAGGATTAGGGTTTGGGTAAGGGGAGGGATTAGGGGTAAGGGTTCGTGGTAGGGTTAATGTTAGGATGGTAGGGGTTAGGGTTGAAGACAATCCCTACAAGCATAAATCGAAGCCCGAGAAAGCTGGTCCGTTGGGACCAACCGCTGACCTTCGGGAGGTTAATGAAACATCTGAACAGATTCCGATTACATTTTAATCGTATTTCTCTCTTAACGTTCCCACGTGATCCAGACTCCTGGGGCAGGTTTTCAGGTGCAGGGGTTCCAAGGTGAGGGTCATCCAATCAACTGACGGTCGTTCTCTTGATTGCATTAACAAGCCCCCTCTGGACCCACTGCAATCACAGCAGGTCATGTGATTAGTGAAAGTTCCTGTAACTGTACTCAACGTGACGGCGGCAACATGCTACAGCGATTAGCCGCTAACACAGCGGCGCAGGATGACCACCGACGGCGTGGTTATCACTTCATTGCTGTTCAGTTGAAAAGCCTCAGTATTTACAAGCAAACACGTCCACCGCCTCCAACAGCTGGTTTCAAAATGTGAAAAGAAAAACACCTCTCTGGTTTGGGATGATGTCGCTGGGAAAATTGGTTTTAAAGCTACAGTGTAGAAATCAACTGGTTCCCACTGACAGGAGAATTACGGGGCTGCGGCGCTCATGGTGCCACCTGAATGGAAACGGCGAGGCGGCTCCGTGTGGACACCGAAGGAGAAAATAGAACTGTGGAGCGTCTGTCAGGGTCATGTGACTCGTCACCGGATGTGTGGAGACACGGGAAACACAGTTCTACTCCAGCAGGATGCTAGCGAATAAATCTGTCCATCTCTTTAGCACGGATACGAAACAAAGTCTGAAAACATGGACGGAACGTGACGTCACCGAGGATTTCATCGAGATTGGTTGTTTCTGAAGGTGAAAATCGAGATTCAAATATGCTCATTTGAAAATAAATGAATTACTTTCTAGGATTCGGTCAGAGGGTAGGAGGCCGGTCGGGGTTCTGTCGACGTGTAGCAGCAGAACTGGGAACATAAAGGTCGGAGTTATGCTAGGAGTCACCCGGGTCCCAGGATAGAACCCTGTGGAACACCACTGGTGTCCGAAAAGGACTGGAAGCAACAGAGTGAAAAGATACGAACCGGGTGGGAGGGGCAGCGATGTCTGGAGAAGGTCCAGGAAGAGGGTGTGGGTTCTGTGTCGAAAGCAGAAGGAGAACCACTGTTAGAACCAATAGTACAACCAGTATTAGAACCAGTATTAGAACCAGTATTAGCACCACTATTAGAGCTAGTAGAACCAGTGTCAGACCCGGTTCAGCCTCCAGTAGTCCTGATAGAACATTTCCTTTAACGGGTTCTGGAAGGTTTGGAAATGTTTGGAACCAGAAACCATAAAATCACATTCAAGATGGAATCTAGGTGTAGAGTGGGGCCCAGTGATACCAGTTTGCCTAGTAGGTACCCCCCAAGTAGGATCTCATCCCAGTATGTACTCGACCCCCCCCCACTGACATTTACATCCCGTCTTTCTCTCTGACTATCTATCGCTCACAGGCTCAGCAAGAAGTCACTCCATCGCTGCTCTGGCTTTCACTTTCAAAGGAGGCACACACACACACACACACACACACACACACACACACGCTGGACTCTTCTGAGGTGTTTATAATAACTGCTGACTGTTGGAGTTGAGGAGTTCATGGGTTCAGCCTCGGTTTGGATCCATGATGTCATCAGAACGTTCTCAGGAATAATGACATTTAGAGTTCTTCTCTTCACCTGCGGTGAAACGTTCTTTCAGCCGCCGCCGTTTCAGCTTCCTGATGCGTTGATATTCAGATGAGTCGGCAGAACGCCGTCGGCTGCCAGACATGAGATGCTTCTGAAATGTCACGTCTCTCTGATGTGGAGCCTCCTCCTCCTCTTCCTCCTCCTCACATCCATCCCTCCGCTGACGGGACCTCGTCCCTGTCCTCCTCAGGTACACACGGGCCAGATGAAGGCTGGGCGTCGGCGTACCCAGAATGCCGAGAGAGGAACCAGTCGCCCATCAACATCGTGGACCCGGACACCAAGGCGTCGGCGGAGTATCAGGAGCTGACGCTGGAGGGCTTCGAGGCCGAGTCGTCCAACAAGACGTCGATGAAGAACACGGGGAAAACAGGTAGAGGAGTCAGGCGTGTTAAACTTAGAAATACTTATAATTTTTAATATAGTACAGAAAAAAATGTCTCCATCAACTTCAGCTGCTTCCACATTGTGGGTCACGGGGGTTGCTACGGGCTAATAATGTGACATCATATGTTTTTATTCTGATTTATTGTACTTTAACTTGATTTTAATTGCGATTTTACGATTCCAATAATTCTGGCGGACAAATGTAAAGTCAAGTAAAATGACGTAAACTTTACATTTTTTCGTAAACTTTTCCTCATTAAATTTTTTATTTCACTGTATATTTTCTTTGAAAACCAACGTAAAATGAGGACGACGTAAGTCAAAACGACGTAAACCGACTTTTACCTCTATTTGGTTCTCGTTGTCGTCCGGGAGGTTCTTAGGTTGTTTCACACCCCGACCAAACTCCTCCCCCAGGAAGTAAAGTTGTTGAATTCTATGGGAAATAAAGGGGATTAAAAAAAATTATAAAATAAAGTTGGTGATGATGCGGATTTAAAAAAAAAAAAAATGTAAATGACGATTTAAAAAAAACATCACCATCCTTTATTTATTTTTATTTTTTTTTAATAATTTTTTTAGCCCCTTTACTTCCCATAGAATTTTAAATTAAAAAATAAAGGATGGCGACGATGGTCATTTTTTTTTATTATTTTTTTTTTAAATGATGATTTGAAAAAAAATCATCATCATCACTATCCTTCATTTTTAATATTTTTCAATTAATTTTTTATTCTCTTCACTTCCCATATAATTCAGGAAATTTAAATTAAAAAAATAAACGATGATGATGATGATGATGATGATGAGGATGAGCAGGAGTATCATCTCCAACTGGTCATGTGACCTGCTGCTGGTAGCCCTCTGACTTTAACGAGGCCTCGCTTGCGGAGCTCGAGTGTTGCATTGGCAGGCGTGCGCGTGTCAAACATCGGCCGTCGTCGCCAGGTTATGAAAGCAGACAGGTGCAGCATGCAGCCAGTCATTCACGATGAAGATTACACGTCCCGTTTCCGTCCGGACGAGCGCGGTGGCAGGTGTCACGCCCGAACCATTCAGCGCCGGCCCATCTGCGAGCCGCCTCTCCTGGCGTGTGGAGGACCCTCCTCCGGCAGCCACAGGTATTTTTCACAATTCCAGGTTGTCACTAAGATGGATGATCCTTCGCCATCAGCGGAAAGACAGAGAGAGAGGGGGGCCACAGGTGGTCGGCGCCGCGCTGACAGCCGGCTGAGTGCCGCCCAGAGCTCAGCTGTGTTCAGAATACGAACGTTTAACACGTCGACTTCCTCCAGGATGTGAGGAAGATTTCAGTAAGTCGGTAATTAGTCTGGAGGCGGGATTAAAAATAGTCGCTTTAATAAAATCAGACAAGCTGCCGCCTGTCGGCTGACAGCCCTCACCTGAGGTCACGACCTCTGTGGTGGTGCCCAACGCCCAGGTCGTGGACTGGTACCGGTCCTTGGGTCAGTCTGAGTCACTCTTGTGGAGATGCTTGCCTCAGTCACATGACTACCTTCTTAAAGGGGCCGCTCCGGCCGCTAACACAGAACACATTACCGCGAAACTGAAACTCCAAAGCTAGCAAACCGAACATTGCGGACGCTGCTAATGGAGTTGATACTCATTGGATTCGCGTTTGTTATTATTATTATATTTAGGAAAAAAATAGCATTTCTTTTGCTGGTTTTATGGTTTTATTTTGTTGAATTTACCTGCTTCGCCTGAACAGTAATTATCACCCACCGGTTTGGATGCTTGGGAACGTTAGCCTCCGATCGGCTTCGATCGCGTAGCATTAAGTTCTTTAAAGGAAGAGTCGAGCTAAAAAAACCAGTCCGGTAATTGACTAAATGTCCAATTCGGTGATTGAAACAGGAAGTAGAACTGTTGTGAGTGTTTCACGAACCGGTCGGAACACAGATTACATTAACGCCACCAAATCTGGAGCCGAAACAGCCGCAGAACCGTCAACTTTTATCCGCCGCGCCATTGTTAGCGGTAATCTGTTTAGCATGCAGCGTTAGCCTGCAGCTACTTTATATTACCCTCATTACTCTGTTGGTGTTTCCACTGCTGCTCGCTCTACGTGCAGAAATAAAGGCCGCGTGCAAACATGAATGTTAATTCACAGGAATGAGTCGTCCTGGAACCGACATCACCTGGTCTCAGCGGGGGGGAGGGGAGGGGTCCGGTCGGCGCCGGATGGAGGTCGGTGCGGTGCTGACTCGGCGGATGCT
The DNA here is from genome assembly GCA_013358685.1 of Antennarius maculatus. Lineage (NCBI taxonomy): Eukaryota > Metazoa > Chordata > Actinopteri > Lophiiformes > Antennariidae > Antennarius > Antennarius maculatus. The sequence continues at coordinate 25,177,203 of CM023609.1, read as the reverse complement.
CAGACTGGTTAAAAAGATGATGATGATGATGATGATGATGATGATGATGATGATGGAGCAGCATCAGGACCAGATGGGGGGGAAGAGGCGGGTCCAGGAGAGGAAGAGGATGCTAAAAGCGGCGATGATAACGAAGGCGGCCCACCTGCAGAGGAAGAGCATCACTTAGCGGAGCTCGGCGTGCCGTGGCGCGTTAGCGGCGCGGAAGAAACCGCCGCAACAGAACAATGCGCCGCCGTCGGTTCGCCGCCGCCGCTGCTGCATAATGCATGACCAGCAAGACAAACGTCCCGCAGCTTCATCCTCAGATTCTCACAGATATGGTTTGGAAATGACAGATGAGCGTTTTATCCGTGGAGGATCACCTGCTGCTGATCGCCGTGACAACCCTCCTCCTCCTCTTCCTCCTCCTCCTCCTGCAGAATAAACTCACTGCGGTTTCTGCACAGCTCCTCTTCTTCACCTTTATGTGAAGGCCCTCGTTAACCCCAACGCCCCCCGGGGGATGTTTAAGATGTTAATGCCCTTGTGAAAATGGGAAGACTCTCAGCCAATGGGAGCAGAGGAGCTTTTATTTGATTTATTTGTGGCGTTTAAAAACAAAAAAATGTTACAGAATGAGATTTTAAACATTTGTAGAACATTTGAATCACATTTTCTGCAAGAATTTACTATAAACGGGTGACGAGAAACGTGAAAAAGCTCCTCGGCTGTTGGGGTGACGTCAATGCAACCAGTGATGAAGAGTCAGGACACCCATCAGGTGACCTCTGACCCCAAAAAACGTACGCTTGGAACTCACAGTCACACATTGTTCAATCAGTAGAACCTCGAGATACAAGTTGAATCCGTTCCGTGACTGAACTCGTAAGTCATACGTTTCGCCATTTGAAATAAATCTTTTCCAGCCCCTAATTTGTGAATAAAAAATGTATATTTATCAACCAACAATACATTCAGACTCTAGCTGTTCATAATTAATTATCTGAAAGAAAAGATTAGAGTTTTATTAAGTGCCCTTACCTTAGAAACAGATGAATGCAGCAAACGGAGGTGGTTTATGATTGTTGAAGTTGTTTTTGCTTTGTTTTCCTGCATTTTCTCTTGCAGGTCGTTTGAATAAAAACCTTCCCAGGGAGTCCTGCTTCTGCCTGCTTTCTAAATGATCCGGTTTTGTCACAGTTAAGCGTTTGTTGTGTAACATAGTCTCCCTTCAAAACGACTACAGCAAAACGTGTGACGTATTCTTCCACTGCCTTAACGTACTTAATGTGGGAAAGAATGAGATCCGGTGTCAGTCGATGTATCCGTCCGCCAACTAGCATCAACTAGTCTCGAAGCACGACTCATATCTTGGATTTTGGTTTTATGCCAAATAAAAATTTGGTCAGCACCACAGTTAGTACCTGAAAAAGCTTATATAACGAGCGGCTCGTATCTAAAAGAACTCATAAATCGAGCAGCTCGTATCTCAAGTAATTCAAAAATCGAGCAGCTTGTATCTCAAATAACTCGTAAATCAAGTAACTCGTGTCTCAAATACTGTAATTCATAAACTGAGCAGCTCGTTTCCCAAATAACTTGTAAATCGAGCAGCTTGTATCTCGAATACCTCATAAATTGAGCAGCTTCTTTCTCAAATAACTCGTAAGTAAATTGAGCAGCTTGTATGTCAACTTGTAAATCGAGCCGCTCGTATCTCAAATAATTCAAAAATTGAGCAGCTGATATCTCAAATAACTCGTAAATGGAGTAACTCGTATCTCAAATACTGTGATTCATAAATCAAGTAGCTAGTTTCTCAAATAACTCAAAAATCGAGCAGCTTGTATCTCGAATAACTCATAAATCGAGCAGCTTGTACCTTGAAGTACCACTTTATAAAGTATTCTCAGTCTTTGCCTTGGTCATTTTATAAGTAGCCTACATGCTGACAAAGTGAAAGCACCCCTGCTCTCCTTTATAAATGAGGCGTCGTAACTTTAAAGGTTGGATGAACAGTGTTTCAGGACGGCGGTTAGCGCGGTCTCAGCGGGATGTGACGGGATAAAGACCCGGAACGCCACCGGAACAAAATACTTTGCTTAGAAAAATTAGCCCTCACTGGAAGACGTGCCTCACAGGCTGATGGGAGAGCAGCGAAACCGAGAATGTCTTCCTCTGAGCGAACGGAAAAGATAAACACCTCGTCTTCCTCACGTCCCCCCCAGGAGGATGTTCACGCCGTGTGTTTGAAATGTGTCAACACACACTGTGCGGCTGTGAGAAGGATGATTACACGTGTGTGCGGTGATGTGTGACCACGCTGCGCTTCCCTCCCTTCCAGTGGCCGTCATGTTGAAGGATGATTACTTCGTCCGAGGAGCCGGGCTGCCGGGTCGCTTCAAGGCGGAGAAGGTGGAGTTCCACTGGGGCCCGAGCAACGGGTCCGAAGGCTCCGAGCACAGCATCAACGGCCGGCGCTTCCCCGTGGAGGTAAGAGGCCGACCGGCGCCCCGGCTGATGGGGAGAGAGGGGCTGGAGGGAGGGTGTTTGCACAGAGCGGGATGAAACCAAAACGGCGAGGCTACACCCTGCGTACTATAGCCAATCACAGCTGAGTCGTGACTTTAAATTTTGCAAAATGCGACAAAATATCTTATGAAAGATGTGAAGTTTTGCTATTTATAGTTAATTTAAACAAAACAGACAATAAAACTGTACATAATATTAGCCCATATGCCTTCTTTTACCTTATGCATCACAACTCGGCTGTAATTGGCTAGGATACATGAAATTTGGCCAAAAAGTTGATTTTATTTGATTTTTATTTATTTATTACTGTAATTTATTAATACATTTTTTTCATCTTTTTATTTCTAGATATTTAGTTTTGTTTTATCATTTATTTATTTTATTTTATTTTTCATTTTACAATCTAGAACAACGTAACTCAAAATGAAGTTAGCCGAGGTGTACCTGTGTTTAAGTAGCACAAGCACAAACTAAATTGCTTGTTTATAATCATAACTTATAATTATACTCAATTATACTTGATTCAGTCCTTATGCAGACGCACTAGAGCATCACACTGATGCTTCATTTTCGTAGCTTTGCCTCACAACTCATCTGCGATCGGCTAAGATAGCAGGAATTTGCCCAAAATGGCTGATTCTTATTTTTCCGTGTATTTTTATTGTGGAAAACAACGTATAATCAAGAACGTGGACTAACGTGCACAACGCTCGAGCATCGCAGGTGCACAAAAGATCTTTGGTTGCAGTATCTTAATTGCGACAGCTATGATTGGCTGCCGAATGGTTTGGGAAAAATAAATTCCCATCAGGCTAATCTGACTTGCCTATTCCTAGCTTAACTCATTTGAATGACGTCATGAAACCGAAGCTGAGTCGTACCGCTGGGGATTATGGGAGTTGTAAATTTTTATGTAAATCTACCTGAACGTTTCATCCTGAAGGAAGTGAAATAACTGTGAAGATTCAACTTAGCACATATGGAGCTAGCGGTGTTAGCGTCCAGCTTTTAGCGTCGTCCCGCTAACCGTGTTCTGGTTGTATTAGCATGTTGTTTTAAATGCAGCCGCCCGCGTCTCTTTAGCGCTGAAATGTCAACCATCTCTGTTTGGACTTCTAGAACGCTGCCTCCTCACAGCGGCCGGCCAAACAGATGAATATGTATTCTTTGACATTTGGGAGATCAGCGCGCTGACAGTTCAGCTTGATATTGTAATCTCCTCCTTCCGCTCCGAACTCCGTCTTTTTTTTTTTTTTTTCCTCCCAAACCTTCGTATAAAGTTGCATAAAGATGCTTTTGTGTCAGCGTTTCACATGCGCTATTCAAATGATGAATTTGTCCTCGCCGATGCGTTGAAGAGTTCGCCGGTCCGTCCGTGGGAGAAGAATTTAAAGATTCTGCTGAAAGAGCAAAACCTCCTATACGAGTTCATGATGGAGCTGCTCCTGAAGAGGCTGGGTGGATAATAGGCCGTCACGTCGGGTTCAGCGGGGGGGACGTCAACCAGAAGTTTTCATGTAGATCTGGTGCGAAGTTCCAGTAATAATAATAATAATGATAATAATAATAATGATGTGGAATAAAAACACGACTCGTGTTTCTGCAGGAAGGTGCAGCCTTAATTTCCTGATGATGGTGATGGTGATGGTGCATTATGGGATATACTGTAGGAGAGCTATTAATAGACTCTTACAGAGCTTCGTGATTAGAACAGAGAATACAATTTCTTTTATGGCACCATCAATTCATTATTTCATGTATTTTATGTATCGTGTTAAATTAAGATGCTTCATAAGTGTTTTAAATTTGATTTACGGTCGGATCAGTTCTCTGGAACACGGCGCTCACATGATGCCAGAATTACAATTCCTGGAATAATAATAATAATTAATAAACATAGAAAAGTAGAAACCGCGAGATAAGAGTTGTTTGAGATACAAGTCGTCGCTCATTTCATATTTTTTATTTGTCATATGAAAGTCGTGTTGGGGATTTTCATATGACTTCTGGTTGATAAATATGTTTATTTTTTTTCATAATTTAGGGGGTTTGGGGATTTTTCAGAAGGCTGTAACGGATTGAAATGATTTTATTTATTTTAAATGAATAAATCTTATTTGATTTATGAGTTTAGCCACGGAACGGATTAAACTGGTATCTGGAGGTTCTACTTTATTCGTCATTCCTAACTGCCTCCCCCCCGGCCATCAGACCAGACAGGACTGGATGATGACATCATCGAACATCAAGCTTGATGGAATTACATGAAAAACAAGCGAGCAAACTGGTTTGTGTGCTAAAAAATAAAAAAATAATAAAATAAAAAAAACACAGGCATCCGTTACCAAGGCGACGGAGGGCTGTTTGTTCGCTTGTCAGCAGGATTACATAATAATTACCGGATTGATTTGATGAAACTGGGTCGATGAGATGGAGATGCGGCGTCTCCCCCGGATACGGATGAAGGCTACGATTTGGGATGTTTTTCCTTCCAGCTCGACTCCAGGGGAAAAACCAGCAGCACATTTTACATTTGTAGTTTCAAACTTCTCTCCAGCATCTCCTCCTCCTCCTCCTCCTCCTCCTCCTCCTCCTCCTCCTCCTCCTCCTCCCCCCTCTGTGGTGGCGAATGATGATGAGGAGCGTTCTCCAGCTTCCTCGTGCTTCTCCACGTGAACGATGTTTGATTTCCAAGCGTTTCCATTTTCCCAATCGGAGCCTCATCGACTCTTATTTTGGTGATGAAGCAGCTTTAAACAACAACACGCTTTTAAGATGCGGCGCGCAGCTTCAGCTCCTCTCATGTGTATGTCGTCCACGTCGTCAGTCAGTGTGTGTGTGTGTGTGTGTGTGTGTGTGTGTGTGTGTGCTCAGACTCCGGCTACACCCACATGTATTCTCCAGACAGAACTTGTGTTGGATTCTGAACCTCGAGGTCAGCTGACAGCCGGCCGGACCGCGTTTTGTTCCGTTGGCAGAAGCTCCGAAACGGGAATCGTGGCTTCGGAGTCGTCAGAGTCAGACTGAACGTCCGACGCCGCGACAAGAGCCTGAAACGAACGAATAAAACGTGAAAACGGTTTCTGAAACGCAACAGCCAAGAGAAGAAACGAAGGTTTGATCCACGGAATCTGAAACGGGAACCCTTGATGATGATGTCACACCTGCTTCCTGCAGTGGTTTAGTTTAGAAGAGACTAAAGTAGAAGCTCAAGATACGAGTTTAATTTGTTCCGTGACTGAACTTGTAAGTCAAACGACATTTAACCGTTTTAAAAAAGTGATTGAAAAACTTTAAAAACCATTTAAAAAAAACTGAAATCATTTAAATCCATTCTAGACTTTTAAAAAAGCCTCCAAAATTATGAAAAAGAAAGAACGAGATCCGGTCTCACTGATGTCGTATCCATCCGCCACCTAGTGGTGGTTTCCTGAATAACGACTCGTATCTCGGATTTTCGCTCGTATGTCGAGCAAAATCTTGACGGAGCGACTCGTATCTCAAATAACTCGTATCTCAAAGTAATACTTTGCTACTTTACAACCACAAAACTAAACATCAGTCGGAGTGTAAACCAGTTTCTGATGATGTCATCATCAGCCCCCCCCCCCTTTGTCATGTGAGTCCTGACATCATCACTGTGACGTCACGACTCTGTAAAGAACTATTTTTCATATATAGATGAATAAAATCCAACATTTTCATTATTCTAGTGATGTTTGTTGCTTTGGGTTAGCATCTGCTGCTAACAGCGTGCTCACATGTGACCCCACCCCCCGTCACAGAATGTGGTGTCAGTAATCTGTCATGTGATTTTCACACCAATCTGTGAGGCCATGATGGAGTCACTCAGGGTGGGTGTTACCCCCCACCCCCACCCCCCCACCCCGCTCACCCACTGTGACGTGGGTGTGAATGCTATCGGCGCTAGCTGGCTACGCTATCCATTCATTCTGACTGCGTCTGGTTTTTATCTGCACCCCCGCCTCCCAGAACGTGATGAACGAGGGGGGGGGGGGGGGGGGGCTGTTGGTGCCAGAATTTGCCCTGCCAGCTTTTACCCACCTGCCTAGATAAGAGAGGCAGTGTAAATGAACACGCCACGGGGGGGCGGGGTTTTTTTTTTTTTGGTTGGGGGGGGGGCCTCATTCACAGCTCCTCGCTTCGCTTTGCCGCAGGTATCACAGATAAAGACGTGTCATTGATGAATGGGATTTTATTTCCCATCAACCTTTGCTGTGCGGGAAATGGAAAGCTCCTCCCGGCCCCTAAATCATCAGATGAATAACGATAACGCCGACTCGCCGTTTTCCTGCCTCGGCGCTATTTGTCTGCGCGGCGGCGGCGGCGGCGGCGGCGGCATCGCGACTGTTGTGCGGCGCCGCTTCTACAAACCGCTGCAGATGGTTAAAAGCGAGTTTAATCGGCGGCGAACTCCTAAATTCACCGCCGACGACGCACACGCCTCTCGCCGCCGCCGCGTTAGCATCATCAGCGTTCTCGTGAACGAACGCCGTCATTCATCTCGAACACTTAACCGACGTGGTAAAACTTTTACAGGGCGGATTTGTGGAACAATCAGGGACTTCTGGGTGATCCGGCGCCCGGCGGACGCCGTCTGTCACGAGGCGAGCAGCGGCGACGTGAGGCTATAAATACTAGCAGAGTGATCAATGAAACGCCGCCACGCTGCGATCACCTCCAGATTAACCCCATAGAGGGCTCCGATCGGGCAGGACTAGACCGTAGGTATTGATCGGCGGTCCCAGATGTGCTGAACTGATCGATACTTTTATATGAACGAGGATCAAAGGATCATCCACTCACATCTCCTGATTCTGGTCACGTGACTTTTCCCCCACATAACCCGGTTCCATCCAAAAGCAAAAAGGACAAAACTCAGTCACGGTGTGGACGTTGACACGGTAACGGCTGAGTCAGAGGGACTATTATGGGATGGAGCGGTCGGTCGGGTCGCTCCGGTGGGCGTCATGTGACTCATCGGCGACATCATCGGTGGAGCTTGAAGGATGGAGACGCTGAGCGTGGGGGGAGGAGTCGAGGCGTTGACCCCGCCTTCCACACACCGTGAACATGTGACCTCTATGACCTCCGGCCTACAGGAAGTGTTTGTTTTAAGGAAGCAGGAAATCAGGAGGAGACGACCGACGTCTTCATCGGTTTGTGTCGGATTAAGATCGGATGAGAGGTGGAAAATAGAGGAGGAGAAGAAGAAGAAGAAGAAGAGGAGTGTTAAAAATAGACCAACATAAAGAGAAGAAGAGCATCCGACGGGACGAAGACGAGCATCCGACGGGACGAAGACGAGCATCCGACGGGACGAAGACGGGCATCCGACGGGACGAAGACGGGCCCCACCAGACCTCCTCTCCCACAGACGGGTGTCGCTAGCGGTGCAGGCTAACGCCGGCGCTGCTGCTGCGCTGCTAACCACATTACGGAGGCGGGGCTTGTGCTGCTGATCTGATTAGTGACGGTATCCATGGAGATCTCTCTCTTATTGTAACACCCCGCCTCCTGCCTTCATGCCGTTTGCTCCCGTCTCATTTATTACCCTCCGTTTTTTTTTTTTTTTTGTTCTCTCTCACCCGCCGACATTCCATTAAACCTTCACGGATAACGGATGACGGCCAGCCGCCCCCCTCCCTCCCCCGTTTGGATTGTTTATTATTTATCATCTTCCCTATGGAAGAGCAACGCACGCCATTCCTAACATAATGTCATATTTCCCGCTCGCGTCCTCAATGACATCAAAGCCTATTCTTTAAAATGCGGAGCTTCCCAGAGGGCGAACAGATGCCGCCGCCGCCGCCGCCGCCGCTTCGAACCGTTTTTAATAATCTGGCTTGCTGATAGGTCGACCTCCGCCACCTTTTCCCTTTTCCTTTTTTTTTTTTCTCCCGCTTTTATGAAAAACTCACGAAATTGAAAAAAAAAGGCCTTTTCCGACTGGCGGCGCCGCCTCTCGGAGCGTCGCTTCGCTTTTCAAAAGATGGATGAGACGGAGGCATGGCGGCCCCCGTCGCCGTGATGCCATCTCTGATGAAAGGCGGTGTCTGTGTGGGGGTCACGTGACCTTCTTTGATGGACGCCCTTTCTCCAGCTGTGACAGGGGGTGTGGTGGTGGTGGGGGGGGGGGAGGAAGTCTCCGCCCCCCCCGTGGCGAGGTTCAGATGGAGGGAGCGTCGGTGTCGCGCCGCCGTCTTGATGCCGCCGTGAGGCGCGTCCTGTTTTCACGTGACGCCTTGCATCCGTCAGCCCCTTGGGTGTGTGTCTATGTGTGTGTGTGTGTGTGTGTGTGTGTGTGGGTGTGTGTGTGTGTGTGTGTGTGTAAGCGAGGGAGTCATGTACTCCTCCAAAAAATGGAGGAAGAAATGTCCCCAAAAAGGGGAGGGGCTTATGTGATATCTCCAGTAGTATAGGATCTGACTTCCTGCTAGCATGTCCAGTACTTTCACTCCAAAAAGGGGCGGGGTTTAACTCCAAAAAGGGGCGGGAATTTGAATCTCAAAACCCAAACGTTCCTCCTCTTCCTCATTCGTCCATCCAGAGTGAAACTGGATGATGTCATCCTTTCCTCCACCTCTCGTCCAAACATCCATCATTTCCCCTCTCCTGGCCGGATCAAAGGGGCGGGGCCACACGGCGACTGATCTTCCTCATCATCTTCATTCCTGGACATCTGCAGCCTCAGGTGTTAGCGCCGTTAGCGTCGTTAGTGGTGTGACATCCAATCCTCGCAGCGTCTTTTCCTCTCAGGAAATCATTTGCATGTACAAATCCGACGTTCGGCCCAGAATCCCACAGGTTCCATCCGACTGACCGGCGTGCTGGGCTGCCTTTGAACATGAGACGCGGCGCACACGAGGCGATTGGCGGCTAACGAGGCAGCGCTAGCTCCCAGCTGGGCTCACTTGTCATGTTAGTTTGATAAACATCAAAACAGGATTTCTACTGTTTGATTATGGACACGAAATGAGCTTTTTTATTTATTTATTTCGCCAAAAGTCAAACTTGTTCAGAAACAAACAAGCGAATTCTGACTGAAAATTGCAGCCTTGGTCTGAGACGCCGCCGCCGCCGCCTGAATCACGGCGTCGCGGCTCATTTCTCGTCCCCATGTGAAAGTGAATGTTATTTTTTTCCCGCCCACGCGTCCTTTAGGTTGGCGTTAATAAATCTCCGTTTCCTCCTGGAGGGTCTGGACGAACCACCTGGCTCCTCTGCAGAGGCTCCGCCCCCCCATACGGAGGAAAGCATCCTGTCCTCCAAAGATCTGCTTTTTTAATAATCATATATGAGTATAATATCTGTGGGGGCGGAGGGGGGGGGGTGACCTGTCTGTGAAAAGACGGCAGTCGTGTGTGTGTGTGGGCGTGGCCAGACGTCACCCACATGATGCGGCTGGAGGACAGGTATAATAGAGTGTTATATCATAGAGTGGATTCATGTTGTTCCAGGTGGGGTGTTATCTTTAAATCTGCCCCCCCCCCCCCCTTAGAAAACACTTAGATCATCTGTAATAATGATGCATTAAGGTGTCGACGGCGGCGGCGGCCTGATTCATTACCGTAGCCGCTTCATATCTCCTATACTTATCCCCCCCAACACCCCCCCACCCCATATTAATATCTCATTGAGTACACACCATCACATCTGTGTTTGATGATCCGTCCTCACACACATTTAATAACCCGGGCGACAACAAGCAGGACGCACGTACACACACCCTCGTCTGGGAGGCTCTGATTGGTTCACTCCTGTGCGTTGGAGGCGGGACCTTGTAGTTCTGGCCGTCGGCCTTGACCTGACCATCATCCTCTCATCCTCCTGATTCCGACTCGTCGGACCTTTTGAGAAATGGACCACCCTCCAGCCTCTGGAGCGGCGGGGGGGTCGCCTGGTCACCGAGGGAGGGGGAGGCGGGGCTCCTCTTCCTCCATGGAGCGCCGTTTACCCCATCGGCGTTCTTTACCCTCAATCCATCGCTAAATGATAGCCTTCCTGCCTCCGGTTATTGATGAGTCGGTTTTCCCATCTTGGTGGATCATAGGAATCACGTCAAGGTGGGGGCGGAGCTCTGGGGGATTTGACGGACTTATGATGGAGCTGTGGTTGGGGCGGCGGTGCAGGCGGGGGCGGGATTGGGGGGGTATTGATATGGAAGGTGACTCGGTTCAAAGACTTTCCAAAGGCAAACGTGAGCAGTTGTGAGTGAAACCATTACAACGGGATGGAGTCGTTTACAGATATGAGGCGTGTAAATGCGATCCCGGCGCTGCTAATGAGCGCCGGCGGAGTGATGGAAGACGGACGACTTGATGACTTATTTATGCAGAACAAGTCTTTCCTCTTTTTGTCCTCCTGCTGTTCAACAAAACGCCAAAATCTTACATCTATATAATAACATAGTCCTGTTTCAAACGATTTAGGGAGATCTAGTCCAAACCAAAGACTATCTACTTTTCGTCAACTTCCTGTTTGGCTCTCCTGGCCACATTGGTACAACGGGAGCATCTAATTTTTCCAAAATCTTCCTTCCCATCCCATTCCCATTCCCTCTACCCAATTTTGTGGAACACTATCCTTCTTCTTTGCCTTCCTTTTACCTGGTAGCTTCCTCCTCGTCCCCTTTTCAGCGAGAGACTCCCTGTCTCTCCCTTGGATGTGTCCAAACTGTCGAAGTCTCCTCTCCAGTAGCTGTTTTTTTTGCTTTTTTCTGTAATCCTTCTGGAAAATACAGCCACAGACGGTGAAATCTACCCTCCTCGGTGGAGGCAGGAATCTGGCTGGACTGATGGAGGAGATTCTGAAGAAGCCATTTGGGGAGTTCGGTGCCAACTGGACCAAAGATGTTTGGGGAGACGGGTTTAATTAGTGCAGTGGACTTCATATTTCATGCCAGCTCGGAGCATCTCAACAGTTTTGCTCTCTGGACCTCCACATTTGATGGAAGCTCCAAAGTTGTAGCGCGTTTAAAATGAACCGGAGTTAAAGAAGACGACTGGCAAGAACAAAAGCAGCTGGCAGCAGAACCGACTGGCAGCGACTTACACAACCTCCAAGTTTCCCTCCGCAGTAGATTCCTTGAGCGGTTCTGTTCTATAAACGATGATAAAGTCTTAATCTTGGTAAAGATTCAAGATTGCATCATTCTCTGAAACACCTACTGATGGTAGGAGCAAGGCTACAGTAGAACCTGGAGATACGAGTTCAATCCCTTCCATGACTGAACTTGTAAGTCAAACATTTCCCCATTTATAGTAACTATAATGATTTTGATCTGTTCAAGCCTCTTAAAAAAGCCCCAAAACTCCTAAATTATGGGAAAAAAATCAACCAACAGACATGCAGACTTTACTTGTGTATAATCAATTATATATAAGTTACATGAACGATGATAAAGAATGAAAAGAAACACAAAAGTCACAAGGACACACGAGGTACGTCTTTGCTCCACCAACAATAACGAGATCCGGTCTCAGTGATGTCGTATCCATCCACCAACACGTGGTAAAGAACTAGATCTGGTCTCAGTGATGTTTTATCCATCCACTAACACGTTGTAAAGAACGAGATCCGGTTTGATTTGATTGATTCTTTAGGAACCAGCGTTGTGACATGAAAACTGTTTGTTGTTCTGTCAGGAGAACCAAACATCTGACCAGTGTTCCAACGTTGAGTTTTTATCATCAGCAGAATAAAATGAGGCTTTTTTGTGCGCCTCATGTCAACACATCCCATCAATACATCTGTGTTTAAACAGGTTGTGATGCGGCTTCCACCAACGATGGCTCTAATTAATACCTGTTTGGGAGGAGCTGCGTTCCCAGCTGAGCTGTCGGCTATAACTGACTCCATAGCAGGCTGCTTGACAAATGTTTACTCTGCGAGTAGATTAAAAGGTGATGTGTGCGATGCTCTTTATGTGAGGATTAGCCAGCTGGAGAAAATGCTACACAAGTGATATTGGCAGTCTTGATCTTGGCAAGGAGAAAAACCCAGAACCGCTGTGGCCCAACAGAAATGTGTTCCCCGACACCGCAAATTATGTCAACACATGTACGCATGAACACAGTTTCTGAGTACACACACATAAGTGTGTATGTGTGCTCAATGGATGCACACGCACGTTCGCCTGCATGCGTCATGCCGCTTCATCGCCATGACAACGACTCCCACCTGACTGTTGGGACGGTTTTCTGCGTGTGAGCTCCATCTCGTCGATTCCCGCCGAGCAGCGAGAGATCATCCACGTCTATTTCATTATTATTGACTTCGGGCTGCAGACGACACGCAGCAGACCCACAATGCACCCCGTTACGGTCTTTGTGTTCTTCTGTGTCGTTTAACTCCATTAAACAATCCTGCGTCATCATCTGTCAGGAGCAAAGTGGAGCGCAGCGCAGCACCAGTGTTGATGCAATGTTTTCACACCAGTGTTGTTTAAGGATCACATGTTGTTAAAATACCAGATGTTGTTTTGTCCTTGTGTGTGTGTGTGTGTGTGTGTGTGTGTGTGTGTGTGTGTGTGTGTGTGTGTGTGTGTGTGTGTGTGTGTGGGCAGCAGCGGTGTTGGCATCGCTGTCTGGAGGCAGCATGAAGTGATTGAACCACTGACCAACGAAAACCTGCTCTGAAATCACTGCTGCAGTATTTACTGCTGTTTAAACCATTCATCAGAGGAGCTTCATAACACAGTACAGTCTAGTACACACTGTAGTACACACTCTAGTACACAGTCTAGTACACACTGTAATACACACAGTAGTACATACTAGTACACACTCTAGTGCACCCTAGTACACTCTAGTACACACTCTAGTACACTATAGTACACACTCTAGTACACTAGTACATTCTAGTAAATACTCTCGTATAGACTGTAGTACACACTCTAGTACACACCGTAGTACACTCTAGTACAATCTAGTACACACTAGTATACACTCTAGTACACTCTAGTACACACGAGTACACACTCTAGTACACACTGTAGTATCTTCTCTTCCTTTCGGCTTCCCCCTTCAGGGGTCTCCACAGCGAATCAACCGCCTCCATCTAACCCTGTCCTTTGCATCCTCTTCTCTCACACCAACTACCTTCATGTCCTCTTTCACTACATCCATAAACCTCCTCTTTGGTCTTCCTCTAGGCCTCCTGCCTGGCAGTTCAAAACTCAGCATCCTTCTACCAATATATTCACTATCTCTCCTCTGGACATGTCCAAACCATCTCAGTCTGGCCTCTCTGACTTTATCTCCAAAACCTCTAACATGTGCTGTCCCTCTGATGTACTCATTCCTGATCCTATCCATCCTGGTCACTCCCAAAGAGAACCTCAGCATCTTCATCTCTGCTACCTCCAGCTCTGTCTCCTGTCTTTTCCTCAGTGACACTGTCTCTAGACCAAACAACATCGCTGGTCTCACCACAGTTTTGTACGCCTTTCCTTTCATTTTAGCTGAAACTCTTCTATCACACATCACACCTGACACTTTTCTCCACCCATTCCATCCTGCCTGCACACGTTTCTTCACCTCTTTTCCACACTCTCCATTGCTCTGGACTGTTGACCCTAAGTACTTCAAATCCTCCACCTTCTTGATCTCTTCTCCCTGTAACCTCACTCTTCCACTTTGGTCCCTCTCATTCACACACATGTACTCTGTCTTACTGCGGCTAACCTTCATCCCTCTCCTTTCCAGGACAAACCTCCACCTCTCTAACTTCTCCTCCACCTCTTCCCTACTCTCACTGCAGATCACAATGTCATCTGCAAACATCATAGTCCATGGAGATTCCTGTCTAACCTCGTCTGTCAGCCTGTCCATCACCATAGCGAACAAGAAGGGGCTCAGAGCTGATCCCTGATGCAGTCCCACCTCCACCTTGAACTCCTCTGTCACACCTACAGCACACCTCACCACTGTCTTACAGTCCTCATACATGTCCTGCACCGCTCTAACATACTTCTCTGACACTCCAGACTTCCTCATACAATACCACAGTTCCTCTCTGGGCACCCTGTCATAAGCTTTCTCCAGATCTACAAAAACACAATGCAGCCCCGTTTCGCCTTCTCTGTACTTCTCTATCAACATCCTCAAAGCAACCATATACACTGTAGGTAACTCTAGTAAACTCTAGTACACACTTTAGTATACTGTAGTACACACTTTTGTACACACTGAAGTACACACTGTAGTACGCGCTTTAGTACACTCTAGTACACTGTAGGACACTCTAGTACACTAATGATATGCGGATTGGCTCTGATATCATCACTGATTCTTACACCTGAACCAATGATTATCTCTGATATAGAGGCTCCACCCACATGGACATCTGACCTCACCTTAAGAAATACTTCAGGGTTTATCGGAAGGAATGTTTCACTGTGTGAACCTGGACTGTTTCACTGCGTGAACCTGGACTGTTTCACTGTATGAACCTGGACTGTTTCACTGCGTGAACCTGGACTGTTTCACTGCGTGAACCTGGACTGTTTCACTGCGTGAACCTGGACTGTTTCACTGCGTGAACCTGAACCTGAAACATTTTTCCAGCTCTTACCCTTCAGTTGATCCAACTCGTTGTTTCCTTTGACCTCTGACCTGTGTGGAAACGGTGAACAGCAGGTTTTCCGCTGACTCACTACTCCACTAAACCAGCCCCTGAGCTGTTTATTCCGAGCGTTTCCAGCTTGTTTTTTCCGCTCAAATTACTTTGAGAAATGTGTAATGTGGGATTTTTTTTTCCTTCTGGTGGGCATTTGAACAGTTTCCAAACGTATTATCGCAGCGGCTCTTCTCAGGTGCTGCTCTCAGCAGAACAATATTTGAATTCCATGTGTCTCCAGGCAGCGCCGCGGAAAACCAAACAGAGGGGGCGAAAGGTCATGGGTAATATCTCAGTGACAAGTGAGAGGTATATGAAGACGGTCTAAGTGGATATAAAAGCCGCCTTAACTCTTCCCTCCTTTATTGCTCTTGTCTGTCTTCCTTTTTTGACTTACGGCTGATTTTAATTTGCTAAAAACGCTCCAGCGGATGTGTGTTTTGGACGAACAAAGCTCTCCAAGTGACATTCTTAAATTAAAACGGCTTTAGCTCCTGAACTGCTAAACGCGTGAAGTGGAGGAAACTCGCTAAGGTTTCTAGAAACACTCCGGGTGTAACGGAAAAACGACAAGAGTTCAACAACCAAAAGTGTGTATCTGTAATAAATGTGTGTTTATGTCTGTGGAGGTGGAGGATAGTCAGGGCTAGCTGCGCTAAAGGTGAAGCGCTAAAGGTTCAGGTGAAGGTCCAGATAGGAAGAAGCTAAATAAACAACTTTCTGACTTATTCAAGGTGATTTTTCTTTTCATTTTCATTCATTTCAAATAGTAATTGGAATTTTCCCCTGAGCTGGAAGTGTCAAGTCAATATGACCACAGTGATTCATGCTAAAGGTTAGCATTTAGCTTCTAACGACCAACCAGATATGCACTATTTCTACCCAAAGACAAATAAACTTCATAAAACACTAAATCATGATGTCATATCTGTGAGACTAAATATAGTCAAAATGCTAAACTGTTGTTCAGTGCTAGCATTCTGCTAACTAGCAAATTGATGATGTCATATCTTGGGGGTAACACTAGGCGGAGTTTCTTCATCCTGGTTCTCTTGTATTTGATTTTATTGCTCTGTTTGGTCCTACGCGTTAAAACCAAGTAGATCTTGGACGTTTCGTGCCGTTACCATGGTGATGTCAGCATCGCTGTGGTCCCCTCCTCATCCTCGCCCTGTCCGTGTCCCACAGATGCAGATCTACATGTACAACTCGGACGACTTCGACAGCCTGGGAGCGGCGCTGAGGGAGAGGAGGATCATCGCCGCCATGGCTGTGTTCTTCCAGGTAGGACCGGGTGTTTAGAACCGTTCTGTCATGTGATCCGATTGGGTTCATCCTCTAATTAGCATAATGCTAATGAACATCTGTGTTGAGGCCAGCGTTGGCTGGTGAAAATGCTAAGCTAGCGCCGACCAGTAAAGTGAACACAGCCCAGTCATCTCCTGCAACAACTAATCCAACTGTTGCTCTTGTCGTGATGATGTCATACAGTTAAAGAGAGAGCACCACGGTGGCGGCAGAAGTGCTAACATGCTAAATTGCTACCCTGAAAAGTCTTCATGATTTATGTCTCCTGGTTCCTCTGGATGCTGGTTCTCTGCTGCTGGTGTTACTGGTGTGGCTGGTTTTGTCTGCGTTGCTGCTGTTTCTTGTGTTGCCTGAGTTGCTGTTGTTGTTGCTGTGGTAGCTGGTGTTGGTGGTGTTGCTGGTGTCTCCTATGTTGCCGGTGTTACTAGTTTTGCTGGTGTTTCTGGTGTTACCAGTATTTCCTGTGTTGTTGGTGTTGCTGCTGTTCCTGGTGTGGTTGCTGGTGCTTCTAGTAGTGTTATTGGTGTTGCTGGTATTGCCTTTGTTATCAATGTTGCCTGGTTGACATGCAGACCTTATAGAGGACTAGCGTTCAGCCGTCAGTCATCGTCTTTCGGCTTGAAGTGAAATGAAATGAAATTAACTTTATTGTCCCCCGTAGGGAAAATTGCCTTTCCACTCTGCACACACTGGTTATTGGTGACAATAATATATATATATGCCTGAAAAACACACACACATACGCACACACACACACACAAGGGGCCTGTAGGCATTCAAGTGATGGCGAGGTAGAACGGTGAGCATTAGCTACTGGTTAGCGTCTCCTAATTTACTGGGACCATTAGCTGCTGGTTAGCAGTGAAAATCCCTTTAGTCCTCTGACGCAGTGAAAACCTGACGGATCACCTTCAGATTGGACCAATCAGAAACGTCGTGAGGGGACGTTTGAAGAAGAGGACGGATGAAGAAGGTTGTCGGTTAGCGTCCCTTAAAGTAATGAGAATCCAGAAAAAGGTTGTCTGGGTGATTCGTCCTCTGGAGCATCGCTTGTGTAACACAAAGACGTGTCGTTACCGCAAGACGGATGAGTTGCATCTGGAAACAGGGTCTGTTTTATTTTGAAATGCAGCTGCTTTTCAAAATAAAACAGACCCACTGATGCAGCCAAAGCTGCTTCCTCTCTGGAGGAGTCCTGAGACGGATTCACCAACACGGACCGACACAGTTTGTGTGTCTGTTGCTGTGTGTGTGTGTGTGTGTGTGTGTGTGTGTGTGTGTGTGTGTGTGTGTGTGTGTGTGTGTGTGTGTGTGTGTGTGTGTGTGTGTGTGTTTGTGTGTGTGTGTGTGTGTGTGTGTGTGTGTGTGTGTGTGTGTGTGTGTGTGTCTTTGCTGCAGGTTCATCACTTCAACAGTTCAGTTTTTGCTGCCTGAGTAAAACACACACATTGTTTTAACAGTGTGTGTGTGTGTGTGTGTGTGTGTGTGTGTGTGTGTGTGTGTGTGTGCGTGTGTGTGTTTAAACGCGTCCTCTGCAGGCTGTTCTGTTCTCCAGCGTCCTCCCACTCAGCCTCCACAGTCTGAACAAGTTTGGGCTTCAGTCTTAATTTGTCCTCCCTTTCCTCAGGGGTGGCTGAACTCAGGAGGTTCGAGGTCCAGACCCGCAAACCGACACGCGTGTTCGTGTTCCGTCCCGTTATGTGTTCACATCCCTTCAGAATCTGGATCGATCCAGAACTGTTCTCACGTAGGAAACAGCTGACGGCTGTTGGGTCCTCTCCAGCTTTTAATCATCCCAGAACCGGAGATCGACCCAACAGCAGCTGACAGGTTTCATTCAAAACCGCCAAGAACTTTGGATTTAATGGCAGCTTACCGATGGTAACCATGGAAACATCCTCAAACCGCTTTTTTAATCCAGATCGACTCCAAAGTTTCTGCTCAAAGATCGTTTCACACCCAGAACATTTAGTTCTCATAGTCTACATGTTGGATACAGGAAGTGCTCAGGACTCGGGTTCTGATTGGACACGGGTCAGACCATCTTGGGGGTTTCTGGTCTGTGGTGGAGCTGATGTGTTTCCATCCTCACGCCTAAAGATCTCTGTTTCCACCATGATAGAAACCACAGACCGTTCTAACGGCTCCTCTCAGGGTTTTCGTCGAAGTCATTACTTCCTGTTTACCTGCCGTGTTCGTTTTAATCCCATTTTAATTCTGGCTGCACGCTGGCGGCGCTGCCTGTCGTTTGCAGGCCTTCCACGTCCGTCGCTGTGCTTCTGCAGCGACTACATTTCTTGCCTCTATGTCATCTATTAATTAAATTATCACACTGGTGTTACTGAACAAATTGGCTCCAGCGGCTCAGTCGACCTTGGGAATCTCTCGTTTTAACATTCAGCGTTGCATCACCACGACGACGCTCGATTGACGGAGCCGTAAACACGCCGTAAACACGAATCATCAAGCTTTCATTCCCCGATTGACCCACGTTCAGCTAAACGCGCCAGACGGAACCCCCTCTGTTAGCCGCGCATGAGTGTAAGTCCACATGTTGAGTCGGAGGCCAGTTCAGGGCAGAACTGATGCACCTTCATCACGCCTCGCCGTGCTGATGAAGAGCTACAGGTGCGATCAGCTGATGGATGGACTGAACCATTAGAACCGGACGGGGGTGTCAGGTTTGGAAAATGTGTTATATAATATTAAAAAAAGCATCTAGTGGCAGTTAGCAGCCTGGAGCGGTTAACAGCTAGTAACAGTTAGCAGCAAGGAAGTCACAGACTGCTACATCCTGCAACACCCCTGAATTCGAAATTTTACCCTGACCTACTTGCATAGGTCAAAGATCAAAGCTAGTGCTGTGACCTACTGTCATTGATCAAAGCACTAGCTTTGATCTATGGTCCTACCTACACTGGTCTTCTCCTTCGACTTTCTATCTTATCCGGTTCCTGAGTGTGCAAAAGTTGAAATTTGACCTTGACCTACTTTTCTCACTGTCAAGGTCATCATCTCATTTTCATCCCCTTTGCTGCCCGAGTCATGTGCTTGTTGTTTCATCTGTCTATCTGCAACGGTTGCAAAGATATTTGGTGGACGAACAGACGAACACAGACAATTACAATACATCACCGCTTTGAAGCGGGATGTAACTAGTAGTGGTTAGCAGCCAGGAGTGGTTAACTACTCACAGCAGGTAAGAGCTAGTAGCCGTTAGCTGCTAGTAGCAGTTAGCAGATAGTAGCAGTGAAGAGCTACTAGTCGGTAGTGAGATTTTGTGCTAAAACTAAGTGATAGTCATTGTCAGGACGTTGGCTTTGTCAATGTTGTTTCATCTTGAAAAGGGTTGAAAACGCCGTAGCGCCTCTAGTGGCCACCAGCAGTAGGAGCTCATTAAAGGAGGACGGGGATCCCACCCTCCTCCTCTGGCCCCTCCCACCAACCAAAAGTAACATAAATTCAACCAAACTTTGCTGGACTTTATAATTTTGCAGTGGGAACGTCGTTTGTTTTTCGTGTGGTTCCACGATGCCTTGGCAACGTGTCTGGAACATCTCCCCGTGGGTTGCAATAAACTGAAAATGAATGAATGTTTCCGCACTTCCTCCTCCCAGTCCTCCCAGTCTTCCCACAGGAGACCTAGCAGACTCCTCTTGACTGGTTTGAATCCGTCAGTATCTGCTGTCAGCCGTGAGGAAGCGTTCCCTCCGTCTCGTCCGTCCCTTCCCTCCTACGATGCCCTACTTATTCCACGCCATCGCTCAGCCTGAGGAGGATCCACCGTCGGCGCCGACAGGAAGCCGTAAAGTGTTTCCTTTATGTTCGCAGTAATGTCGTTTTTACGATCGCAGACGAGGGATAACGTCGACCCTTATGACGCTACGTAAGGAATAAACAGACAATAATAAAACATAAATACAAATGACTGCGACGTGTGCAGGTTTTGAACATCCGTCATCCGTTTCGTCGCGTCTGTCAGAATCTCAGACGTTAGACAGGTTCCATCCTCCGAGGCGTTCGCGAATCGTGGGACGTTTGAGGACGTGAAGGGATGTGATTTTTAATGTTTTTATGGGTCACTCCCTCCGGCTCTTTGTTTACTGGTGAGAAACGGGAGAATGACAAGCGAGATGGACGACGATATAAAATCTATTCGTCTGCCAGACTCATAAATCTGTCGTTTATCTGCATCCCCTTTCTCTTTTCGCCCGGAGTCGAGGAGGACGTGAAGACCAGCGCTTGTCCGGTCTGGTCCGGCTTCAAGTGACAAAAAAAAAAAAAAAAAAAAAGCCCAAACTCGAAATCCATTACGCCAAAGGCAAAAAGGGGCGGAGCCTGTGTTATATAATGAGAGATCTCTGATGGATGACGGCGTCGGAAAGGGACGGGAAAGTGTGGAGAAAGATGAGGACGCGTCACGTCGTACCCACTTTCTGAGTCTCTGATTCGTCACTGGTTCGTCCCCGGAGAGGGGGGGGGGGGAGGCAGAGGAGCGATGGGGGGGTTTGATGAAGGAGAGTAGGACATGGTGATGTGAGGCCTGGTGGCTGGGTGTCTCGGGGGACCAGCCTGTGGGCTTTCAGAGACAAACATTAATAATGAAACGCTAATTCCCTCTGTCCTCCTTTCTTTCTCTGTCTGTCGTTTTCTCTCCGTCTGCCTTCATTTCTCTTAATCTGCTTCTTTTCCTCCTCTTCTTCACCCACTTTCAGTCTGAAAACACTCTTTATTGTGTTTCCAGTTATCATCCTCTTCTGCATTTCCGGCGATAATGTATATGTGTGTGTGTGTGTGTGTGTGTGTGTGTGTGTGTGTGTGTGTGTGTTGTCGACACAGTTCAACTTTTTTCCACTTCTCTTAAGTTACTTTCCGGGTTCGTAGAAGTGGGCGGGGCCTGGTCGAGGCCGGCCTCTCCTGAGGTCGTTCTCCACTACGCTGATGACACTGAAATGTTCATCACACAAGATGAGATCATTTCCTCATCCTGTTTTATTTAAAAAAATAAAAAATAAAAAAAACGATTCAAAGACGACAAACACAAACGTCCTCATAATCTTCATTAACGTAGCAGAGGATGATGAAGGATGATAAAAGATGATAAAGTGATAAAGGAGGAGGAAAGGTGATGAAGAATGATCCAAATGATGAGCAATGATGTATAACAATGATACAGGGGGATGGAGAACTATGATAAAGAATGATGAATGATAAAGAACTATGATAAAGAATGATGAATGATAAAGAACTATGATAAAGAATGATGAATGATAAAGAACTATGATAAAGAATGATGAATGACAAAGAACTATGATAAAGAATGATGAATGATAAAGAACAATGATAAAGAATGATGAATGATAAAGAACTATGATAAAGAATGATGAATGATAAAGAACTATGATAAAGAATGATGAATGATAAAGAACTATGATAAAGAATGATGAATGACAAAGAACTATGATAAAGAATGATGAATGATAAAGAACAATGATAAAGAATGATGAATGATAAAGAACTATGATAAAGAATGATGAATGATAAAGAACTATGATAAAGAATGATGAATGATAAAGAACTATGATAAAGAATGATGAATGACAAAGAACTATGATAAAGAATGATGAAGAATGATGACGAACGATCATGAAGAATGAAAAAAGAACGATGAATGATAAAGAAGAATGATAAAGGATGAAGAATGATGATAAAATATGATGACGAATGATAATAAAGAATGAAAAAAGAATGACGAAGAATGATAAACGACGTTTGATGATGAAGAACGATGAAGAACGAAGATAAAGGATGATGAAGAACGATGAGCAATGATGAAGGATGTTTGAAGAGAAAGGATAAGGATGGATGATAAATGATGATAAAGGAATATGAAGAATAATGATAAGGATGATAAAAGAATAATGAAGGATGATAAAAGAATAATGAAGAATGATTAAAAAAGATGAGGAATGAAAGGATGATAAATGACGATGATGATGGACGATGAAGACGGATCAATGAGATGAACAGAAACACTGAAGCCTGGACCCGCCTCAGAATCAAAGGGTTAATCATGAACCTCATTCTAACACAGCAGTGGAGACTGTTGGGGGGGGGGGGGGTTGTGTGTTTTCCTGTTCTGTCCTTTAGTTTTTGTTTTTTATTGATTCTCTGCTTCCATGACAACACTGATAATGGAGGACGGCGAACAAACGCGTCGTCCTGTGACATCACGGCGTCCTCGAGCGGCGCCCCCCCCCCCTCTTAGGGTTCACTGTTTGTTGCTGCTGATTGTTCGACGCCCCTCTCTGTCTCTTCTCACCCATCTCTCTCTCTCCCTTCATGGTGAATCTGTTCTTTTTTCACGCGGTAATTAAACGCACCCCAGAGGCCACTGAGCCATCGTTGGAGCGGGGCGCCGATTGCGTGAACACGCCTCCCCAACCGCCAATAACGCTTGTTATTCCGCTTTAATGGACACTTGTGAAGACACGAGTGGCCTCTTCACGCCTGCAGCGAAAAGCAGGAACACACCTGAGTGAAGGTGGCATGAAATACCCAGAGGGGACCTCCCGCGGGGGCGGAGACAGCGAGGGCGGAGAGGCGGGACTTTAAATAGACTTTTTAATAGATAAAGATATTTACTCACCTTCCAGAGAATTTGACCTCCACAGGGGTCAGAGGTCAGTGTGTTCACCGATGAGTCAGAATGATGACGTCGTCTCTTGTGTTCCTCAGGTGGGCGGGAATAACCCTGCTGTTGACCCCATCATCCACGGGCTGAAGGGCGTGGTCCATCACGGTGAGTCCCAGATGGATGGATGGATGGATGGATGGATGGATGGATGGATGGATGGAATCCGATGTAGGTGTGAAGCAGCCAGGAGAGAGAATTGAAGTTCACTTCTCACCCCTAACCCAAACTGTAACCCCTAACCTGAACCCTGATCCTCAATCCTAACCCTATCCCCTAATCCTAACTCTGACCCTAACCCCTTAGTCAAACCCTAACCCCTAACCCATAACTCAAACCCCATACCCCTACCCTACCCGTACCTGTAACCCTAACCCCTTACCCAAAACCGAACCCTAACCCTTATTGTAACCCTGATCCCTAACCCATAATTCTAACCCCAAACCCCTACCCTAACTGTTACTGTAATCCGAACCCCTAACCCAAACCCTAACCCCTACCCTAACTGTTACTGTAATCCGAACCCCTAACCCAAACCCTAACCCCTACCCTAACTGTTACTGTAATCCGAACCCCTAACCCAAACCCAAACCCCTACCCTAACTGTTACTGTAATCCGAACCCCTAACCCTAACCCAAACCCCTACCCTAACTGTTACTGTAATCCGAACCCCTAACCCAAACCCAAACCCCTACCCTAACTGTTACTGTAATCCGAACCCCTAACCCAAACCCAAACCCCTACCCTAACTGTTACTGTAATCCGAACCCCTAACCCAAACCCAAACCCCTACCCTAACTGTTACTGTAATCCGAACCCCTAACCCAAACCCAAACCCCTACCCTAACTGTTACTGTAATCCGAACCCCTAACCCAAACCCAAACCCCTACCCTAACTGTTACTGTAATCCGAACCCCTAACCCAAACCCAAACCCCTACCCTAACTGTTACTGTAATCCGAACCCCTAACCCTAACCCAAACCCCTACCCTAACTGTTACTGTAATCCGAACCCCTAACCCTAACCCTAACCCCTACCCTAACTGTTACTGTAATCCGAACCCCAAACCCAAACCCAAACCCCTACCCTAACTGTTACTGTAATCCGAACCCCTAACCCAAACCCAAACCCCTACCCTAACTGTTACTGTAATCCGAACCCCTAACCCAAACCCAAACCCCTACCCTAACTGTTACTGTAATCCGAACCCCTAACCCAAACCCAAACCCCTACCCTAACTGTTACTGTAATCCGAACCCCTAACCCAAACCCAAACCCCTACCCTAACTGTTACTGTAATCCGAACCCCTAACCCTAACCCAAACCCCTACCCTAACTGTTACTGTAATCCGAACCCCTAACCCTAACCCAAACCCCTACCCTAACTGTTACTGTAATCCGAACCCCTAACCCAAACCCAAACCCCTACCCTAACTGTTACTGTAATCCGAACCCCTAACCCAAACCCAAACCCCTACCCTAACTGTTACTGTAATCCGAACCCCTAACCCAAACCCAAACCCCTACCCTAACTGTTACTGTAATCCGAACCCCTAACCCTAACCCAAACCCCTACCCTAACTGTTACTGTAATCCGAACCCCTAACCCTAACCCAAACCCCTACCCTAACTGTTACTGTAATCCGAACCCCTAACCCAAACCCAAACCCCTACCCTAACTGTTACTGTAATCCGAACCCCTAACCCAAACCCAAACCCCTACCCTAACTGTTACTGTAATCCGAACCCCTAACCCAAACCCAAACCCCTACCCTAACTGTTACTGTAACTCTAACCCTCACCCGAACCCTAACCCTTATCTTAACCCGAACCCGAAGCCTGACCCAATCAGATTACCGCAGACTAATATTCCTGTTATGCTCGAGAAGCGAGCGCGTCGGGGTCGGCGCCCCTCACCGGTGGGGCTCACTATTTGAACTGTAAATTTGCTTTGCTAATTTCCTCTCAGTTCTCAGTAGGAGTGTAGAGATAGCATGTCAAATTAGCCGTACGAGCTAAGGCCTTATCGCGCCGAGCGGCGGGGGCTTCACGAGGAGAG